>CM045898.1:46323518-46511018 GCA_025169545.1 Anguilla japonica
CAGATTTCTGGGAATGAACAGAAGAGTCGGGGGGGGGGGGGGGAGCCCCCCCCCCCAATACCTGCACAGCTGCTTATCAAAGTGGGACAGAGACAGAGGGAGGACCGGTGCTGGATGGGGAGGAAGGGACTATTCCTGGGGGGTGGGGTATAGGCCTCAGTCCAGGGGGGGGGGGGGGGGGGGGGGGTCAGTTTGGAAGCTAAAGAAACACAGGACTACCACATACCAACCCCCCCCCCCCCCGCCCCGTCCCAGGGAGACCGCCCCCACTGTCCTGAACTCACCTAACCCTGTCCTCGTTCTGCTTAATTACAAGGGACTGGTAATGAGGGAGGGAGGGAGCGAGGGAGCGAGGGAGGAGAGGAGCGAGGGAGGAGGGGCGTGGTCCTCCGGGGGGAGAGACGATAACACAGGTGACACTGATGAAGGGACAGACAGAGCCGTCGCCATGCCGATATATAACCCCCCCCCCCACAAATCCGCCTCCGGGTAATGTCCTTTATTAAACTGTGCTGCAGGGAATTATTATTATTATTATTATCATGATTTAAAATAACTTTTTTTCCTCCATGGCTGGCGGGACGGGCCACAGCGCAGGAGGAGGCCTTAATCACCCCACACCGCAGAACGAAAATTATATATTATAAATGATATAATAAATCATATAATGAAAATTATAGAGCGACAGATGCTCTAAGAGCGACAACTACAAGCCAATCAGGCTGCTGGGGCGGCTTACAGGGCCGACAGCCTCGAATGGAACTGAACTCTGGCGGACGTGAGTGGACATGAGCAGCAGGCCAGTCCCACGCTCTCAGCTCCAGATGAGCTACAGCAGCACAGCCCTCGTGTGCAAAAATCCCCCCCCCCCCCCCCCCCCCCCCCACCCCCACCGAGCGCCAAATTAGCCAGCCCGAAATACGTACAGAGACCAGGACAGCAGGGTACGTCCAGACTGGGCATTACAGCCCCAGCCCCCCCCCCCCCCCCCCCCCCCCCCCCCGCGTCACGCTTCCCCACTCTCAGGTGTGAAAGAACACTTTCATTCTCCCTTTTTACGAAAAGTAAAACTTTAAAAATAGATAAATAAAATTAAATAAATAAAAAAATAAAAGCGCTCGGCATCAGCAGCTTCTATAAGCAGCCGCGCATTATAAATGGGGGAGGGAGTGGAGGCTCCGGGGGGGCTTACAGAAAATACTGCCTAAATACCGCCAGCACTATCACCCCCCCCCCCCCCCCCCCCCACCCCCCCCCCCCCCCCCCCCCCCCCCCCCCCCCCCCCCCCCCCCACCCCCCCCCCCAACCCCCCCCCCCCCCCCCCACCTGCACCCCCACACGCTACACCGCTTAGAGGTATAAACACCAAAAAACCGCCAACCTCCTGCCCTCCGCAGAACAGAAAGGCCCGTTTCGTAATGGAACGAGGGATGCGCAGAGAGAAAGAGAGAAAGAGAGAGAGAATGAACAGGGCCCCCAGGCTCACTGCATCTCTCTCTCCCTCCCCGTTTCCCTCTTCCCTTTCTCTCTCTCTCCACCTCTTTCTCCCTCACCCCTCGTGTTCCCTGTCCTTTTCTCTCTCTCCATCTCTCTCTCTCCTCTCTTTCCTTCTCTATCTCCCCCTCCCTCCTCTCTCTCTCTCTCTCTTTCTCTCATTCTTCATCCCTCCCTCTCTCTAATTAGAGTTATATCTGCAGAAATAAACAGCCTCTCCATAAGGTTGTGACCATCCATTCCTTTAGCCGCGGGACACAAATCCATCTCTGCGGCATGATTACACCCCCCCCACCACACTACCCCCCCCCCCCCACAATTCCATCCCCATCCGGTCACCCTCCCGCCCCCGATGGACCCAGACGGATTTTCAGGGCAAAGGCTGAACCGACAGACACACGGCTCTATATGTACACCCCCCCACCCCGCCCCCGCCCCCCCCCCCCAGGAAGGGGACAGGCTGCCATCCACATCTCACACTGTCCCACATGCAGGAGTCACCAGCAGATTGACAGATGTGTGGACAGCACACTCTGCACTAATCTGGGTTTTTATTGTAGAGATGAGAGATACAGACAGCAGACATTACGGAGATTATGATGGAGAAAATGGCACATTGATTAATGCTCCAGCGTCTGACTGAGAGCCAGAATGCTCACAGTCACACACACACTCACACACACACAGACACACAGTCCCGCTCACACACACACACACACATACTCACACACACACTCCCACTCACACACACTTAGACACACACACACACACACACACACACACACACACACACACACACACACACACACACACACACACCCACCCACTCAGACACACACACTCACACGCTCCCACTCACACACTCACACGCTCCCACTCACACACACACACACACACACACACTCGCTGCACAGTGCCACGGCACACACACAGGCCTCATTAAGGACGCTAATGTGGCTGCCGCAGACACCAGATGTCCCACCATCAGAGCCACCTTCACAGGATCACCACGGCGATGAGCCGCCATCAGAGCTGCCGCTTCACAGGATCACCGCGGCGATGAGCCGCCATCAGAGCTGCCTTCACAGGATCACCACGGCGATGAGCCGTCCTATCGTGAGGCGCCATCGCTAAGCAGCACCAAAACAACCAGGAGCGCCAGCGTTTGGGGGTCCTCTCTGCCGATTACCGCCATGTGACATCACAGACCACTTTATCCAACCGGGGGCAGTGAACGCCCACGGGTCGGCGACCCTGTTCCGGAAAGGTCCGGCACTGTCCTCCATTAAAACGGGTGCCCCAAGGGTGGAGGGGGCGGGGACTGACCAACAAGCCCCACCCCGCCCTGCCCTGCTCGTCTCCCTGCCCTGGACACACAGGCCGGGGGGGGGGGGGGGGGGGGGGGGGGGGCCGGTGGAACCAGGCCAGGGGGCTGAGCTAATCAGCTCCAGGCTGCGCGGCGTTTCATCAATAAAGGCTCCGAGCCAACGGCGGACCGGGTACGCTAATACCTTTAGACACCGCTGCACTTCCCATCGCTCACTCCCTCATTATTCCCCCATCACCGCCGGTCAGGCGCCTCTCTCCCATCCTGCGTTCAGACGTTCAGCAGACGCTCCTCTCCGAGCGACCGAAAGAGGTTTGCACAGAGAGAGCTGCGATAACGGCAGCACTTATCAGAGTCATAACTGCGAGCGGTAAATACATAAACCGGCATAATTCTAAAAACATAATGTTCAGTATTATGGCGGGGGGGGAAAAATCGTTTTCGCCATCTGCCGCAAACAAGGGATTATAAATGCGCTGGGACAAGCCAGACAGGTTTCTGTAGAATATTTATATTCTGTGTGCGAGCCGTTATTTAAAACGCTAAAATCAACAGCCCAGGGATGTGTGTCTGTGCCCTTCAGTCTGTGTGTGTCTGTGCTGTTCAGTCTGTGTGTGTGTGTGTTCAGTCTGTGTGTGTGCTGTTCAGTCTGTGTGTGTGTGTGCTGTTCAGTCTGTGTGTGTGCTGTTCAGTCTGTGTGTGTGCTCTTCAGTCTGTGTGTGTGCTCTTCAGTCTGTGTGTCTGTGCCCTTCAGTCTGTGTCTGTGCTCTTCAGTCTGTGTGTGTGCCCTTCAGTCTGTGTATCTGTGCTCTTCAGTCTGTGTGTGTGCTGTTCAGTCTGTGTGTCTGTGCTGTTCAGTCTGTGTGTGTGTGCTGTTCAGTCTGTGTGTGTGTGTGCTGCTGCAGTCTGTGTGTCTGTGCTGTTCAGTCTTTGTGTGTGTGCTGTTCACTCTGTGTGTGTGTGTGCTGTTCAGTCTGTGTGTGTGTGCTGTTCAGTCTGTGTGTCTGTGCTGTTCGGTCTGTGCTGTTCAGTGTGTGTGTCTGTGCTGTTCAGCCTATGCTGTGTCCTGTGCCCTTCAGAGGCCGGGGGGTCTGGGGGGCTGGGGGGGTATGCCTGGGGGGGGGGAACAGACTAAAAGCTAAATAAAAACGAGCCGTTTCTCCCCGTGACTCAGCGTCCCTTCCATCCCTGACCAGAGGGCCCGCCGTCACCGTGGCGATGAGATCACGGCCATCTCTCCCGCCGAAGACGGAAATCGCAGCCCCCGCAGCACCCGCTTCCCCCTCCCTGCAGCACCCCCCCCCCCCCGCCGCGACCCCCCCCCCCCATGCCACCGCTTCTCAGCGCGGCACGGCTATGCGCGGTGGCGTTCACCGAAATCACCAGCCGGACGCCGCGGCTCAAACCCTTTACCCATAAGCCCCGGGAGGCGCATTAGCTCTAATTACAGGCCCGCGTAAAGATGTCTGCCTGCAGAGAGGGGGGGGGGGGGGGCAGGATGTGAAAGTATGACTTCCTGTCTCACCACCACCCCACCGCCTGGGCTCCTGACCTCCACCGCGGGTGGTTTCCAAAGACAGCAAGTCCTGGGGGAGGGGATCAAACTCACCCAGCTGCTGTGGACCTGCTCAATTCAGCATCACCCCCCTCCCCACCAGAAAAGGTCAAAATAACCAGGAAGGGGGGGCACCATGTATGGCCTACTTCACATAATGATAATAATCAGAATAATTTGATGTGATTTGCCATTTCAGTTGGAAGCGATCCTTTCTTGCATAAGTGGGAGATAACTCTGTCACTCACCACACTCCAGATAGCATCACCATCCTTTTCTATTGAGTTCAGAGCAGAATAATTACGAAATTTTTCTCCCGGATTAAAGTCCTTGCGGTGGTGAGATAAGGCCACGCAGCAGAGCCTCTCTGTGAAAAGCGTCCTCTCTCTGAGAGGAAGAACTCCCCTCCTCGCCTTCATCCCGAGACGGTCACAGCAAGGACCTTCTCCGCCCAGCGGGAGCGGCGACTCTCTCTCTCTCCGATTCGTCAAGGACAGCCTCGGCTCAGCGATTTTATTTAATAAAAACACACGTCGATATCAATATTCCCCCGTCAGGGGCACAGACGACTCCTTCACTGTCCTGCTAATGCCAACTGACAGCAACAAAAAATAAATAAAAATTTTAATAAAGAACCGTGACAAAACATGAAAATGGAGCTGAATTAAAAAAAAAAAAAGAAAAAAAGAATGAACTCATCTCAAGATTCTAGAACACAGGAAGCACAGGCGGTGCTGAGGGATTCTGGGATGCTGCTCAGATCGGGGGGGGGGGGGGGGGGGGGGGGGGGGGGGGGGGCGAGTCCAGGGACCCTGTTAGTCAGGCCATTGTTACAGACGGCAGTACAATGCCAGCCTTTTCCTCCCATTAGACACCAGGCCTGTGTGTTTCTCTGCGTGACAGAGACGACGCTAACCCGCGCCACGCGTCCTCAGGGACGCCACAGCCAATCACACGCGTCCTCAGGGACGGCCCGGCCAATCACACGCGTCCTCAGGGACGGCCCGGCCAATCACACGCGTCCTCAGGGACACCGCGGCCAATCACACGGGTCCGTGTGCACTCGCGGGAACAGAGAACGGCAGGGCATTGTTGTGCTATGATGCCACTGCGTTGCACAATGGCACACACTGTACATACTCCACTCTGCACAGTGCTGGCTACGCATAGAACAAGGGGAGCACACACTCAACACTGTGTGTGTGTGTGTGTGTGTGTGTGTGTGTGTGTGTGTGAGTTGTGTGAGTGTGTGTGTGAATGTGTGTGTGTGTGTGTGTGTGATGTGTGTGTGTGTGTGTGTGTGTGTGAGTGTGTGTGTGTGTGTGTGTGTGAGTGTGTGTGTGTGTGAGTGTGTGAGTGTGTGAGTGTGTGTGAGTGTGTGAGTGTGTGAGTGTGTGTGTGTGTGTGTGTGTGTGTGAGTGTGTGAGTGTGTGTGTGTGTGAGTGTGTGTGTGCGCGTGTGAGTGTGTAAGTGTGTGTGTGTGTGCGCGCGTGTGAGTGTGTAAGTGTGTGTGTGTGTGTGTGTGAGTGTGTGTGTGTGTGTGTGTGTGTGTGTGTGAGTGTGTGTGTGTGTGTGAGAGAGTGTGTGTGTGTGCGCGTGTAAGTGTGTGTGTGTGTGTGTGTGTGTGTGTGTGTGTGTGTGAGTGTGAGAGAGTGTGTGTGTGTGTGTGAGTGTGTGTGTGTGCGCGTGTGAGTGTGTAAGTGTGTGTGTGTGTGTGTGTGAGTGTGTGTGTGTGTGTGAGAGAGTGTGTGTGTGTGTGAGAGAGTGTGTGTGTGAGTGTGAGTGTGTGTGCGTGTGTGAGAGAGTGTGTGTGTGTGAGTGTGTGTGTGCGAGAGAGTGTGTGGTGCGATATGGTCTTACTGTAGTGGTACCTTCTGTGACAGTTGCAGGAAAATGGCCTTAAAAGGAGCAGTGGTGACTCTCTCTCTCTCTCTCTCTCTCTCTCTCTCTCTCTCTCTCTCTCTCTCTCTCTCTCTCTCTCTCTCTCTCTCTCTCTCTCTCTCTCTCTCTCTCTCTCTCTCTCTCTCTCTCTCTCTCCTCTCTCTCTCTCTCTCTCTCAACGAGGGTGATGACCAAGTCTGACAGCTCTTTCCCGCCTTCGAAAGCTGGCCTAACTAACCGTGAATAAAGAATAAAATACAGCACCCCCAGAGAAGCTCTGCAAGAAACAACCTCCCCCCCCCCCAGCCTCACTCTCAGGCCAAGTGGGCTGTGATACTCTACTGTAATATATTGTGATACTCTACTGTCATACTGATATTCTACTGATATTGTGACATTCAATTGTGATACTGTGACATTTCACTGTTATACTGTGATATTTCTCTATTATACTGTGATACTGTGATATTCTACTGACAGTCTGATATAGTACCGAGATATTGTGATATCCTACTATGATACTGTGCCACTAGTAATACTGACACCGATATGCCGTTTGAATATTCCACTGTGACATCATGAATGGACTGCTAAACCATGAGCAGTCAGGATAACGGCAGTTGAGGAAATTTGAATCGCCATTACACATGCATGTGTACATTCATTCATACCTATGTATGCACTTACATCAAAACATTAATATACATGTGCTTCCACATGCATGCACACACACACACACACACACACAATCACCCACATCTGATTTTAAACACACAGATACGTTCAAATGGCTGATAATTAGCAAAGCAGGCCATGGAAGAGCCAGGGATTCGAATATGACTCATCCAGGCCCAGAGAGAGCACAAGGACCCTGCACGAGGGGTTGAACACTCATATCGTGATATGATTCATTTTCCAGAACACGGTGCCTGTAAAACAGAGACATCTTTACAGGGTCAATATTTACCCAGACATCACTTCCCCATTTGTTTCCGTGTTAGTGCGCCCCCTACAGACCACTCCACCAGCCGCCTGAGCAGAAGCAAGCCCACTAAACTATTCATGATGACTACAGGCCGTGGGGATGTGAAACGACAGAGCAGGCATCTCTCAGATAAAATCACAAGATCTCCCCCCCCCCAACAAGACTGTCGCCCACTGCACAGCACTGCACTATGACTGCACTTATTACAGCTAATGGAGACAGAGAGAGAGAAAGAGTGAGAGTGACAGAGAGAACGAGAGAGAGTAGGAGAGACAGAGAGAGACTGAGAGAGAACAAGCAAGAGAGAGGAAGAGAGAGAGAGTGGGAGAGAGATGGAGAAGAGACAGAATGAGGGAAAGAGAGGTGAGAGAAAGAGAGTGAAAATGAGAGCGCGAGAGACCGGTTAAAGATTCACATAAACATAAAGAGAGCGCCTGGAGGAAGCACAGGCTGGCTGAGTGACTGGAACAGGAACTCTGAACCAAACAGAACGAGCTGTTCTCCCTCTCAGCAGCGCAATCAACAGGATGCCCCACAGCACCTGAGAGTGGCACCAGGGAGCTCTGCAGTAACAGCTTGGCTCCGCCCACCACAACTGCCAGCCGCGCAGCATTCCGCGTCCTCCTGGATGAGGGGTTTGGGTGAGGTACTGGCAACCGGGCGCGTAGCTGGCGGGCCCACAGCAACGGGGTGCAGCCAATGGCATTGCAGGCGCCATGCACCCCCCCCCCCCAAAATGCCACATAGACACACTCCTCTAACCTCCAGCACCTTCCATTTTTATCTCGTCTGCCTTAATTTAAAAAATTTTAAAAAATCTTTTTCAATGTTTTTTTTTTTTTAAATCACCTTTTTCCTCCCTATTGCATGCAGGAGTGGCTGTTACCGGGCCTGAGTGTGACTGTGCTATCGACATCGTGCTTCAACAAAAAAGCAAACAGAGTGTGGCCGTATTGAACTGGGCGTGTGGGAGGAGGAATAAAAATGTTTGGGTGATATGGGCGTATGATAACTTTTAAAAAATGTGTTTTCTGTTTACTCAGGTTCCCTTTGCGTAATATTACATTTTTATCTAAAGCTGAAACCAAACCATTCACTGAGACAAATATGCAATAATAGAGGAAATCAGGAAAGGGGGTAAATACTTTTTCACGGCACTGAACATTTATACAATTATAGTGAAGGTATGCTAAGGTGTTCTATTTTCTTCATATAGGTCTGTGGACACACGGAACCAGAATTGGTTCAGACAGGATTTGACCTCTGACCCCACACTGCAAGGGGTTCAGAGTTATGCCAGACAGAAAGGCGGAGGACCCCAGTGGAGCCTCAACTGCACAGCACACTGCTGTAGTAGTCCACATATTTAGCCCGTATCGCAGCGCAGCCAGCGCAGACAGTGCAGCCAGTGCAGCCAGCGCAGCCAGCGCAGACGGCGCAGACCCAAACCTTGCTGCGCAGGGAGTAACGGAGAATGCCGCTCACACCGAAACTAAAACCCTCCCTTCCTGACAAAAAAAACCTCCCCGGCGGTGAATCTGATGAGTTTCACACACATCAGCGCTTTCCTCTCTTCAAATACGTTACGCATAAAGTGAAATACGAAGCGTCTCACGCTGTGAGTCTTCAGTCCGCCCTCAGCGTCGAACCGCCGCCGTAACACAACAGAGGAGCGGCCGAGCCCCACGGCCAGGGCCAACGGGACACCGTCTAAAGTACAGCAGACTGTGACAAGGGTTCGGTTAATGTGTAAAGTGTCATGTGGCCCAACCCCCCCCCCCCCCCACCACGAGTCCTTTTCTCCCCCCCCCCCCACCCCCCCTTTCTGAAAGGGAGGCAGAGAACACACAGGCGTATCTGTGAGCTGTGGGCCCCCACACACAGACACACACACACACACACACACACACACACAGGGCTCAGCCCTCTCTCAGGGGGCGGGTCCCGGGAGGTTATCGGAGTTAATTTTTTCCGTCCCCTTCTTTCACACCTGAGAGGGTGCAGACAAACAGGGCGTGCCCAGGAGGCCGAGCCCGAAACTCACCCCAGAGCCAAGGGCGTGACTCCGCCGGGCATCAACGGGCACCCGGGCATTTCAGGTGCCACCTCCGATCACACCGCAACAGCAGACAGCACCAGACTCCCAGTTTATGTATATTTTTTTAAATCTGTAACTGAGTTCCTGAGAAAAGACTTATTTGCACAGTACACATCAAAACAGCTGCTAACAAATCAAAAGACCGTTTCCATAACGATAAAGCTGCCAGCTGCCTGGCAGGACTCCATCCCAGAAGCGAGGACAGCAGACGCTCAGAAAACGTTCCGCAAACGTTAGGCAAACGTTCAGCAAACGCTCAGCAAACGTTCAGCAGTCGTTCAGCAAACACTCAGCAGACGTTTTAAAACTTGGTACTTCACACAAAACGTATTCTGAAAACGTATTGTGAAAAAATGATCTTTTCTGAATTGCAGACTGTTTGATCTGAACTGGCCTTCGTCGGCAAAAGCAAGCGCCGGATTCAGCCGCCAGTCCTTTCACAAGCAATGTTTCTTTACTCAGGCTGACTCAACACAAAATTGCACACATTTCGTCCTTGTTATGAGATCTAGGTTAAGTGCGTTGGTACAGAATGTGACAAAGCCTAACTCAAGCCAGAAATCTAGAGGCCCCACTTAACCCTCTTACCTGGCTGCCACACACCTAAAAAACAGGTCTGTTATCTGTACTGTACAGAGAGCCATCATGTTTTTTTATATTTATTAATGATCGCGAATACGACAATGAATAATGTAAAAGTTATGTAACTCGCTTGGATAAGAGCGTCTGCTAAATGCCTGTAATGTAATGTAATGTAATGAGACTACAGCTCACATTCACTGAGTGTGTTTTACATTAGAAAGGAAAGCTGCCTGTGTTCTTGTTCAGTGTCAGAGTCAGTTAGTGTGTCATTAAATATAACCGCCTGGTGTCTTCTCCAAATCCAAAACAGGGCAGGCACACTCTGGCGGGACAGAGCCACAAAAAACCGTGAAGCTTATTAATTATGGCATATTAATTATTCATATTAGCGTAAATGTCCATTTTGTTGGCAGATTTAGGCCTGGGAAAGAATTAATCTTCGACACGTTACAATTTTACACTGGTGCTGAGGCATCCTTTCATGCTACTGAGGAATTTCTAACCCCGTTAGAAAGTAAATTTAAAAAAAGAAATTCAGGTAACTGTAAAAAGTAACTCTCCAAGAATACATTTCCTGGGATCGATCTGAACCTGTTACTTTATGGCTAGAGAATAACCCAGCGCTGAGAAAAATTTGGTAGAAAAATCTAAGCATGTTCCAGCTGAATAAGAACCTGCTGCTTGTTACAAAGGACCACAACACAGCAAGGAAAGTACTGAGAGAGAGGAAAAGAAGCAGAAAAGACGAACAATCACAATGTCTCACAAGCAATGTCTCACAATCACAAGTCTTCCACAAGCATCTCCAACAAAACATGCCTACATGTCAGTGTACTGTTCACCCGACCACACCCTGGCATTGTAAAACAAGCACAGACCCGTCACCACGTCCAATTAAAATCCTCACTTTGAGCGGGAACCCCCCCGACCCCCCCCCCCCCCCACTTTTCGGAGGCTTACCTTTCACAGCAGGAGGAGAGCGAAGCACACCCAGGTAGCTGACTACTCACTCCACTCGTCTGGCAATCGCAGCCCGCCGAGCTCCGCTACGCGCTAGCCTTAGCCACGCCCCCCCAGGGGCCCGCCCAGCCAGTCGCTGATTACTCCGCAGGGCCCCGGTCTTAGGCACGCTCGCGCGACGCGCTCGTTTAGGGGCGAACATCCCCGCCTGGCTCCGCCCGCTGCGAAGCGCACAGCCAGGACACCAGGGCGCATCCCAAGGACCAGGGGGGTCTCTGGGAGGCACGGGGCACTTAAATTATTTATCTGTGCAAGACAGAGAAGCAGATATGCACGTAGGTCTCTCTCTGCCTAAAATTTTTTATCAGTTTGGGCACTGCTTTCCCCTGAAAGACAGCGTGCCGTGCGTCCTTGCCAAAGGGCACACAGACAGGGGCGGGAAATGGAGCAGGCTTTACATCCTCCAACAGAAAAATATGTACGGACACTAAATAGCCTTAGAGTGGGCACGTCACAGCCTAAAGGCCTTTTATTTAATTCCAGGAAAAAGGGCGCTACTATCTTACATCATATCCGAATTACAGACAGAGAGAAAAAGGGTCGCTGTGCCTTTAAATCCCACAGTTATACCAGCACAAGCGCAACAATAATTCGCAAGGAAATTTAACCTAAATAAGAAGTGAACTGAAAGAGATTCCTTAATCTGATGGAAATCAAAGGAAAAAATAGACAGAAAGACAGAGAGAGAGAGGGAGAGGTAGAGGGGGAGAGAGGCAGAGAGAGGGGGGGAGAGGGAAATAGAGGGAGACAGAGAGAGAAAGACAAAGAGAGAAGGAGAGAGACAGACAGAAATACAGAGGGGGGGAGAGGGGAAGAGAGAAATGGAGGGAAAGAGAGAGAAAGACAGAGAGAGGGAGAGAGAAAGACAGAGGGGGGGAGAGGGAAATGGAGGGAGAGGGGGAGAGAGAGAGAGAGAGAGAGAGAGAGAGACTCCAGGGCCAGTAGTGGATCTCACACACTGGAGAGGACACAGTGTAGCTCTAATAGCCAAACCGCAGTCCCCAGAACGCGCATCAGGAACGCCGCCATGGCGACAGCCAAGAGGAGCGGTAAAAATAACGGCATTTCTGCTGGGGGTCCTCCGGAACGTGGGCGGGACAGCGGGTGGAACCCCCCCCCCCCCCCCCCCCATAATCCTCAAAAATCTGGAGGGACAGACGGACGCATGCTGAGAGGGGAATTCTGGGACGGCGCTAAGCCAGCGGGGGTTTCCACTGTGACGCTCCCTCCCTGGGAGTCTCTCCGCAGGACGGGCGTGGCTAACCCATAACCCAAAAACAGCCGCCTGTCACCCCCAGAGGCTATAGAGCTGCATGCTTCACTTCTATCTATCTATCAATGAATCAATCAATGCACTTGTCAATCCCTTTCTACCATTACACTGTACACAAAGCACTTCACTAGTTGGTTGCTTGGGCAGACATGTTTTCCCATGGTGAGTTACAGTGATGATCACATGTTACATATTATCCAATCACAGCGTCAGATATTTAAAGATTGCTCACTAAGGCCACACCCACTATAGAGGCCACGCCCCTGAGTTTGTTGTCAGGCTCGGCCGCGGTTGTCGGGGTAAACACTGGGCCTGCAGAGGGAAGGCAGACCCAGCCCTCGTCCCTGGCGTTCAAATTAACACTCGCACCTCCGTCCAAATCTCAGGAGGAGGGGGGCAGGGAGGGACCGGGGGAGGGGGGCAGAGGGACCACCACTGAGACTGTGGGCTCATTCCAGTCGCTTATTCTTTACCTCTTTACATCCTTTCCTCAGTCGTTATTTCCACCCAATGGAAGACGCAAAGAAAGGATGCGAGGATGAACGAATCGAGGAAATGTGTGTTAGGCAAATGGAACATCGCTGTTCAGTCAACTGTCAGTTTGCAGCCATCCACAAGACAATTATTTGTACATCAGGTATTCCAGAAAAAAAAAAAATCCGCAAAGGATGTACTCGTGTTTCCTTGGTCAAGCGTCCTTGGGGAGCCTCCTAGCTCCCCCAAGGAGCATTTAACGAGTTGGAATGTCCTTAAAGATGGCGGACCTCGATCGATTTCCAGGTCAGATGATCACCGAGGAGACGAGGACAGACAAAATAAGCGATTGGAATGAGCACCCTGCGTACCCCAGAAGAACCTCAGACAACAGCCTAAACCACCGAGTCAAAACCACTGAGTCCAAACCACTGAGCCTGAACCACTGAGCCTGAACCACTGAGTCCAAACCACTGAGTCTAAACCACTGAGTCCAAACCACTGAGTCTAAACCACTGAGTCCAAACCACTGAGTCCAAACCACTGAGCCCAAACCACTGAGCCCAAACCACTGAGTCTAAACCACTGAGCCTGAACCACTGAGCCTGAACCACTGAGTCTAAACCACTGAGTCTAAACCACTGAGCCTGAACCACTGAGCCTGAACCACTGAGTCTAAACCACTGAGTCTAAACCACTGAGCCTAAACCACTGAGCCTGAACCACTGAGCTTAAACCACTGAGCCTGAACCACTGAGCCTGAACCACTGAGCCTGAACCACTGAGCCTAAACCACCGAGTCAAAGAACCACTGAGTCTAAACCACTGAGCCTGAACCACTGAGCCTGAACCACTGAGCCTGAACCACTGAGCCTAAACCACTGAGCCTGAACCACTGAGCCCGAACCACTGAGCCTGAACCACTGAGCCTGAACCACTGAGCCTGAACCACTGAGCCTGAACCACTGAGCCTAAACCACCGAGTCAAAGAACCACTGAGTCTAAACCACTGAGCCTGAACCACTGAGCCTGAACCACTGAGCCTGAACCACTGAGCCTAAACCACTGAGCCTGAACCACTGAGCCTGAACCACTGAGCCTGAACCACTGAGCCTGAACCACTGAGCCTAAACCACTGAGCCTGAACCACTGAGCCTAAACCACTGAGCCTGAACCACTGAGCCTGAACCACTGAGCCTGAACCACTGAGCCTGAACCACTGAGCCTGAACCACTGAGCCAGAGCCTTTTAACGTATGACATTCACGACTAAATGCGTCACTCCATAAATCATTCAATCAACTCATCCAGATGTGTGCGTTTTAGAGTATGTTTTTTATTACAGTGACATTGGACACAAAGTGCTTCCCTACTGAGCTCTCTGGGCTGAATTTCCACTTCAGTTCAGACATTCGGGGAAATGGACTGGAAATCAGTTGAATGCCCATCATGTTCTAAGAGGATTTTTCAAAACGTGGACTGAATCTGAATTCAGTTCCTTAGCTGGCTGAAATGGAATCGACCCCCCCGACCCCGCCGGAAGAATTCAGGTGGTATACATCATCCAATCACATTTTCCCAAGCAGGTAAATACCCAATCAGGTGCCGTGCTGGAGGGTGCAATGCCAGTGCATCCCAGCATGCTAGGCAGGCTTCCGTTCATAATGAAGCTGATGTTTTACAGCAGAGAGGAATGGCTACGCCAGGGCTGGCGTGTTTGCAGGTTTTCATTGTCATCAATTACACCAGGCCAAATCAGCTAATTACCCGAGTACCCTTTCGCTGGTTTAACCATGGATTAGACTAAAATCAGATTCATCATGCTGGGACACAGGAACAGTCTTCAGCTGTCAGTCAGGAACCAGGAGACACTGGAGACAGCCCTCCAAAACTATGCAGAATTTGCAGCTGTGCTTCAGTATTTAGCCCATGTTCAAAATCCAGAGCGACCTACAGAAGTAGTTCAGCGCCAGGACTGCATTCAACACTGGCAGGGTCAATGATTAACCTCATCGAGCGCCATGACAACTGGAATGTGTGCTGACAGTAAGGAAGAGACCACAGAGCATACATACATGCCCAGTACAAAGGGCAGAGCATACATCCAACTACAATGCAATGCAGCTAAAATACAAACGACTAAAATGATCTATATTTCTGGCTCCATTGCTGTGTGAGAGAGTGTCCGTGTGAGCCGACCAGGCAGTGAGAGTCCCCACATCTTACTGCACTTCATCTACAACCAGGGGTGTGCAATCTCATCCGAAAAGGGGCTGGTGTGGGTGCGGGTTTCTGTTTCAGCTCAGCATTATGTCATCTGATTCCACTTATCAAGGCCTTAATTGAAGACCACAATTAGTTAATTTGTTGAATCAGGTGTCGTAGTGCTGAGCTGAAACAAAAAACCTGCACCCACAAAAACCGGCCCTTCTCAAACAAGACTGGACGCCCCTTATCTAAACAGTACAGACAAAACTCAATCAGCATTTGTCCATACATTTGACTAACAAATAAACACAAGATCTTTCTTTCTTCAGAGACACAGCTTGGACACGTTTATTTCCCAGGTGAATTCATCGAATGTTGTTCATGAAGAAACAAAAACGAAACTCTACCAACATATACACAGTTCAGCTCAGGACACTGATTGAATCCGTGCCTGTTTCATTTTTTTTCTTCTTTTGCTCTCTTTGGTCAGCTTTTTGTTTGTATTCACCTTAAGCACTAGCTGAGCTACGCTACGCAAGACTATCGCCAAGATTGCTCTAGCACAGGGCTGCCCAACCCTGTTCCTGGAAATCTACACTACAGTCCTGTACCTTTTTATTTCAACCCTAATTCGCCACACCTGATTCTACTAATTAGCAGCTCAACAAGATCTCTAACTAATGAGGTGTGCTCTGTTAGGGTTGTAGTGAAATCCCACGGGATGGTAGATCTCCAGGAACAGGGTTGGGTGGCCCTACTCTAGTTATTGAATGAGGTGTGCTCTGTTGGGGTTGTAGTGAAAACCTACGGGATGGTAGATCTCCAGGAACAGGGCTGGGCGGCCCTGCTCTAGTTGTTGAATGAGGTGTGCTCTGTTGGGGTTGTAGTGAAAACCCACAGGACAGGTAGATCTCCAGGAACAGGGCTGGGCAGCTCTGCTCTAGCAGCACTAATGAGGAAGTGCTTTCCGCTCTCCACACCCCTCTGACCACAGTGTCACTCCACCTCAACCAGCCAATCCCCTTCCGCGATGCCACAGAGCGCTCATTCATTAGTGAAGAGGGAGGCGGTCCTTGAGTAAACACCTTCCAGTAGCGTAGCTCTGAAGTCAAAACATATTCTTTTTGACCTGAAGTGGTGTGAGGTACTTTAATACTCCTGTTTGTCTTTTGGTGCAAACAAAATGACCCCCCCACACACACACCGCTGGGCCTCAAACTGCAGAGCACGTTCCGCTCCAGAGGTCATCCGGACGGGCATTCAGGACAATAAATATAGCCGGGTAGGCATGCCGGTTTATTTTGGCCGTCGGTCACTCCTGTTCGACAGGGGGGTGGTTCCTGTCTCCCATTGTGACGTGGGGTGGGGGGGGGGGGGGGGGGGGGCTAAATTCGTCAGTCCCATCGCTGCGGCAGGGGCAGGAAATAGAACGTAGGTCTTTCAATGTGACTGTGAAAAACCACTGGTGGCCGGCGGCTCAGGTTTGTTGTTGGTTACGGCACGTAGTGGCGGTGGTGTGACTGGACAGATGAATGCCCCTCAAAGATTTTTACCCACAGTTGTGTTGGGTAATTTCGTAAACCATGTCAGCTGAAGCCCCCCCCCCCCCCCACCCCAAACCCCCCGCCCACAGAGTGGGGCAAAACGCCATGTAAGTGACTTCTTCATCACGCCCTCCTCAGGTTAGTGTTCATCAAAGGCTTCCACATTTAGCCCCACACGCATAATTAGGAGACAGGCCTGGCATTTAATTGTAGGCCGCTTCTGGCTATAAATTAGGCCTTTAACAAACACCTACCAGAGCTGGAGTTAATGTGTCTGGGGAGCTCAGCGAGCGAGCTCGGCGTTTCACCCCAAGTGCACCTGTAAGAGCACATTCATTCCGCACGCACGTCCCAGATATTCGGGGAGACAACCGGTTTCTGTACGTCTCCTTATGAAAGCGAGCTCGCCATGAATTATTTATGTGCCGCTGGTGGGTTCGGAACAGGGCAACAAGGCCGAGCGTGGCGCCGTAAATCAAACGTACTCGTGAAATGCGAGGTCAGGAAGAATCGCACGCAGACGCCGCTCGCGTTACTGCGCTCTCCGTGACGACAAGCAGACAGGAGCAGTGGATGTCAGAGAGAGTCAAACAGAGCTTCAACTGACGGAGAAAGTAGGTCAAGACAACTCATAATGCGGACAGATAGAGCTGGGCTTGCTAAAGTGCTAAACTCCACCGAAGCATCAAAGAAAACTTTTTTTTTTTTTTAACGAGGGTAAAATCGATAATGCTGCACGTTCAGACAGGTGTCGAGAGGAAGAACAGTCCTTTTGAAGCAGGACACTAGGGAAATGAGGAAATATATAAAGCCTTCAATTCCAGGGATCAGAAAGCCCTGGAGTCCTGGATGCTCTGAGCTTCAGCCGAATAATTAAACATCGCTGACTGGCACACGTCCACACACCCCACAGACACAAAACCCCACACTCCTGCAATCAAAATCCACACACCCCACAGACACAAAACCCCACACTCCTGCAATCACAATCCACACACCCCACAGACACAAAACCCCACACTCCTGCAATCACAATCCACACACCCCACAGACACAAAACCCCACAATCCAATCACAATCCACACACGGCCACAGACACAAAACCCCACACTCCTGCAATCACAATCCACACACCACACAGCCACAAAACCCCACACTCCTGCAATCACAATCCACACACCCCACGGCCACAAAACCCCACACTCCTGCAATCACAATCCACACACCACACGGCCACAAAACCCCACACTCCTCTAATAACAATCCAAAAAGTGACAGACCCCAACAGCGGGTTTTACAAAGCCACACACATGCGCTGATAAGTCATCCAGATCTAACTGCTCAAACTCAAACTGAAACGCACGGTGTGATAGAGAATGCTAACGGAGCAGCAGAAGGTCCAGTGTAATTAGACTCCAGTGGAGTTAATGTGACTGCAGCAGGGATCACATGTGCTCCATCAGGGTGAAATGTACTCTGTGTACCCTGCAGCACTGCAGTGTCCCGTGGCTTTGAAAGCCAAGGAGACCCGCGGAACAGTCTGGCCTACCGTGCCTTCCCACGTGCCCCGGCTACACTGTTTACTTACTCCGCCCGATGCACCCCTCGACCCCCCCGCTTGTCTGCACCCCCCCCTTCCCCAGCCCCAGGCATGGTCTCGGGTTACACACACACACCCTGGAAACTGCCGATCTGCAGAAACCCGAGGTGATCCCTCCCAAAACATCGTCAATCAAAACAAGGGGGTTTTTCCTTGAGGTGATCTGCCAGTGACAGGGTGTGTCTCTCTCTCTCTCTCTCACACACACACACACACACACACACACTCTCTCTCTCTCTCTCTCTCACATTACATTACATTACATTTATTTCACAGACGCTTTTATCCAAAGCGACGTACAAAAAAAGTGCATATCATGGTCGTAGGCAACTGCTGAACACAAGTTCAGAAAGGTATAATACTTATTTTGTACAGCTATTTCTAGCCAAGAACACAGTTCACACAGTGAACACTATTCTAACCTAACCCCTGCAAAGCCAACTAGGCAGAAGAATAAGCTACAGTATTAGGACAAATACAAATTACCAAAAGGTGCTGGGATGGGGCAACATGTAACAAGTGACATAAAAGAAAGGGGGGGGGGGGGGGGGTTTTGTTTTTTTTAAAGAGTGAAATATGCAGCATGGTGGTGGTTAATCTAGGTATAGTCTGAAGAGATGAGTCTTCAGGCCACGGCGGAAGATGGGTAGTGAGGGGGAGGTTCGGAGAGGGACGGGAAGTTCGTTCCACCACTGGGGAGCTAGGGTGGAGAAGCTCTGTGATCCCTCTCTCTCTCTCTGTCTTGCTGCCCCATGCTGCAGTGGAAACTCCTCTGCGCAGACCCCTCACGTGGGGGTGCCACGGTAACGGTGGTCTGCGAACATAACACCCCCCCCCCCCCGCCCCCCGCCCTCCCTCATTCTGCCCCCACCCGCCTCGGAGCTCTCATCAGTGATCCTGGAACCGAGACCCCAGCTAATACCACTGGGACAGAGTGCACCCCCATACCCCCACCCCAGGGGCGTGGCCTAATGCTTTCCCACAAGCAGAGCACCACAGCAGACAGCTTCAGCTGCAGCGCTACCGATGAGCATGAAGCAGCAGAGGGAGCCTCAGTGAGCAAAGTGATCATTGACCACGTTAAACCCAAAACCCCTCTGCAGGACCTGGTTTTATGTGCCGTGTTCGTCCCACAGAGCAACGCCACAGCTCTTTGTGTTTCAGTGGCTTGCCAACATCACCAGCGGTGGGGATCGATTCCATTTCACTCATTACATTACATTAGATTAGATTAGATTACAGGCATTTAGCAGACGCTCTTATCCAGAGCGACTACACAGTTTTTGCATTCTTACAAAACGTCAATTTGTATAGCTGGACACACAGCATACTGAAGTGAGTCAGGTGGTGCACCTTGCTCAAAGGTACAATGGCAGTGTCCTACAGTACCTGGGAATGCTTTGGTAAATGTTATTTTTTAATGTAATCAGGTTATGTTTTCAAACATGGCAACTTGAACAGCCTTGTATGCACTAACCCCTCAGACAGGTGAGCGCACCTGAGGTCGGTCACCTTGCTCTGGACAGAGAGGCTGCCTGTCTGGGAGTCGAAACAATGACCTTCTGTCCACAAGTTCAGTTCCTTAACTACGAGGCCGATATCACCCCACCTGCCCAAATCCAGGGCCAGATACAGGCCAGAGTTTTCATTGATTATCCTCCTGCTAACGTGGGACAATTTTTCCCATAATGACAAGCCTTCGCTCTTTTTTTTATGCGACAGAACACCTCAGAACCGTGTCTGCAGTCTTGGCCTACTTTTTTCGCTCTCCCACAGGAGACAATTTACAGCCAAGTTATATTAAGCTTTTTAAAAAAGGACAGATTAGCACACATAACTGAGGAAGATATACCCATAGCCATAGTCAGAGCCCAGCCCGTTCACTGGAGATGAATGACAGAGCACTGTGTGTAAAATACAGAATAACTGATGTACCATCACACAGCTGTGGGGGCCAACTGCTCTTCTGCATCCCTGCACCCTTTTTAAGTACCCACTGTTGCTCTGATGCACCGTTTGTTTGTTTGCAACAGATTGCACGCTGACCTCTTGTCCAGGGTCGGTCGTGTAGAAATTATTTTAATTTCTTTGATAGGTCAGGGTTCCCAAACGCTGTTCCTGGAGATCTACCGTCCTGTAGGTTTTCATTTCAACCCTAATTTGGCACACCGGGCTCCACTAATTTGCAGCTCAATGAGATCTCCAGCTTTTGAATGAAGTGTGCTTTGGAGTGAAAACCTAAGGGATGGTAGATCTCCAGGAACAGGGTTGGGCAGCCCTCATCTAAGTACTCAACCAGCGAAATAAATGCCAAGTGAAAAGAATCAATATCAAAATAAAAAGCTAACAGGAAGTTAAGCAAAGGCACAGACGGTGAACATGGGGGTTTACGGACAGGAAGCGGGGAGAGGGTCTGGCCGAAACATCGCTGGAGCCAATCAGCTGCGAGGATTTACGAGCGCTATGTGAACACCCCACTGCCCTCACGCTGTACGATGATTAAGGGCTCAGGGAACACAGCGCAGCGCAGCAATGAAACTCTGTATTACAGCACTGGCAGAGGTTTGGGATCAACCATGCATTCAGTTTCCCGTGGTCAAGTAGTTATAGTGCCACACCCCGCCAAATCCACACAGAGGAACATCAGGGCATGTATTCATAAAGCTTTCCATGAGCTCTTATTCATGAAGCATGTCAGGAGTAGAAGTACTGACCTAGGATGAGCATGATCTTTTAACTCATAAAAGATAACACACTATAACAACCAGTCGGTGACTCAGGAAAAAAGAGGAAACAAGCCAGCAAGATTCCTATTGGCTGTGACTCCTCTGCTGGACTTATTCCCGCCCTCTGACACCTCTAGTGGTAGCAGCTTGCTAGTGCAGTGGTCAGTCCCTCAGGGGGGAGTGACAGAAGAATTGCCCTGTCAACTATAAACCAATTTGCTTTCCATGTGTAGGCCTACCTGTCACGAGGGGGGGTCTCAACATTATCACAGCTCATGATGAGTCATACTCACACTCGATTCATCTCCTCTCTGAACAGGAAGGGAATTTTGGGGCTCAATAACAGGCCTGTCCATCAGACTGTGGACTCAATACTCGGCTGGACGTCTTATCTCTCTCTTCCCTGTGTCTGTTTCCCTGGCAACACAGTGTCTGCAGGCATACACATGGGGTCAGCCAAACTGGTGAGCGCTAAGCAGATAGGCCTGCTCAGGACACCCCACTGCTGCTGTGAGGTACGGCATCTTGCCGGGGAAGGGGGGGGGGGGGGGGGGGGGGGGTTGTGAGGCAGTTTTGATTCGGACAGCGCTAACGCCTGTCCCAGGAAACTCATGTTTCCTCTGTGAGGAATTGTTTGTGGAGAGAACAGAGGGATTTTACTGGC
Source organism: Anguilla japonica (assembly GCA_025169545.1). Lineage (NCBI taxonomy): Eukaryota > Metazoa > Chordata > Actinopteri > Anguilliformes > Anguillidae > Anguilla > Anguilla japonica. Next base: position 46,344,949 of record CM045898.1, read on the forward strand.
TCAATCTGAGTAAGACAGAGCGCCCCCCATCTATCTCACAGACAAAACAGGTCATTATATTTTATGCCCCCATAATGTCTTTAGCGCTCTTTATGTCAGAAGAATGGAGCGTGTGATTTCAGCGCTCGCCGTCCGCGTCTGACCTTCCCAAGTAAAGTAACGGCTGTTTCTCTCACGACACGGCAAGGTTTCCGCTTTTTTTTCTTTCTCCAGCAATCGATACGTGAGCCAGGCAGGGCTCGGATCTCAAGACCGGCCCCATCAATCTGCCAGTCACCCCTGGGGAACATCTTCAACGGCCAGTCATCTTTCAACCTCAAAGAAACAGTTTGTGTCCCTTCTGGAAGTCTGAGCCACAGGTTCCAATGGCTGGTGACAATGTTTCATCAATCTGCGTCAGTGTTCCATCAATCTGCGTCAGTGTTCCATCAATCTGCGTCAGTGTTCCATCAATCTGCGTCAGTGTTCCATCAATCTGCATTTCACTGTTCCATCAATCTGCGTCAATGTTACATCAATCTGCATCAAATATTCCATCAATCTGCTTCAGTGTTCCATCAATCTGTTTCACTGTTCCATTAATCTACTTCACTGTTCCATAAATCTGTTTCAGTGTTCCATCAATCTGCTTCAGAAGCCCGGCTGCTTAGTCAGTACAGAAGAACTCTGCAGTGGGAGCTCTTATGAATTTAAAAGCAGCTCAAAGCTGATTGTTAGAGCACTGATGGATGTCATCTCTGTGAGAGAGACACGGGCCACACCTACTCACCACTTCCCGGGCAGGAGAGACTGACGCTCAGGAATCTCTCAGGCTGTATCACGGAGATCCAGGGAAGACTGGAGCACTCACAAAATTAAACCCCCCGTTAAATCGCCCGAGTGGCCGGCGCCTGAGAGCACAGAGTAACGGCATTCCGGAAGCTGGGCGGGGCTAATCGGGAGACACGCCTACTCTCCAGCCGCTTCCCCGCAGCTGCAGGATAAAGCCGCAGAAGCGCATTCCAGAAAGCTCTGGCCCTCATGGCACAGAAACAGCATCTTACATATTTAAAGACCCCCCCCCCCCCCCCCACCTCCACTGAAGCCCCGTTCGAGGAACCTGCCCTGAGCACCGGGAGCAGAGCGATAATCTCGGAGGAGAACAGGAGCCCGACCGCTTCAAACGCACAAAGCGGGAAAATGTCGCTTCGCGGAGTAATCCTCAGATTACCGCTTTGGAGAAAAAGCCCAATTCATTCCTGCAGTTTTCGTTAGTCAACCCTACTCTACACACACAAACACACACACACGCACACAGACACCCACAGAAACACACAGACACAGACAGACACACACAGACTCACACACACTAACACACACATAGACAATAACACCCACAGAAACACACACACAGACACACACAGACAGAAACACAAACAGACACACACACACACACACACACACACAGAAACACAACACAGACAGAATCACAAACAGACTCACCCACAGAAACACACACACACACACACACACACAGAAACACACAACAACACAGACAATAACACACAGAAACACACACAGACAGAATCACAAACAAACACACCCACAGAAACACACACACACACAGAAACACCACACAGACAGAAACACAAACATACACCGACAGAAACACACACACACAAACACACACAGTACAGTATTTCAAAATGCACTGTTCTGAAGCAAAATGTACAAGAATGTACTAGTGCCTAAATAAGTGCTTTATTTTAATTAGGGTGGCAGTGTGCAAAGTCATATTGCTGTCATCGTTGGTTCATAAATATCAGAAATGTAATCACACAGCTCATAACACGCTGTTCTCATCTGAACTCAACAGAAGGACCCAAAAAGTAAAGCACCATGCAAACAAACAGACTGAATATCCGAGCTGACAACAACAGCTCACAACTCTCCACATAAACTGACTGAACTTTCCAAAATCATATAGATTCTCAGCCTCTTGCACCGAGATGCAAGCAGTCTGCCAAAGCTTGCGTAACTGTGCTCTGCCGCTTCCTCACTGAATCACAACGTGTTCTTCTCACCTGCAGACCGTCAGTAAGACTGAGTGCTGCTCGGCACTTTCAAAAAGCCTCCGTGCATCCTCTGTGTTCCGAAACGTGCTATAACCGTTCACATCAACGCACCCAGCATGTGCCACAGTTAATAATCCTCTCCTCGCTCTGACAGGGGGGGTCGGGTGAGGGGGGGGGGGCACAGTTCTCTCCCCTTGGAGACTCACGGGCGTGAGCTGGAGCTGACATTAATCAGCGTGTGGTTTGATGAAGGGGAACGGTTTGGGTCGTTATCTCCCATGGTTACGCCACTGAGCTCCGCCCACACGCGGCCATGCAGCCACTGCTGTGCTCCAGTACCTCTTGACCTCCAGGACCAGCTCATTATCGCACCCACATTCAAAACGCTCACCGTCCACCTTCCCAGCGAAACAGGGGGCTTCAAAACAGGGCAGCAAAGAACGACACAGCCTTACGAGCAGAGCACAGCTCCCCAAACCGTGCTCCCGGCATGATGGGAGGATCGGCAGCGACAAATTCAGACCTGAGAAAACCAGGCGAGGCGAGTTACCCGTGTAATCACCTGCTCAGACTGACCAAACTCGCCAGTCAGTTACAGAGAAAACCAGCAGTCCATGCAGTCCTTTGGGACCAGTGAGGAAGACCCCTCATTGTACAGCTCAGCTATATCATGTCTTTCCCCTGGGACTGAGTTGGGTTTTTATCTCTTATAGAGACAGAAAGGGAAAACTTCCGGCGCTCAGTCGCCCCAGGAGATCAATATATTGAATGTGTGCCCCCCCCCCCCCAGGACTGGGCTCTGTCCCTGACTCACAGCTCATTGTGTCAGTATTCTGGTCACCTCCTCACTTGGCTTTTGCTTTCATCTTCAGTTTTTTGTGAAACTGGACCGATTTATAAAAATGGAATGCTGACACAATAATTTGTGTGACGAGTTCAACTTTCGCCAAATCAGACGCGTCCCCACAACCGTGCCGATCGCGTGTTCAGTTCCGACCCCCCATCCCGGCCTCGCTCATCACAGCCGTGAACAGCTTAACAATCCCCCCCCCCCCCCCCCCCCTCCCTGAGCCCCCTCCCCGAGCCCCCCATGTAAAGCGCCCACTAACACAGTCAGAAGTGGGAGTTGGTTAAAAAAAAAAATGCTTTTGTGTGAATGAGGCATGACGACATAATTACTGGATTTGAACCCGCAACACACAGCGCATTGTGCCGTTCTTCTGTCTCCTTTTAAAAAGGCTGCTTTTAACTTTTTCAAGGCTTGTCCCACATCGCCTGTCCTCTGCAGAGAGACAAAAGAACACAAAGCACTATTTTTAGCGCGTAAGAACATGCATTTGTTTCACAATTACAAGGTATTTGGCGCTCGGCTTGATTGAATCTAATGTATAAATCATAAAAGGGAAATCAATCCCAGCAAGCAATTTCCATCTCATTCAGTTCAGCTCGCGGCACTGAGTAAGCACGCTGAATTTTAGAGAGATCAAAAGCACTTTTCCCATCCGGATAAACTAATGCCTTCGCGAGACAATAATTAAATAAATTGTCAATCTAATCTTCGTCTATTACAGGATGGATTAAGAGAAGTGCTATTGGTCTGGCGGGACATTTACAGTTCATATTTTATTACCAATCAGGGGACCACGGCCACATTATCCACTTCTGTAGCAATTCAGATAGCAAATGGGGTTTTTTTTCCTCCGTGTTTTTTTAAACTCCTGGGAGCAGTTATAATCATTAAATGCAGAATAATTCTATTGTGTCTAGAGCAGGCCCTCCCAAACGTTTTTTTCTGGTGCGACCCCAAATTAATGCTCACAAATTTGCGCGCCTACAACAGACCACCCACACACAGGCCTCGTGCCCAACAACTCCACTCAGCTGTAATTACACTGGCGATACACCACAACCTCTCCTGCCTCGTGTTTTATTATGGTTGGGTTGTTGTGATGTTCCACATGTAGTAACCTGCATTCACAAATTTCAGAAAGACAAAAAATTACAAAAAAATTTTTTTTTCTTTACCCCCAAATTTTCAGGCGACCCCATCTTCGAATCAGGTGACCCGTATGGGATCACAACCCCCAGTTTTGTGAACCCCTGGTCTACAGGGCAATACTTTGTCCACAAACCATAACAGCTTGTATTTACTTCATTTTTTTCAGACTATCATACTTAAGGTGATTCTTTTCAAATGACTTGTGTTATTGTATCCTGTATCACATCTATTCATGACATGTTTTAAATTTGCCCTGTAATGTACTGTGAATTGTTTTCAGTTTAAAGCCAGATGATCTCTGACACATTAAAATCATCCCTTGAAGCCTTCAGCCTTACCTGCAGCTCTTCCACCCAAACAGGAGCTCCTAAAATCTGGTAACTGCTAACACAACCGGTCACCACTTTTACATCGGTCCAGAATACTAATTTGACCAACACAAAAACATGCAACAGCTCTGCTTCAAATATCTGGGTCAGATATAGGATCAATAATTTATGCAGCGTGTATTTTTTTCTGAGGTTTTTTTTCATATCTTTCGTCTGGATTTCCTCTCACTTGAAATTTGCTTGGAATACAACATTTTAAATCACCACAATGGAGAAAAAAAACACATGTAAATGTGCCAGAGTTAGCCATGGAGGCTAATTTTCATCAGTAATCCCTGGGCTACATGTCTGGGCTGGGGGGGGAACCCCGCCCAAGAGGACACGGGGGGAACATGCAAACTCCACGCAGAGAGGACCGAGGCCAGCTGGGATTCTAAACCCAGACCCTCCTCCAGTGGGGCATCAGCGCTCCCCACCGCCCCACCGCCCCACCCTGCAGGTAGGCCAGTACCCGACATTAACCTGGCCTCATTCAGATCTTACCCACACTGACAAAACAAAGAGGAAAAGACGTTATAACCCCGGCCACTAGTGTCAATCAAAGCCCATGCATCCGATCGGGACAAAGATCGTGTGCATCTAGGGATTTAGACAGCTCAGACATCAAACAGGACTTTACATTAAATTAAAAAAAAAAAAAAAAACCAGGACGTTTTAAACTGGTTGTCTGCAAAATTAAAAAAAAAGATACAATGTGCAATATGCCGGAAGTGCTGAAATGGTCTGCAAAAAATAACAACCCCCCCCCCCCCCCCCCCCCCCCCAAGGGCATTAAACTGTCCGGAAACGGACCGGGGGGGCAAGAAGAATGACCCCACAGGGGGAGGAAGGGAGGAAGACTTATTATAGGAAAAGATCAGGAAGGAAGAGAGGAAGACTTATTACGGAAAAGATCGGGAAGGAAGAGAGGAAGACTTATTACGGAAAAGATCGGGAAGGAAGAGAGGAAGACTTATTACGGAAAAGATCGGGAAGGAAGAGAGGAAGACTTATGACGGAAAAGATCGGGAAGGAAGAGAGGAAGACTTATTACGGAAAAGATCGGAAGGAAGAGAGGAAGACTTATTACGGAAAAGATCGGGAAGGAAGAGAGGAAGACTTATTACGGAAAAGATCGGGAAGGAAGAGAGGAAGACTTATTACGGAAAAGATCGGGAAAGGCACCGTCGGGCCTGCCCGAGTTCCCTCGCCTCCACCGACGACTTTCTGAGCGCGCTCAGACGTTTGGCGTCACAGCTTAACAAGTCCCCCGACGGTCGCTTTGAAGCTTGAATGCTAGACGCATTAGCATCCCGCGTTAAAGGGTGTGAGCTATCCCATCCCACCGGAGGGACGGCGTTTGCCCGTCACGCTGTTGAGTGGGCAGGGGACGGTGGCACCAGGCACGAGCCACGAGATCTGCGCCAGGCACAGAACACGCTGGACTGTGCCCACCCTACTGCCTGGCAAGCACATACACTGGGCTGGTCACTGTGAACACAGGGCGATATAGCTCAGGAGGTAAGACCGATTGTCTGTCAGTCGGAGGGCTGCCGGTTCAAACCCCACCCTGGGCATGTCGAAGTGTCCTTGAGCAAGACACCTAACCCCTAACCTCTAACTGCTCTGTGAGAGGCATCACACTTTGGCTGAAAAAGATATAAATGCAGTCCATTTACACGGGCCCTGGCACTCACACCCACTCAAAGAGGACCAACTGCTCACCACTAAACGGGAAATGATGAACCGACAGAACAGAAAATAAATACATGGTAAGGAATTAAAAAAAAGGAGTGGATATAAAGAGTTCAATCCCTGAACGATTATAACTAGGGCTGCATGTGTGGATAAACCTGGGCCCAGAGGCTGTGGGTAAATATAACCTGTTTGGCCTCAGGTGAGTGGGAAAATCATTCCCCACAGAGTCAACAGAGTCAACATCAACTGCAGACAAACCCGGGGAAACACAGATTCATCTAATCAATAACAGCAGCCTTGGCGGGATGTTCCAGGCGCAGCCCGTGTCCACACCCAGACAAACAACACGGTTCAAACGCCGTCACCGTGACGGACGAACTGCACGGGCGTTCTCTCGGTCGGGTGACGAAAACGGGTTCTGAGGTACGCTGGGAAAACATGACTTGGGAAAATAAGAAGCATTTCCTGGAAACCGTGACTGTAGCACAGAATCCAGACATCGACGCTCAGTGAGGCTTAGAATGGTCCACATCAGCACTCTGACATTAGTACGGATGTACTTCATCATCTAAATACAATATAGCGGGCGTGCCAATTTCATTACAAATCTTTTCTTGTGCAATTAGCAGTTAATTGTGTGCCAGATTACTTTCCATTCCCTTGTCTCTTGCATCAGTGATTACATCAGATCAGCAATTAAAATCGTAAACACGGTCTGAATTTCTACAGCTGGACTGAAGCCTGTCAGGTCTACCAATTCGCTTGATGGAAGGACACTGGTGCCCCACCCAGGAATTGACCCTGAAACCGCCTGTCGGTCAGCCACAGGTCCCCCTAACCAACAGGCACTCTGCCACACCCACAGAAACCAGCAGACACCTGCCCTCACTGTCCCAGGTGTCAAGAACGCCATGCCAGTGATGTCAAAACGCTGTGCTGACACGATCCAGAGCGGCAAAAACGCGACAGTTTCATCAAACCGTTCGAATTTCTCCTCTTTGCCTCCCTCCTCACAGTGTTCCGGCCAGCGCGGGAGCACAGGTAGCCACGAGAACAGCGGCACTGCAGTATTAGCGGCGGTTTTTTATCGCGGCCCTTCGTGTCTCTGAGCCGGGTTTGCAGTTAGTCAGTCCGTCTCGGATTCGCGAAACGACCGGGATCGCAGCCTCTCCACAGGGCTAAACCGCGGGCAGGACACGCCAGGAATAAACCGATAGGAACGCAATGCGATCTTTCCAGTGGGGGGCACACGTGGGAGGATTCCCTCCGGCGAAGAACAACAAACGTCACTGCAGAAAACCTTAAATATAAACTGTTGACAGCTGTATAAACTGCTCTGCAGCTAACAAAACATTACATTATTACATTAATGTGCTGAACAAACTAAGACTTCAAAACAAATGCAAACGTGCAGCAGCAACAACAACAACAACAACAACAACAATAATAATAATAATAATAATAATAATTACAAGTAGGCCTACGTTTTTTCCAGGGCGACTTACTGCAAACAGCATGAGCTAAGAGGGTGCATAGAATAAGATCTATAGCTAGCCTGCCAGTTCTAGGATAATTTCAAGTAAGTGTGTGTGCGCGTCCAAACAAACAATCAAACAAATAAATAAGTAAGTAAATAAACATATAGCGTGTATTCCATTGCATGGAGATACATCTTGTAAAAATTAACATACAAATAAATACGTGTAAATCTTATTCTTTATTTCATGTGATTTTGTGCTCAGTCAAAATACTAAAGCCACCTGATAGCCAGCCGGCTCGTGGACGTGCACGGCGCAACGTGGGGGGTACATCCTCTGCAATGTGACAAACACTGAACATTCCAGAAATCCTGCGAGTACCGACGACGTTAAACATGTTCTGTAACATTTAATTGTGGCGTCATAAAGCAATTTCAATATCTAACGTGCACTGTGAATGTTCAGAAAATAGCAGCCCAAAAGCAGTATCAAACACCACAGCAGACTGTGGATGAATTATCAAGATAAATCTTATTAAAGCATGTAACCGTATCAGGTGCACCACATTCAACAGAAACGAAAGGTACTTGTTATATTACACGTCGCTGTTAAGTGCAGCAAACTGGTTTTCAATGGACGGCGAGCACGTAAAGGCTTCAACCATCAGACTCCATAGCTCGTCCATTCGCTGCTGTATCGTAAGCAACGTGGCTGGTTAATTTGCATCTGGGTAAACGCGCAAATCAAATTCCAGTTTTTTTTAATTTTGTGCTTTCAGAATACAACAGGGTCGTGGTGTAGCCTAGAGATCTACAGGAGATCTTGAGCGGAATGTAAGAACGGGGAACATCGAAAAAAATAGCAATTATCTAATCGACTCAGATAATGAATGTATGCGCGCTTTATGGGAGAAGCACGTAAATCCCCGAGACAGACAAGCCTCTGTACTATAAAGGTTGTATCTGGCGAGATATTTGTTGCTATTGAAGCAAATAAACGTAAATCACGCAAATGATAACATCACCGTTACAGTTTGCGACTGAATCGACGACTTCAGCGGCAAGCACATTCCACAGTGATTAAAATGAGCCACCTACAATAGCCAACCGTTCTTGTCGTGTACGGTCAGCTACATCCAAACAACTTCATTGCATTTCTCCCAGTGGCATCAAGTGCTGCGAAAAAGCTGGCAAGACTGAGTTTGTGTCGCGTTTGCCTGAAACCACTGTTAGAAAACAACATCAAAAATCAGTCTTCGCTGACTAGTAGGTTGAAGGTGCAGGGGCAACACTAACCTCGTCCAGAATCGCCGTTCTAAGAACTTGCTAGCAGCTCGCGGACAGTCACTACTTTCTCATACGTGACGTGTTGGAGCGCGCTGTCCTCGGCTCAGATGGATATTAGCAATGCTCGCCCTCGCACTTCGTTGAGGAAAAAATATTAAGGATTACAGGCACAGCTAATGTTCAGAACATAGCACTAGAGTCACTGAAAATGCAATGCAAAGACTGCATCTCGGCGGTAGGCACGCAACTAACTCCGTCGCTGCCTCGCACTGGCAGTATGAGACGGGCTAGAGAAAGTCATTAACATCTGAAAGCCACGGCTATACAGCTGTTGGAAGCGAGGGCAGGAAATACCAGAGGAGGTGGGAGCGTGCATCGAACGCGCGGAACGCGGGAAAACGCGGAGCGGAGTTGCGGAACACTGGCGAGGTTTACGCAGCGAAAAGCCGCTCGCGCTCTGGAAACGGGATATTGAGGTCCAGAGACATATGCCATTCGAGTTTTTTTTAAAGCCAAATACGATTTACTCGTTTTTTTAATACGATTTTTGTGTCGGCCGTAGGCTACGCTGACATAACCCCATTCACCCTGACCACACCGCCTGAAGCCGTTAAAAACGTTCAAAACTTTTTTCTTTTAAATTTTAAAGTCGGCCTGTAAAATTAAGGTTTGCTCTGTAATAGATTTTTTTTGAAGTGGCATCGGCACGGTATTTTCGGGAACTTAATTGTAATGTAATACAGAAGAAGCAATTTTGATTATATAGACATTAACTTAAAAAAACCATGATATCCCACCCGCATTGAGAAGCAATAGTCATCCCAGTGACTCATTGGTATTTAAAGCTTAGCAATATTTACAATATTTTCTGAAAAACATAACATCACCATAACATATATGGGAGTTTTGCTTCTCTTATTACAGATATGCACCTGCTTCCTGTCCCTCAATAAAATATCACATTTCATTTTCATAATATTTAATTCAAAACATTCACAGGAATGTTTTTGTACAGAAGTAACATTGAAAGGTCTGAGATTATCTACAAATGGAGACAGGGGTAGGCAACTTGTTTTAACCCCTTCAACATTCAATAACCAATCAATCGACCAAAGTGATTTAGCTATGGCATCTCGCCCTGTAATATATATATATATATTTTTTAAAGTTCATAAAGTGAAGGCAACTCTACTGGGACAAGAGGAGTGCTCTGGCAGTGAGAAGAAGTGAAGTCCACACACGTCAGGGTTTTAGCATGGGAGAGCAGCACTAGCCTCACTGACCTGGAAGCTGCAGGGAGCGAGCAGTCCATCCGCTGCAGAGTGCTCTTAATGGAACTAAATGCAAAACTCCAACGGCCTGGAAAATCTCAGATTTGTGTTACGGAAGGGAAAATGGGCCAAATAAGGACACCAAAGGTGTGCAAGATTTTTATAATTATTTTTTAAAAGAACTTAATTGAGCATTTGTCCTTTCAGGCGATCTGAATCAACAGATTAAAAAAACTGCAGGTCTGAAAAGGTCATTCACAATATAAAAAATGAAGGATTACAATATTGCATCTTATTTAGCCCCTGGCCTTCAGCACCTGGTTTGCATTTCTGCCCCAGAGTGAACACACCACACACTGGATACCCCACACAGTTTCAGACATCTCACTCTCGTGTGTCAGCTTGTAATACACAAATTCCATCTTTATTCTGGCACTAACTGAAGCTCTAAACTTTGCCATGACAGAGGAACACACAGACTGGCAGACACAGAGAGAGAAACATTTTTTGACAAACATGTTGCAGTGAAAATATCTTGAAAAATATTATTTATTTAATTTTTATTGACTGTGTAGGTGTCAGCATAACAAATACATGGCTCTTGAGATTAAGACCAAAGCCCTATGCACCCTATGGGGGACAAAAACGAATAGCTGGGTCTTAGGAGGATGTGGCTACAGGCATATCGAAGGGGGGGGTCACTGGAGACATGGATATTGGTCCGACTGAAATCCCTCCGATCCGCAGGTGACGCCAAGGCCAATTATGCACCAGGTAGCAACTGGCACAATCCGGATTCAATTCCGCAATGGGGTGGGGTGGGGCGGGGGGTGGGGGTCTGATCCCCGTCCACAGAGCCTGTGCAGTGGAACTGGTCACTGATCCTGACCACAGAATTCTCCACTAAATTAAAAGATACCTCCCATGTCCTCCCCGCAGGACACGTCCCGTTAAGACGTTCCTTTTTTTTTTTTTTTTTTCCACCGTCGCCCCCTGTGTTCCACAGGCGTACTCGCTGTGCCCTAGTTTCCCTCGTTACGCCTTCGTTACGTTGTAGCCTACACGTGCGCGCGGTTTGACCTAGTTCGGAAGAGTCGGAAAACAACGGAACATGTTATTGATAAGAGACCTCGCGCCGTAGTCGACTGCGTCAGTCATGCTGCAATCCCCAGGACACGGAGGTCTGCTCAACAGGGAGGGGTATTTCCGAACCGAACGGCAGAGCCAGCTAAACGGATTTCTGCTATCAAAGAGGGGAAAAGGTCTCTATTGTAGGCTAAACTTTCATAAACTATTCTACATACAGCCTAATGATACCTTCGAAAATCAACAAATATATCAACGTTTTGTTGGACCCATTTAAAATCCAGCTGTCACACACTGCTTCCAGGAAAATGTCTGGAAAAAGCAATATTCACTTTAATAAAATACTCGTGCCGTACATTGGTGTTTTAGCAATGTATGCTGTGTTTATTTAATTAAAGTGAATACTGTTTTTTTTTTTCAAAACCCTTCCTTGTCCTTGAAAAATATTAATAAGATCTACTAATACAGTACTGGAGGTGCTTCGCTGCGCAGTGCTTGAAATTATGGCTCAAGGCGCCCCCTGCTGGTAGTGCTGTGATACAACGCAAGGCTTAGCCCCATTTCAATTCAGGAATTTAATGAATTAAAATTCAGTAAACTAATACAAAATTCCTTTTAGAACATTATGGACCTTTAAAAAAATGAATTTAATTCATTTCTCTGAATAGACTGAATTGAAGAGGAACTGGCCCTCACTCAAATCTTTCTGAGTAGCCACACATCCACATGCAGATCCTTCTGATGACAGTAAGAACCGTTTATATCACTCAACAGTGCACAGCACAGTTTTATAGTTGTTCCTCTTTAATTGTCTCAGTGAAGAATGTTTACTTTGCTTCTTCATGATAATGGCACAAGTTACAAAGATTTAGTAGATATCTTTTTGGAATTCAAATTTGGAAATAAAAAAGTTATGGTGCAACTCCTGAAGAATTCACCTAAGCGCCGTTTTTTAATGGGGGACTTAATTCATCGTTCAAGGTAGAGAAGGTTCACTGGTTGGTGTAGAGCTCACAGCTTCCTGCTGGTGAACAGAATGTCTTTTGGATCAACTGGCAAAACTCGGCACTGAAACTCTGGAAGAAAATAATTTCATAATTGTGTGTCCTTGGCGTTCGTAAAAAAATGCATCTCTATATGGAGGTTAGAAAGTGCTAGACAGTGAATCAGAAAGCAAATTCAAATTTTTCACAGATCACAGCATAGATTTAATTAGTTTTTGCCAACACACATTCAAAACCCATCTAGTGGCCTGTAGCAGAGGAATTAGCCTTAATGAGTAATTATATAAAATCTGAAATCTACGTTTATTTATCTAATTAATTCTAATTAAGTTTTTTTTAGGAAAGATAAATCATTCCTAACCTTTGTCCTACTTCCTCTTTTGGTGCAAGTCTGCTCTCAAGGAAAAAACTGTCCTCTGCGCTCGATAAGTTTGCTTTTGGCTCCTGAGGCAAATGCCCTTGTCCTTGTCCTTAAGCAAACTAAGCTTGTGTAATGAGAGATTATCTACGGAATTAGACGGTTAGAATATTTACCCTGGAAAATTCACAGTCAATATGGAGCACATTCCCACTTACTGCCGGTTTATCTGATAACAGAAACATTTTCACCATTAAAAATCTGTTAAATTATATCCTTGGGCTATCCTGTTCACTATATGTGAAAGACACTTCAAATTTAAATTTAGACAGCATCAATTGTGTGTGGGGTGGGGTTACAGTCAACTGTGGTTAAATGCCCAAAATCAATGTCTAAGTCTCTGTCCCAGACTGAATCTGTTACTGTCTGCATTTTTTCTCGGTAAATCCTGTCTCTATCCTAAACTCCAAAACTGAGCATTTACTTTGGGTTGAATTACTTAGGACTTGCGTATGTTACATTCAGGAGTATGCCCCTTCCCTAAAATCCATCATTTTTCTCATAGCACAACCATCTGCCTCTTGCAGCTACTATGGCACTTAATGTTATGCTGTTAAGTTCACTCAATGCACATTCAGCAAGAATACTACATACCCCTATACACTGTCATCCAAGATAGAAGCACGTTTCCAAATGAACAAACACGGTTTCCAATTGTGATGTTACACAATTAGTTATAAATAAATAAAGAAATTAGTTGATTAACATTTGGATTTAACATTTGAACTGTTTTCATTTGGGTATCAAAGAGAATAAATGAGATCCAGCAGTACAAAGAATTTTAACTAAAAAAATCTCATCAGTAACCCTTAACTAACGAACCTAATCAGTAAAATTAATGAGTGCCCATGCTTCAGCGTGCTTCACACTGACCGCAAATTAATTAACCCTTGATTAAATGCACGTGTGAAATCTTAAACATGTATTGCCATGTAGACTCATTACACGCATTCTTAAGGAAATTAATTTATGGCAGATAAACGGATGAATAACCCGACTGAGCAGATGATCAATTATCATATAAAGTCATTTACAAAGGATGAGTCACGGCAAAACACAAATGCAATTTTTTGTCAACGGAACTAATGAACGGAATCTTCACATAACAGGGTACGGATGAACTGCATTTATCTATTATAAAATAAGTAGCGCTGTCAGCTGTAGTTAGCATGCAGCAGCCACTGAAACAGCACGTTTAATTGCTGTTGAGCTGTTTCGTAACGTTGTCCAAAGCCCGTCACCCTCTACTGCAGTGAGAAATAGAGTGAGAAAATGGCATCCAGGAGAATGAGGCTGGCCGGTCACTGCCAGAGACACCGGGAGCTCCCAGCCAGCAAACCGGTGCTGTGGGAGCCGACACTCGGGCATCGATCGCGAGGGCGTCCCACAACAACGTACGTGGACATACTAAAGGACGATGGAAGGGGCGGGGAGTACTGGCGAGCTCGCCAGATGCATGGAGGATCGAGGTGACTGGAAACGCCGCTGGAGGGCTCGTCTGAGGACGACCGAGAGAGAGAGAGCAGGCACTCTGGTGACCTTTGCGGAGATTACTAGCGCATTAAAAAAAAAAAAAAAAAAAAAAAAAAACACAAAAAAAAAAAAATGACGCTGGGTCATTGTCATGAAGATAGTGTGCTGCCATAAAGATGATGTGCTGAGCCACAGACAGGCCATTAAACGTCCCCACTGAACGCTAATGGGCTTTTCATTAGAAATAACACGTCTGTATCGCAGCAAGCCATTATAAGGAGAGCATGACCCTGCAAACAGGGCTCCGTGCTAACAGGGCTGGGAGCAGCCCTGCAGGCTCTGTGACCAGGGCCTGTTTCTCAGCCTCTTTGCTGCTCTCACAAAGAATACATTCACACATACAGACTAACACACACCCAAAATGCGTGTAAAACATCTTTAATCCTGTTTTGCTGACACTTTTGCACAATTTATTCTTATTAAAAACAGACGCCCTTAATTTATTCCCTCACCCTATCTGCCAGCGTCACACTGAGCAAATGCACAGAGCAAATGTTCATGACAACTGACAATTTGCAAATAATAATAAATCCACATAAGTGCTTTAAATTTCCTCTGCTATACAGCACAGTTCTTAATGAGAACATGGGTATACAAAAACAAAAAAAAGAACTTAAAACTTAGGTTTTTGAAACTTAAAAACTGGTCAGAACAACACAGAGGGGTTTATCCTTAAAAACCTAACAAAGTTCCTCATCTGTTGCAATGCCGTTCACTACATGACACAGACTTATTCAGTCCCTGTGTGAAGTTCTTATTTGTTCCTCAGCACTTAATTGATCAATTAAAGCTGATCACACAGTTAACTCACCTCAGCTTGTTGTTTTGTTTGCTTCTGAGGTGAAAACTAAACCCAGCAGAACCTGGGGTTCTCCGGGACTGTGGACGCTTGAAAAACAAGCACTGTAAAAATAATAATAATAATAATCTGAATTTTACAGTAAAAGTCAGGGAAATATTGAAGACACGAAACAGCAAACAGCTAAAATGTAAATAATTTTATTATTTACCGTGAAACACCGTAATACATTTAACATTTCTGTTATACATTACTTTAAAATTAACTTCTTACTTTTTTTTTTTTCTTCTTTTTAGTGGGCAAACTGAGCAATCAGTACTGATGCACGCACTGAACATACAGAACCAATAAAAACAGCCAACACCCCTGCCCACATCAGCAGCTGGTGCTTTAACCTCCCTTCAGTAGTTTAATAAGCACTCAACTTTAATATCACAGCTCAGTTATGATAGCGCATTATCTCAGCACTGTACCTGAGGTATAGGTAGGGTTTACCTGCATCTTACTTCAGCCATTTTCTTTGTGTTCTGACTGGTAATTTCACTTCTAACAAACACAAAGCAGAAAAAAATTAAAAAGACTGAGGCAGTTTTCTGGAAGGTCCACAACATGAATTGACCTATGCCCTTTGACCTTCTTCTGCTGTGCCGTCTTTGGGGGGTCACAAACCAAAGTAGATATATGCGCAAGAAGCCAACAGGGTCAGCTTATAAACAAAGCAAAAATGACATTTCAACAAGCGTGTAGCAACAATTATTTAACTTATACAGAGTCACTCTGCTGTGACTATATTAAAAAAGGAACTCTAATGTTCCTCATGTAAAAATCAAAAATAGAAATCTAAAAGTTAGTTACTATACAGTCAAAAATGCATAAAATATGCAACCAGTGCATTCAGTCAAACAGTGCTGAGAATAGGTTGAAATTAAAATGAAGACAAAAAACTTAAAACATAAAAAAAAATTAAAATTCAGCAAATGCATGCCATGCCATATTAGACATATTGATTATCTGAACACACATCACATTGTACTACACTGAAAATTCCAGCATGGATTTTTGTACTGTGCTATACATTCGCTCTCAGCAGCTGCCATGTCCAATGGAAACACGTACTCTTTACGGAACGTAAACGTTCACAAGGCCCCTGATTCTGGTGCAGATCACTTCACTGTGTGTCAGATTTCCACAGTGCTCTGACAAAAAAACCCCTACATCCCCCTCCCCCACCCCAAACCCCCAGTAAGAAACACAAACAAAATGGCCATTGAAGAAACTGACTGGTCTGCCAGGGCCTAGACATCACAGTACCAGTGCAGGGCAGACCATAAGAGCACGGCTATAATGGGAAACTGAAATTAAGTGCTCTGCTTCTGAAGCATATGAGGGAAAAAAAACAAAACCACATAACCTGATGACAGGTTTGTGGTGACATAAATATCACAAAGTTTATTTTTAAAACGAATGGCAACCCGCCTACCAGCCTTAAGAAAGAAAAACCATGTCCTGAGTGCAACATTTTTCAGGATGTGTGCGTGTGTTTGTGTGTGCGCATGTGCATGTGTATGTCTGTGTGTGCGTGTGTGTTTATGTGCAGTGTGTGCGTTTGTGTGCTTGTGTACTTAAATTTGTTTCAGTAGGATATTTACAAAATCCTATCCTGTATTCACAAAAAAAAAAACATTGCGTAAATAGCCATATATTTATCCTGATTAGTGGTACTGAAACAATCTGAAATGCATCAGAAACATTGTTTCATAAGCACAAAAATACCAATTTATAAAATAGCCTGTTTCTTCATTACAAGGAATGTGCAAAGCTTAACGTATACAGTATTTTTGCACAGTTTCCACTATCAAAACTATTGCATATTGTTTACCTGAAAAGTCTGCCAAAATAAATTTTAAACTTAATTTTAACTGAAAAAATTAACAATTCAGATCATTAAAAAATATACAACTTTCTGTATAAAAGACATAAAATATTTTTCCTTAAATCTTCAAGATCATTAGGCAGGAGGATTCTGTGCTACAGAGCGTGGAGATGGAAGGTTTCGGGCGAAGGCTATGGTCTCTAGACCCCTTCCGCCCCCTTTATGGTCGCAACGTTCTCGTAAATATCCACCGCTGCTACGTTCTGATAAATCAGGTCCACGTTGGTCCCCGTCCTTGATTTGATGATGTCCAAGGCACACTTGTGCAGGAACACGTACTGGTCCTGTGACAGAAACAAACACACATTTAAAGGGTGAAAAAAGGGGGTTTGGCACAACCCACCTTCACCAACCAGCCCTGTAAGGCCAACAGAGATGGTACTTATTACATGCATGTGCATTATACAGATGCAACCCGTTGCAACATCCGTGGCGCAGGTGATTGGTGGATCGGAGTCGTGACCTCATAGAGGGGCATTGTGATGTAAGCGCACATTCCGTTCCTCTCTCAGAGGGGCATTGTGATGTAAGCGCACATTCCGTTCCTCTCTCAGAGGGACATTGTGATGTAAGCGCACATTCCGTTCCTCTGTCAGAGGGGCATTGTGATGTAAGCGCGTGTTCCGTTCCGCTCACCTCGGTCTGGACCATGAGGGCCCGGTGCATCCGCATGCAGTGCACGGTTCCGTACAGGTCCACCGTGCTGTCCCTCTCGATCTGGAAGAGGAGGTGGTCGATGGCGATCATGGTGCCCGTCCGGCCCACTCCCGCACTGGAGAGGGGGAGAAGAGAGTCGCCATGAGCTGGGAGCAGACACTGTGACCTCTGCATGTACGTACTGCACTGCAAAATTGAATGTGAACTCTTTCATACTCTACAGTATGAACACTATGACCCCTGACCTCTGATCCCCGGGAGTACTGCAGTATGAAAACTATGACCCCTGACCTCTGACCCTGAGGAGTACTACAGTATGAACACTATGACCCCTGACCTCTGACCCCTGGGAGTACTGCAAGATGAACACTATGACCCCTGACCTCTGACCCCTGGGAGTACTGCAAGATGAACACTATGACCCCTGACCTCTGACCCCTGGGAGTACTGCAAGATGAACACTATGACCCCTGACCTCTGACCCCTGGGAGTACTGCAAGATGAACACTATGACCCCTGACCTCTGACCGTGAGGAGTACTGCAGTAAGAACACTATGACCCCTGACCTCTGACCCCTGATCTCCAGGACAGTGTGTGAGGGCGTTAGTGACTCTGGCTGAGTTTGGGAGCGCTTGTGTGTGCGTGTGCGACTCTGCTCTGGGTGAGTTTAGGGTTTGGGAGCACTGGTCCCTGTATGACCAAGTGACCGGGCTATCTACCCACCTGCCGTGCACCACGGTGGGGGAGTTTCGGGAGCAGTGGTCCATGCGTATCCAGATGACCCTGCTCTTGACCCACCTGCAGTACACCACGGTGGTGGAGTTTCGGGAGTGCTGGTCCCTGTGTGTCCAAGTTACCGTGCTCTTGACCCACCTGCAGTGCACCACGGTGGGGGAGTTTCGGGAGCACTGGTCCATGTGCTCCCGCACCATGTGGCGGAAGTTGATGAGCAGTTCGGTGGACTCAGGGACCCCATGGTCAGGCCAGGCTGTGAAGTGGAACTGGCGCAGAGAGCGCGTCTCTGCCGTCTTCACCTGGGACGTCCCACAACACATCGATCACTCTTATTATACCCAACACAGCTACCAAGAACATCGATCACTCTTATTTTATCCAACACAACATCAGTCACTCTTATTTTATCCAACACAACATCAATCACTCTTATTTTACCCAACACAACATCAATCGCTCTTATTTTACCCAACACAACATCAATCACTCTTATTTTACCCAACACAGCTACCAAGCATATCAATCACTCTAATTTTACCCAACACAACATCACTCGCTCTTATTTTACCCAACACAACATCAATCGCTCTTATTTTACCCAACACAACTTCTAAAGTGTGTCAGTGTAGCGTCAGTATTCTTTACTGCACAGGCCTACCAATGCAGATATAACATTTCAGTAAATGCGCTCACATTTTGACATCAAAGTCTCTGATGGTCCAGTCCTCCAATGGGATTACAGACGTGGTTGTCACGATGATGTTTTTATAATGTTTGGTCTGGGAAGGCCAGTATTCTTCACATTTCACCTGAGGAGAATGGATGGTTTACATTCTGGCTGTCCATCACTGCTACTATTACTGTTTGTACTACTTTTATTACAACAGGGTTACTAATGGTTGTAGCATAGTACAACTAATACTAGTACGCTACAGCTACTAGTAAAACTACTATTAATATTACTACAGTGAATACTGTTGTTGCTCTTACTCTATTTTCACTTTATGCGTCTTCTGTCTGGTTTTTATCGTTAGCAAGGGGAAACAGGTGACCGTGAGCATCACAGATACAGTCTGAGGAAGGACATTAAGTCATTACTCAGATTCAGGTAAATTAATTTCTTTTTACAAAATTCTTCAAGTCACATGATTTTCACATTTTGGTCGAAAATTTTAAAATTCACTCCTTGTGAACCCTTGTGGGATCTGTTTGCAGCGTTTTCACGGACACGTGGGTGGACCAGGTCAGTCACGCGTGTGTGCTTCCCGGGAAAGGTACTGACCCGTCCCTGTTCGTTGCACCTGGTCAGCATGACCAGCGTGCGGACGTTCTTCTCCCACAGCATCCGCCAGAACTCGTCCACCGTGCCGGGCAGAGGACCCTGGGCCGCGATGAACTCCTTCTTGCAGTGGTACCCCTGTGAGGGGCAAACACAGATTAGACCCGCCAGGGGCTCAACCCGTGGGGTACAGCCCCCACATCGCGGGTTGCAGGTCAGCTGACCCATACGAGGGCGCTCGTCACCGATCCTCAGGATACGCACCGGGATATAGCTGGCGTTGATGTAGTCGTCGTACGGACTTCCCTGGATCGACAGTTTGACTCGTGAGGATTCGTCTGTGAAGTGAAAACAAAAAAACAAAAACGAAGTGAGACCTAAGTTAAGATGATGTGATGGCTCGTCAGCTGAAATCAGCAGCGTTCGTCATGCCACCCGATGGCGGTTATTTTGGGTAAGTTTGATTCTTGTATTTGTAGCACGTGCGACTTATGTAAACCTGCAATGCAATTTCAGTTTTTTCCCCAAATCCTTTTATGGAACATAAAAGTTTAGCAGCCTCTATCACACTCAACCATTTGTTTTTCTGGCTGACCCATTCCATCCCCACCAAACACTTAGGCGACATAAATCAATCACAGAGCAACGGTCCCACTCAGTGGGAAATTCACTATGAACACCTGTGATGTCATAATCGGCACCATCTATTCCCGCTCTTGGGTCAGCGTGTTAAGGGGCAGGGCGGGGTTAAGGTTACCCACACGGGAGGACGTTGGTGTAGCGTGTTAAGGGGCAGGGCGGGGTTAAGGTTACTCACACAGGAGGACGTTGCTGTAGCGTGTTAAGGGGCAGGGCGGGGTTAAGGTTACTCACACGGGAGACCGTTGCTGTAGCGTGTTAAGGGGCAGGGCGGGGTTAAGGTTACTCACACGGGAGGACGTTGCTGTAGCGTGTTAAGGGGCAGGGCGGGGTTAAGGTTACCCACACGAGAGGACGTTGCTGTAGCGTGTTAAGGGGCAGGGCGGGGTTAAGGTTACTCACACGGGAGACCGTTGCTGTAGCGTGTTAAGGGGCAGGGCGGGGTTAAGGTTACTCACACGGGAGACCGTTGCTGTAGCGTGTTAAGGGGCAGGGCGGGGTTAAGGTTACTCACACGGGAGGACGTTGGTGTAGCGTGTTAAGGGGCAGGGCGGGGTTAAGGTTACTCACACGGGAGACCGTTGCTGTAGCGTGTTAAGGGGCAGGGCGGGTTAAGGTTACTCACACGGGAGACCGTTGCTGTAGCGTGTTAAGGGGCAGGGCGGGGTTAAGGTTACTCACACGGGAGGACGTTGGTGTAGCGTGTTAAGGGGCAGGGCGGATTTAAGGTTACTCACACGGGAGCCGTTGCTGTAGCGTGTTAAGGGGCAGGGCGGGGTTAAGGTTACTCACACGGGAGGACGTTGGTGTAGCGTGTTAAGGGGCAGGGCGGGGTTAAGGTTACTCACACGGGAGGACGTTGCTGTAGCGTGTTAAGGGGCAGGGCGGGGTTAAGGTTACTCACACGGGAGACCGTGGCTGTAGCATGTTAAGGGGCAGGGCGGGGTTAAGGTTACTCACACGGGAGGATGTTGCTGTAGCGTGTTAAGGGGCAGGGCGGTGTTAAGGTTACTCACATGGGAGGACGTTGCTGTAGCGTGTTAAGGGGCAGGGCGGCGTTAAGGTTACTCACACGGGAGGACGTTGCTGTAGTGTGTTAAGGGGCAGGGCGGGGTTAAGGTTACTCACACGGGAGGACGTTGCTGTAGTGTGTTAAGGGGCAGGGCGGGGTTAAGGTTACTCACACGGGAGGATGTTGCTGTAGCGTGTTAAGGGGCAGGGCGGGGTTAAGGTTACTCACACGGGAGGACGTTGCTGTAGCGTGTTAAGGGGTGGAGCCTGTTTCCAGGTTACTCACACGGGAGGCCGTGGCTGTAGCATGTTAAGGGGCAGGGCGGGGTTAAGGTTACTCACACGGGAGACCGTTGCTGTAGCGTGTTAAGGGGCAGGGCGGGGTTAAGGTTACTCACACGGGAAGACGTTGCTGTAGCGTGTTAAGGGGCAGGGCGGGGTTAAGGTTACTCACACGGGAGGACGTTGCTGTAGCGTGTTAAGGGGGCAGGGCGGGGTTAAGGTTACTCACACGGGAGACCGTGGCTGTAGCATGTTAAGGGGCAGGGCGGGGTTAAGGTTACTCACACGGGAGGATGTTGCTGTAGCGTGTTAAGGGGCAGGGCGGCGTTAAGGTTACTCACACGGGAGGCCGTTGCTGTAGCGTGTTAAGGGGCAGGGCGGCGTTAAGGTTACTCACACGGGAGGACGTTGGTGTAGCGTGTTAAGGGGCAGGGCGGTGTTAAGGTTACTCACATGGGAGGACGTTGCCGTAGCGTGTTAAGGGGCAGGGCGGGGTTAAGGTTACTCACACGGGAGGACGTTGGTGTAGCATGTTAAGGGGCAGGGCGGGGTTAAGGTTACTCACACGGGAGGACGTTGCTGTAGTGTGTTAAGGGGCAGGGCGGTGTTAAGGTTACTCACACGGGAGGACGTTGCTGTAGTGTGTTAAGGGGCAGGGCGGGGTTAAGGTTACTCACACGGGAGGACGTTGCTGTAGCGTGTTAAGGGGTGGAGCCTGTTTCCAGGTTACTCACACGGGAGGCCGTTGCTGTAGCGTGTTAAGGGGCAGGGCGGCGTTAAGGTTACTCACACGGGAGGACGTTGGTGTAGCGTGTTAAGGGGCAGGGCAGGGTTAAGGTTACTCACACGGGAGACCGTTGCTGTAGCGTGTTAAGGGGCAGGGCGGGGTTAAGGTTACTCACACAGGAGGACGTTGCTGTAGCGTGTTAAGGGGCAGGGCGGGGTTAAGGTTACTCACACGGGAGGACGTTGGTGTAGCGTGTTAAGGGGCAGGGCGGGGTTAAGGTTACTCACACGGGAGACCGTTGCTGTAGCATGTTAAGGGGCAGGGCGGGGTTAAGGTTACTCACACGGGAGACCGTTGCTGTAGCGTGTTAAGGGGCAGGGCGGGGTTAAGGTTACTCACACGGGAGACCGTTGCTGTAGCGTGTTAAGGGGCAGGGCGGGGTTAAGGTTACTCACACGGGAGGACGTTGCTGTAGCGTGTTAAGGGGCAGGGCGGGGTTAAGGTTACTCTCACGGGAGACCGTTGCTGTAGCGTGTTAAGGGGCAGGGCGGTGTTAAGGTTACTCACACGGGAGACCGTTGCTGTAGCGTGTTAAGGGGCAGGGCAGGGTTAAGGTTACTCACATGGGAGGATGTTGCTGTAGCGTGTTAAGGGGCAGGGCGGGGTTAAGGTTACTCACACGGGAGACCGTTGCTGTAGCGTGTTAAGGGGCAGGGCGGTGTTAAGGTTACTCACACGGGAGGACGTTGGTGTAGCGGTTCTTTTCCTTGTTTTGCGGGGCCTCGGCGCTAACCTTGGACTGGGAGATGCCGACAGGCTTCAGCTCCTGCAGGTAAATGGAAACACACAGCGCGGTGACTTAATAACATAATATAACATAACATAGCATAGCATAGCACAGCATAACATAGCATAGCATAGCATAGCATAGCACAGCATAACATAACATAGCATAGCACAGCATAACATAGCATAGCATAGCATATCATAACATAGCATAGCACAGCATAGCATAGTATAGCATAGCATAGCATAGCATATCATATCATATCATAGCATAGCATAACATAACATAGCATAGCACAGCATAGCATAGCATAGCATAGCACATCATAATGATGAGAACAAGCCATTAAGCCCAACAATGCTCGCCATTTTCCTGAGTAAATTAGTGCACTTAATAAAATGACTTGCTCCCATGTTTTTTGTTTCTCCCTGTCATCTTTCTTTTACATAGCATATCACTGATGTACTCTATATCAGTGATTCCCTACCCTGCTCCTGAAGATCTACTGTCAACCCTAATTTGGCACACACGATTCGAGCTCAGCAAGATCTCTAGCTGTTGAATGAGGTGTGCTGAGGGTTGCAGCGAAATCCTGGACAGTAGACAGTAGATCTCTAGGAACAGGGCTGGGAACCACTGATATAGAGTACATCAGCGATACTCCAACACACACAGTATAGGCAGATTTTTGCAGTTAACTTTCAATTAACAGCTCATTTAGGCCTGGGAACCCAGGTGTGCAGAGTTTTTAGCCAATCAGTGACAAGTTCCAGGAGTGCTTAATTTGTCAAAAGCCTGCAGACACCGCGGCCCTCCGGGCCTGAAGTTTGAGATCCCTGCTATAACTGAAACAGATGCTGTTGGTAACCATAGCAACAAATTCTGTTGGTAACCGTAGCAAGATGTACGTGAAACCAAGTTCTGACATTCAGTTGCACAGCCGGTTCTCGCGAGGATTTTATTTTTCGTGGATACGTGCTGTTGTGAGGACACAGTAGAGAGCCTTGAATATGCAGCCAACTTTGTTTTTTTTCTCACCTCATATTCTTCAGCAAAGCCGTAGTTGGAATTGGCGCTTTGCTTCTGGTGGTACGCCGCATAGTCCTCCACTTGCACAGGGGCACCACTGCAGAAGAAGAAAGCACAGTGAGTACTGTCTAATACTCTAAGACTCTTTCTCTCTCTCTCACACACACACACACGCATATGCACACACATACACACACATCACAGTGAGTACTGTCTGATACTGACTCTTTCTATCTCTCACACACACACACACACACACACACACACATACTCCCTCATCCATACACACACTAACATGCTCACACACAAACACATTCTATCATGCGTACTCTCTCTCTCCATCCCTCTCACACA
Source organism: Anguilla japonica (assembly GCA_025169545.1). Lineage (NCBI taxonomy): Eukaryota > Metazoa > Chordata > Actinopteri > Anguilliformes > Anguillidae > Anguilla > Anguilla japonica. The sequence goes on from CM045898.1 coordinate 46,369,377, forward strand.
TTCCCTCTCTCTCTCTCATACACACACATACACACACTCCCTCATGCATACACAAAAAAGGACAAGTAGATGTGTACTTACACTTTGGCTCTGTAAAAGAAAAAAGAAAGAAGTTACAAAAACAAGTTTTAACCTTTTTAAGCAACGTTACAGGAATGAGGAGTGACAGTGTAGGATATCGGCGAGGGAGCTGGGCTTAACATTCACTTTAAGATTCTACTACAGTACTTGAGACACAGGCGGCCTTAAAATAATCACCTCATGGACTCGATAGGGATGTCTGCAGGTGTCTTCCTGGCAGCTCTGTAAGAAACACATGCTGTTGTCATCCACAGACTGACGATGGGTCATCCATCCATAGTCTTTTTTCACGGTTTTGAGGAGGACAGAAAACGACCGGCACAGACTCACTTCTTCCAGTAGACCCCGGCTGCAATGGCTGTGAAACAGGTTAGTGCGGACAGCGCTCCTGCCAAGGCCCCCACCGTAATGACTGCTGGGAGGGGTGGGGAGGGGGAGAGAAAGAGAGGGGGGTGTGGAGGGAGGGATAGACAGAGAGGGGGTGGGAGGGAGAGAGAGAGAGGGGGGGGTGGGGAGAGGGAGAGGGAGAGAGAGGGGGGTGGGAGGGGGGGAAAGAGAGAGGGGGGGTAGGAGGGGGGAGAGAGAGAGGGGGAGAGGGGTTGGGAGGGAGAGAGAGAGAGGGGGTGGGGAGGTAGAGAGAGAGAGGGGGGGGGGAAGGGGGGAGAGAGAGAGGGGTGGGAGAGAGGGAAAGAGAGGGGCAGGGGAGAGAGAGAGAGAGATAGTGAAAGAGGGAAATAGAGAGAGGGGCAAGGGAGAGAGAGAAAGAAAGAGGGGGGGGGGGGGAAGAGAGAGAGGGGCAGGGGGGAGGAGAGAGAGAGATAGTGAAAGAGGGGAAATAGAGAGAGGGGCAGGGGAGAGAGAGAGAGAGATAGTGAAAGAGGGAAATAGAGAGAGGGGCAAGGGAGAGAGAGAAAGAAAGAGGGGGGTGGGGGAAGAGAGAGAGGGGCAGGGGGGACGGAGAGAGAGAGAGTGGCGGGGGGAGAGAGAGAGAGAGAGTGTATATATATATATATACACACACACACACACACACATACACACTGTATGGTAGTCCCTCCACATTTCTTATCTCATACCACCTTCATAAAAACTGAACTGCCAGTCCTTTACTGTTGATGCCGAGCTTACTTTCCCAGTTCTTAATATTACATTGTGCAATATGAACACTGGAACTGCAATAATTCAGGTGGGCCGTCATTACTTACTTGGATTTTCTGGAAGGGTGACATCTTCGTCAAAAAACTGAGATATTGAGAACAAGGATCGTGACGCGTCAACCAATTCATTTGCTATTGCAAGGTAGGTAAACATCACTAAGGCAAATCTGCAAGAGAGGTTAGAGAAACAGGATAAGCTTTAACATACTGTTAATCATACGATCACTTTACAGTCATTGGAGATTACTTTTCACTAATTAAGACTGGAACGTGCCACGCTTGTTGGTGAATCTGACAGGACCAAATTGCTTTGCATATGAAAGGAAGGAGGCTCCATGGGGTAAGTTTAAAGTGAGCCGGGCTATGGTTCCGTCTCTGAATTCAGGTCAATATGAAAATATGATGCACACGTGCAGCTTTGATATGCTATTCCCCCAATGTATACAACTGATGAACTGGAGTCACAACAAATCCAACACGGAGGTGCAAATGTAGTCTGATGGTTTCAGACTGCCCAGCGGAACAGAAGCCATCAAACAGCCCGCCAAGTTAAAGACCAAGATCCACAGCTAAAGGACCTGAACGCACTCTTTTTTTTTTTTTTTTTTTGCTTCTCCAGGAGTGACACCACATCCTGTGAAGTATGTTCACACATTAACTTGTGTCTCTGCATACTGGCAGCTCACCTAACCCCATTACACACAGGTGCTACATGTGCTTGCAACACCTGCTGTAGAAGATTAAAAAAAACAGAACAGAACAAAAGGTCACCACACTGCGGGGGGGGGGGGGGGGGGGGGGGGGGGGGGGGGGGGGGGGGGGGGGGGGGGGCATAAATTCAAGGGAAGCTGAAACACATTTATTAATTATAAAATACACCCTGCAGGTCAAGATAGATCGCTCTGTTCTGAGGCAGGTAATTGCATTCTGAAGGTCCTGGGTTTGAATTTGGCTTGGGGCCTTTCTGTGGGGAGTCTGAATGTCCTTCCCGTGTCCACGTGGGTTTCCTTCGGTTACTTTGGTTTCCTCCCACAGTCCAAAGACATGCAGGTTAGGCTAACTGGGCACTCTAAATTGCCCATAGGTATGAGTGTGTGAGTGAATGGTGAGTGAATGGTGTGCGTGCCCTGCGATAGATTGGAGGCCTGTCCAGGGTGTATCCCTGCCCCTCGCCCAATGCATGCTGGGATAGGCTCCAGCACCCACTGCAATAAGCAGGTATAGATAATAAATGGATTGACGTATTACTCTGAATGTGGAAGACAGTTGATTCTCAGTATCCTGCCATTAATGGCGCAACACAGAATTCCGTCCGTACCTGTAAGTTGTCCTGGCCGACAACGGTCCGTTGGTGTATCCGTTCCACATCGAACCCGATCCTATGTACACCTCAAACTCAGATTTCTCATTTCGAGTTTGTTCTACATTAGTATCAAGTGCGGTTGCCAGATAAGGGACACTTTCATCTTTTGTCCAGTCATCGTAGGTTTTATTGAGGTATTTTTGTAAACCAACGTTGTTTTCGTTAGAAAACTCTGCAGATGAAGTAATAACAATACAAAATAAAATATAACAAAGATGATAAAAACATTTTTACAAAAAAGATCCCTCAAAAAAATAAAACATAAATAACACTAACACTAAAATAGAAATTCTCACCTTTCAAATTCGATGTCATTAGTATACCATAAGCCACAATTGGTCCGTTTGTACTATTTAATATGCTCGAGCTGAATTTCAGAAAAAACATATTATGCTTCTTTTCTAGGATGGCAAATCCAGTGCTTATGATTGGTTCAGGTGGAGCTTTTAAAAAAAAAAAAAAAAAAAAGAAATGCAGAAATGTTAGTAAAAACGCATCCAAACCTGAATAGAGTACCTGGAAGAGTTAATGCATTGTATACATGTATTTTTTTCTTCCCAAAGTTCACCAGTGATATTCCATACACACACACACAAACACACACACAAGTTAGCTGGTGAAACAAGTACACAAATCAGCATGTTTTACCTGTGATGCCCGTCTGGCAGTTAGTTTGGTGGACGCTGCTGGTTCTCCCACAGCCAAGGGTCGTTATGCGCACTTGGTACCGGGTGTAGTACGAGAGGTTCTCGATGTTGTGGCCGCAGTTGCCCGTGCAGGGGGGAAGGGTCACGCTCCCAGTGTCCCCCCAGGTCAAGCTGAATCCTTCGTTAGCGCCTTCGGGACTGTCCCACGTCAGGTTGAGCACGGGGCCAGTGCGGTTGGGTCCCTCACATTTGAAGATGACAACGGGAGACGCATCTTTAAGGAAGGAAAATGGGGGGGGGGAAATAATTCTGGGACCATTCTGTCAACTTGACAAGAACTTGCAGAAAAGTGCACCCGATTCATTTGTTTGTTTTGTTGATTTAAATTTATTTATTTATTGGTTAAATAAATTTTCATCCATGTTTTTTTTTTTTTTTTGTTAATGCCAAATATAATTTGCTGATTCACTCAGTCCGAGACGAATCCACCCCCGCATCAGGTCAGGACACACACACACACACACAAAAACACACACGCATGCACGCACGCACACGCGCACGCACACGCACACGAACACACACACACACACACACACATGAAAGTCCTCATTTCATATCCACTTCTAATGGCTGCAGTACAGAGCTGGACTGGGCAGGACACCAGCACTCACCCGTACAGACGGAAACTATCTCGGGAGAGCCCAGTGTTTCGTCGGACGTCTGGGAGGTCACCCCGAAAGTGTAGCGGTTGCCGGGAGCCAGCCCCGTCGAGTTATAAGACAATTGTGAGGTGCTTCCATCCCTGATGAGATGGCCTGTGCTGTTCCGTACCGTCACGTAGTAAGAGTACCCAGGGTTGAACTCAACAGGCTGCTGCCATGCTATGCTGATCATGTCAACGGCGGTCGAGGATTGTTGAAGGCCCCGAATGCTCTCTGGTCCTGGAATGAAGATGAGAAAACGACACAGACGTTGGAGCTTGGCTGGCAGCTCGTATCCAAAACAACCTTAACATTAATGCAATGGAAAGGGCCGTGACTATCCCACATTCCACTCTTGAACATCATACAAAAATAGCACCAGCAAAAACAAGTAAGATACTGGGGAGGGATATTGGCAATTAAATCACGCGTGGGACTCCTGAAATAGCAAGTTCAGCTTTACGCATTCTTTTGTTTCGTTTGACCAGTCTATAAATAAATAGACCAAGCCGAGCATCTCACAGGTTATGTATGTCCCCTGCGGTGAAGCCAACTCTAACCCAAGTCCGACTTCACCTTTCAGAGAACACAAATACTTACTTGTCGTAACGAAGAGGAGCACCGGCTGACTCGTGTACTGGAACAGACCGACTGTGGCCACAGAGATGTTGTATGGAGTTCCAGAAACCAGGCCACCAACAGTTAACTCACTGAGGTCAGTGTCATTTGATTTAAGGTCATGTACTGACGTGCCGTAGGTCACATGGTAAGAGAAAGAGCCACGGTCCATGCCGGGAGCCGGCATCCACTCTATGGCGACTGAATTTGTGGTCTTGTTTGTGACCATGATTGGACCAGGAGCGTTTGGATCTAAATGGGAGGGTAAAGGATAGACACACCACAACAGTTAAACGCACTCAGCTAGAGGGCTGGTGCAACATCCTTTGCTCTGTTTATGATTTTATGGGCATTTTAGCTGTTACAATTAATTCACACCGCCATTTGTATTAGCCATTGCACATCATCCATGTGTACAGCTGAAAATTAGGTGAGTATTATTATTAAACCTTTATTTTACCAGGTTAGTCCCACTGAGATTAAAATCTGTTACAAGAAAGACCTGGCCAAGAAGGGTGACACATTTAGTTTTAGACAATACAAGGACAAGCAAAATGTGCAAAAATAACAAATATACTATATATGATATAAAATACTTTATCCATTTTAAACCTGGAGAATTCCAGTTATGTATGAGTCCGGACAGTAACTTAGACCCCATATTGCTACACTGGAGAGCTCTGAATCTCCTCAAGTTGATGGTCATACTCACATGTTGCATTGGAAACAGGCTCTGAGTCTTCAGCAAAGGGTCCACTGATTGTGGTCACTACGACTGTGTAGTTTCTCCCAGCTGCCAGACCACTGAATGACGGTGACGGAAAGCTGGAGCTGAGAAACTTTGTTTGGTTGTCTCCATAATCGCTGGTCAAGCTGACCTTGTACTTTTCCACATTGCCGAGTGGAGGCAGCCATGTGACCTCAATGGTGTCATTGGTGCCTCTGTTTGAAACTGCAGGGCTCACTCTTTCAGGTTCTGTGTGTGTGAGAGAGAGAGAGGGGGGGAGGGACTGCTGACATTTCCAAGTTTTATGAGGGATTATGAACAATATACCTTAACAAAAAAAAATTGTGTATAAAGTCCACTTAGCCTAATTGTGCATTTTATTCAAGAATATTTCAGCATGTCTGCATATGCATAGTTGAACCAAAATGTCTGTAGTCTCCGTACTTCATCTCATAAATCTAGGGTCACCCACAGGATGGGATGCACCATAGACAAATGTGAATTTGAAATAAGTAGCCATGTCAGGTCTTACTGGTGTACTGGTACACAGAGATGGGCTCTCCCTCAATGCCATTCTGGACCTGGGAGTAGACGGTAAAGGAGCAGTTGGTTCCTGGAATCAGGTCGGTGATGGTGGCCATGGACTCTTGTTCTGTCTGGTTCCGTGGGGTAGGCGTACAGCCGGAGGTCTCCACCCTGTACAAGTATCCCTGCTGGTACCCCTGGGGCCTGTGCCAGTGCAGAACCACCACCGTTGTCTTGATCGTGGTGGCATTCAGCCCAAGGATGGGATATGGCCCTACAAATACAGAGTTTGGTATTAGTGCGATGTTGATGAAGAGAAAATAGCAGGATTAAATGTAACTCTTCCGGAGTTGTGCAGGCCTGATTTGAGCTCGTTGGTAGCTGCTGACTGATTGTTACGATGTTTTAGGGTGAATAACAGCACCTGGAGGTGATTGACAGTGGCTATGTTAATGAAGGTGATGTAGCTCATGCTAAGTCCCCGTGTGGGGTACTCACTGGAGTAGATTCCTGCAGTGGCTGCAGAGCTCTGGTGATCCATTGGACCTACGGTCACCACCGAGATGTTGTACAGAGTCCCGGACGTCAGGTTCTCCAATACAGCCGTGTTGTTTGTGCTCTCATTTTGACCATTTTGATGGGGTTGATAGAATATGATGAAACTGTACTGGCCCAAGTCCATGCCTTGGGGCCGACCCCAACTGATAGTAATGGAATCAGTGGTCTGCCCTTCTGCATGAATAGCTCCAGGTGGATTAGGATCTGTAATAATGCCAAACATGAGAGAAGCAGAATCTGAATGAAAGTTTTGTGGATAAACAAAAAGATTCTAACCAATTTCTTGAACATACTTTCAATTTTTCTCAACCCCAAATGTCCACAGGTAAACGCAATGCCAATACAGTCCTTTTTCATACAAATGTTTTGTCATATTTCTATCATTTATGCTTTTAGCTGACACTTTTATACTGTGCCAATATGTAATCCATTTAAACTGATGGGCATATTAGCAACATGATCCATTCTTCCAGCCACTGAGGTAAGTCTGTACAACTACAGTATACTATAGCTCTCCAATAAAGGTTCCACAGCTCTGTTCCTACCTGGGATTTTAAATCTGGAGGCTTCCAGTCATATACACGGCAGGGCCGCTAACCTCTACCCCACACTGCAACACTCGAGAGCACTGAATCACCTTAAGCTGAAGGTCATACTCACATGTTGCATTGGAAACAGGCTCTGAGTCTTCAGCATAGGGTCCACTGATTGTGGTCACTATGACTGTGTAGTTTCTCCCAGCTGCCAGACCACTGAATAACCATGACTGAAAGCTGGAGTTGAGAAACTTTGTTTGGTTGTCTCCATAATTGCTGGTCAAGCTGACCTTGTACTTTTCCACATTGCCGAGTGGAGAACGCCATGTCACCTCAATGGTGTCATTGGTGCCTCTGCTTGAAACTTCAGGGCTCACTCTTTCAGGTTCTGTGTGTGAATGAGAGAGAGAGAGAGAGAGAGGGGGGGGGGGGGACTGCTGAGATATTTCCTAAAGTTTTATGAGGGAATTATGAATTCAATTAATACCGTAACAAAAGAAAAAGTAGTCTTAGTTCGTTTAAAGTCCTCTTGACCAATTGTGAATTTTATTTCAAGAATTATTTCAGCATGTCCCCTCATCTGCATAGTTGCAACCAAAATGTCTGTAGCCTCCTATGTAGTTTACCTCATAAACCTCACACAGGATGGGATGCACCCATAGACAAACCGTGTGAATTTTGGGAGCCCTGTGCAGGCCTGATTTGAGCTCATTGGTAGCTGCTGACTGATTGTCGTTGGTACGGACTGTTTTAGGGTGAATAACAGCACCTGGAGGTGATTGACAGTGGCTATGTTAATGAAGGTGATGTAGTTCAAGCTAAGTCTCCCGTGTGGGGTACTCACTGGTGTAGATTCCTGCAGTGGCTGCAGAGCTCTGGTAATCCATTGGACCTACGGTCACCACCGAGATGTTGTACAGAGTCCCGGATGTCAGGTTCTCCAGTACAGCCGTGTTGTTTGTGGTCTCATTTTGACCATTTTGAGAGGCTTGATAGAATATGATGAAACTGTACTGGCCCAAGTCCATGCCTTGGGGCCGACCCCAACTGATAGTAATGGAATCAGTGGTCTGCCCTTCTGCATGAATAGCTCCAGGTGGATTAGGATCTGTAATAATGCCAAACATGAGAGAAGCAGAATCTGAATGAAAGTTTTGTGGATAAACAAAAAGATTCTAACCAATTTCTTGAACATACTTTCAATTTTTCTCAACCCCAAATGTCCACAGGTAAACGCACTGCCAATACAGTCCTTTTTCATACAAATTTTTTGTCATATTTCTATCATTTATGCTTTTAGCTGACACTTTTATACTGTGCCAATATGTAATCCATTTAAACTGATGGGCATATCAGCAACATGATCCATTATCCCAGCCACCGAGGTAAGTCTGTACAACTACAGTATACTATAGCTCTCCAATAAAGGTTCCACAGCTCTGTTTCGCCTGGGATTTTAAATCTGGAGGCTTCCAGTCATATACACGGCAGGGCCGCTAACCTCTACCCCACACTGCAACACTCGAGAGCTCAGAACCACCTTAAGCTGAAGGTCATACTCACATGTTGCATTGGAAACAGGCTCTGAGTCTTCAGCATAGGGTCCACTGATTGTGGTCACTACGACTGTGTAGTTTCTCCCAGCTGCCAGACCACTGAATAACTGTGACTGAAAGCTGGAGCTGAGAAACTTTGTTTGGTTGTCTCCATAATCGCTGGTCAAGCTGACCTTATACTGTTCCACATTGCCGAGTGGAGAACGCCATGTTACCTCAATGGTGTCATTGGTGCCTCTGTTTGAAACTGCAGGGCTCACTCTTTCAGGCTCTGTGTGTGAAAGCGTGAGAGAGAGAGGGAGAGAGAGAGAGAGAAGGAAAGAGAGGGGAGGGACTGCTGATATTTCCTAGTTTTATGAGGGAATTATGAACAATTAATACCGTAACAAAAGAAAATATTGTGTTTAAAGTCCTCTTGGCCAATTGTGCATTTTATTTCAAGAATTATTTCAGCATGTCCTCATCTGCATAGTTGCAACCAAAATGTCTGTAGCCTCCGTAGTTTACCTCATAAACCTACATAGGATGGGATGCACCATAAACAAATGTCAATTTGAAATAAGTAGCCATGTCAGGTCTTACTTGTGTACTGGTACACAGAGATGGGCTCTCCCTCAATGCCATTCTGGACCTGGGAGTAGACGGTAAAGGAGCAGTTGGAGCCTGGAATCAGGTCGGTGATGGTGGCCATGGAGCTTTGCTCTGTCTGGTTCCGTGGGGTAGGCTTACAGCAGGAGGTCTCCACCCTGAATGAGTATCCCTGCTGGTACCCCTGGGGCCTGTGCCAGTGCAAAACCACCACCGTTGTGTTGATCGTGGTGGCATTTAACCCAAGGATGGGATACGGCCCTACAAAAACAGAGTTTGGTATCAGTGCGATGTTGATGAAGGGAAGATAGCAGGATTAATCGTAACTCTTCCAGAACTGTGCAGGCCTGATTTGAGCTCATTGGTAGCTGCTGACTAATTGTTATGGTGTTTTAGGGTGAATAACAGCACCTGGAGGTGATTGACAGTGGCTATGTTAATGAAGGTGATGTAGTTCAAGCTAAGTCTCCGTGTGGGGTACTCACTGGTGTAGATTCCTGCAGTGGCTGCAGAGCTCTGGTAATCCATTGGACCTACGGTCACCACCGAGATGTTGTACAGAGTCCCGGATGTCAGGTTCTCCAGTACAGCCGTGTTGTTTGTGGTCTCATTTTGACCATTTTGATGGGCTTGATAGAATATGATGAAACTGTACTGGCCCAAGTCCATGCCTTGGGGCCACCCCAACTGATAGTAATGGAATCAGTGGTCTGCCCTTCTGCATGAATAGCTCCAGGTGGATTAGGATCTGTAATAATGCCAAACATGAGAGAAGCAGAATCTGAATGAAAGTTTTGTGGATAAACAAAAAGATTCTAACCAATTTCTTGAACATACTTTCAATTTTTCTCAACCCCAAATGTCCACAGGTAAACGCAATGCCAATACAGTCCTTTTTCATACAAATTTTTTGTCATATTTCTATCATTTATGCTTTTAGCTGACACTTTTATACTGTGCCAATATGTAATCCATTTAAACTGATGGGCATATCAGCAACATGATCCATTCTTCCAGCCACTGAGGTAAGTCTGTACAACTACAGTATACTATAGCTCTCCAATAAAGGTTCCACAGCTCTGTTTTACCTGGGATTTTAAATCTAGAGGCTTCCAGTCATATACATGGCAGGGCCGCTAACCTCTACCCCACACTGCAACACTCGAGAGCACTGAACCACCTTAAGCTGAAGGTCATACTCACATGTTGCATTGGAAACAGGCTCTGAGTCTTCAGCAAAGGGTCCACTGATTGTGGTCACTACGACTGTGTAGTTTCTCCCAGCTGCCAGACCACTGAATGACGGTGACGGAAAGCTGGAGTTGAGAAACTTTGTTTGGTTGTCTCCATAATTGCTGGTCAAGCTGACCTTGTACTTTTCCACATTGCCAAGCGGAGTCCTCCATGTGACCTCAATGGTGTCATTGGTGCCTCTGTTTGAAACTGCAGGGCTCACTCTTTCAGGCTCTGTGTGTGAAAGCGTGAGAGAGAGAGGGAGAGAGAGAGAGAGAAGGAAAGAGAGGGGAGGGACTGCTGATATTTCCAAGTTTTATGAGGGAATTATGAACAATTAATACCTTAACAAAAGAAAATATTGTGTATAAAGTCCACTTAGCCAATTGTGCATTTTATGTCAAGAATTATTTCAGCATGTCCTCATCTGCATAGTTGCAACCAAAATGTCTGTAGCCTCCGTAGTTTACCTCATAAACCTCACACAGGATGGGATGCACCATAGACAAATGTCAATTTGAAATAAGTAGTCATGTCAGGTCTTACTTGTGTACTGGTACACAGAGATGGGCTCTCCCTCAATGCCATTCTGGACCTGGGAGTAGACGGTAAAGGAGCAGTTGATTCCTGGAATCAGGTCGGTGATGGTGGCCATGGAGTTTTGCTCTGTCTGGTTCCGTGGGGTAGGCATACAGCAGGAGGTCTCCACCCTGTATGAGTATCCCTGCTGGTACCCCTGGGGTCTGTGCCAGTGCAAAACCACCACCGTTGTGTTGATTGTGGTGGCATTTAACCCAAGGATGGGATACGGCCCTACAAAAACAGAGTTTGGTATCAGTGCGATGTTGATGAAGGGAAGATAGCAGGATTAACTGTAACTCTTCCAGAGCTGTGCAGGCCTGATTTGAGCTAATTGGTAGCTGCTGACTAATTGTTACGGTGTTTTAGGGTGAATAACAGCACCTGGAGGTGATTGACAGTGACAATGTTAATGAAGGTGATGTAGTTCAAGCTAAGTCCCCGTGTGGGGTACTCACTGGTGTAGATTCCTGCAGTGGCTGCAGAGCTCTGGTAATCCATTGGACCTACGGTCACCACCGAGATGTTGTACAGAGTCCCGGATGTCAGGTTCTCCAGTACAGCCGTGTTGTTTGTGCTCTCAGTTTGACCATTTTGATGGGGTTGATAGAATATGATGAAACTGTACTGGCCCAAGTCCATGCCTTGGGGCCGACCCCAACTGATAGTAATGGAATCAGTGGTCTGCCCTTCTGCATGAATAGCTCCAGGTGGATTAGGATCTGTAATAATGCCAAACATGAGAGAAGCAGAATCTGAATGAAAGTTTTGTGGATAAACAAAAAGATTCTAACCAATTTCTTGAACATACTTTCAATTTTTCTCAACCCCAAATGTCCACAGGTACACGCACTGCCAATACAGTCCTTTTTCATACAAATGTTTTGTCATATTTCTATCATTTATGCTTTTAGCTGACACTTTTATACTGTGCCAATATGTAATCCATTTAAACTGATGGGCATATCAGCAACATGATCCATTCTTCCAGCCACTGAGGTAAGTCTGTACAACTACAGTATACTATAGCTCTCCAATAAAGGTTCCACAGCTGTGTTTTACCTGGGATTTTAAATCTAGAGGCTTCCAGTCATATACATGGCAGGGCCGCTAACCTCTACCCCACACTGCAACACTCGAGAGCACTGAACCACCTTGAGGGGATGGGGGAAAAAAATAATTCTGGGACCATTCTGTCAACTTGACAAGAACTTGCAGAAAAGTGCACCCGATTTATTTGTTTGTTTTGTTGATTTAAATTTATTTATTTACTGGTTAAATAAATTTTCATCCATGTTATTTTTTTTTTGTTAATGCCAAATATAATTTGCTGATTCACTCAGTCCGAGACGAATCCACCCCCGCATCAGGTCAGGACACACACACACACACACACACAAAAACACACACGCATGCACGCACGCACATGCACACGAACACACACACACACACACACACACACACACATGAAAGTCCTCATTTCATATCCACTTCTAATGGCTGCAGTACAGAGCTGGACTGGGCAGGACACCAGCACTCACCCGTACAGACAGAAACTGTCTCGGGAGAGCCCAGTGTTCCGTCGGACGTCTGGGAGGTCACCCCGAAAGTGTAGCGGTTGCCGGGAGCCAGCCCCATCGAGTTATAAGACAATTGTGAGGTGTTTCCATCCCTGATGAGATGGCCTGTGCTGTTCCATACCGTCACGTAGTAAGAGTACCCAGGTTTGAACTCAACAGGCTGCTGCCATGCTATGCTGATCATGTCAACGGTGGTCGAGGATTGTTGAAGGCCCCGAATGCTCTCTGGTCCTGGAATGAAGATGAGAAAACGACACAGACGTTGGAGCTTGGCTGGCAGCTCGTATCCAAAACAACCTTAACATTAATGCAATGGAAAGGGCCGTAACTATCCCACATTCCACTCTTGAACATCATACAAAAATAGCACCAGCAAAAACAAGTAAGATACTGGGGAGGGATATCGGCAATTAAATCACGCATGAGACTACTGAAATAGCAAGTTCGGCTTTACGCATTCTTTTGTTTTGTTCGACCAGTCTATAAATAAATAGAGCAAGCCGAGTGTCTCATAGGTTATGTATGTCACCACCTACTCAACCCAGCTCCTGGTCCAAGCAATGGTTCTATCCCGCCTGGACTACTGCAACTCCCTTCTGGCTGGACTACCGGCATCTGCCATCAGACCCCTGCAACTCATTCAGAATGCTGCAGCTCGTCTGGTCTTCAACCTCCCCAGACACTCCCACGTCACTCCCCTGCTCACTACCCTCCACTGGCTGCCTGTCATAGCTCGCATCAAATTTAAAACATTGGTCGTAGCATACCAGGCAGTCAAGGGATCAGTGCCAGCATACCTCCACAAGATATTCAAACCCTACATCCCAGCCAGATCCCTCCGTTCTGCTACCTCGGGATGCCTGGCACCTCCCCCTCTTCGCACCTGCGCTTCCAGAACACGTCTCCTGTCTGTTCTGACCCCACAATGGTGGAATGACCTCCCCGTGGAGTTCAGAACAGCTGAGACTCTGACCCATTTCAAGCGACGACTGAAGACTCACCTCTTCAGGCTGCACCTCTCCCCATCCCTCCCTACCCCCCTGTAAATGACTGTAAGCTTAGGGTTGTAACTAGACAGCTGTTTCATTGGTGACTTAGGTGCATTAACTGTCTTAACTACTGCTAGTATTTTTCCATAGACTGCGTTGTTGCCTTTCTCGTTGTGTTAGTGTTAATCAGTTTAAACCTTCAGGGTCCAAGTTGAACTATGCGGTTGTTCTCTGCACTTGGACCGGTACTTCTCTCTAGGGTTTTCGTCATACTTGTTCCTGGTTATGGTTATACACTTTGATGTACGTCGCTCTGGATAAGAGCGTCTGCCAAATGCCTGTAATGTAATGTAATGTAATGTCCCCTGCGGTGAAGCCAACCCTAACCCAAGTCCGACTTCACCTTTCAGAGAACACAAATACTTACTTGTCGTAACGAAGTGGAGCACCGGCTGACTCGTGTACTGGAACAGACCGACTGTGGCCACAGAGATGTTGTATGGAGTTCCAGAAACCAGGCCACCAACAGTTAACTCATTGAGGTCAGTGTCATGTGATTTAAGGTCATGTGCTGACGAGCCATAGGTCACATGGTAAGAGAAAGAGTCACGGTCCATGCCGGGAGCCGGCATCCACTCTATGGCGACTGAATTTGTGGTCTTGTTAGTGACCTTGATTGGACCAGGAGCGTTTGGATCTAAATGGGAGGGTAAAGGATAGACACACCACAACAGTTAAACGCACTCAGCTAGAGGGCTGGTGCAACATCCTTTGCTCTGTTTATGATTTTATGGGCATTTTAGCTGTTACAATTAATTCACACCGCCATTTGTATTAGCCATTGCACATCATCCATGTGCACAGCTGAAAATTAGGTGAGTATTATTATTAAACCTTTATTTTACCAGGTTAGTCCCACTGAGATTAAAATCTGTTACAAGAAAGACCTGGCCAAGAAGGGTGACACATTTAGTTTTAGACAATACAAGGACAAGCAAAATGTGCAAAAATAACAAATATACTATATATGATATAAAATACTTTATCCATTTTAAACCTGGAGAATTCCAGTTATGTATGAGTCCGGACAGTAACTTAGACCCCATATTGCTACACTGGAGAGCTCTGAATCTCCTCAAGTTGATGGTCATACTCACATGTTGCATTGGAAACAGGCTCTGAGTCTTCAGCAAAGGGTCCACTGATTGTGGTCACTATGACTGTGTAGTTTCTCCCAGCTGCCAGACCACTGAATGACGGTGACTGAAACCTGGAGCTGAGAGACTTTGTTTGGTTGTCTCCATAATTGCTGGTCAAGCTGACCTTGTACTTTTCCACATTGCCGAGTGGAGGCAGCCATGTTACCTCAATGGTGTCATTGGTGCCTCTGTTTGAAACTGCAGGGCTCACTCTTTCAGGCTCTGTGTGTGAAAGCATGAGAGAGAGAGGGAGAGAGAGAGAGAGAAGGAAAGAGAGGGGAGGGACTGCTGATATTTCCTAGTTTTATGAAGGAATTATGAACAATTAATACCGTAACAAAAGAAAATATTGTGTTTAAAGTCCTCTTGGCCAATTGTGCATTTTATTTCAAGAATTATTTCAGCATGTCCTCATCTGCATAGTTGCAACCAAAATGTCTGTAGCCTCCGTAGTTTATCTCATAAACCTCACACAGGATGGGATGCACCATAGACAAATGTGAATTTGAGCTGTGCAGGCCTGATTTGAGCTCATTGGTAGCTGCTGACTAATTGTTACGGTGTTTTAGGGTGAATAACAGCACCTGGACGTGATTGACAGTGGCTATGTTAATGAGGGTGATGTAGTTCATGCTAAGTCTCCGTGTGGGGTACTCACTGGTGTAGAATCCTGCAGTGGCTGCAGAGCTGTGGTAGCCCAATGGTCCTACGGTCACCACCGAGATGTTGTACAGAGTCCCGGATGTCAGGTTCTCCAATACAGCCCTGTTGTTTGTGGTCTCAGTTTTACCATTTTGATGGGGTTGATAGAATATGGTGAAATTGTACTGGCCCAAGTCCATGCCTTGGGGCCTACCCCAACTGATAGTAATGGAATCAGTGGTCTGCTCTTCTGCATGAATAGCTCCAGGTGGATTAGGAGCTGTAATAATGGCAAAGATGAGAGAAGCAGAGTCAGAATGAAAGTTTTGTGGATAAACAAAAAGATTCTAACCAATTTCTTGAACATACTTTCAATTTTTCTCAACCCCAAATGTCCACAGGTAAATGCACTGCCAATACAGTCCTTTTTCATACAAATTTTTTGTCATATTTCTATCATTTATGCTTTTAGCTGACACTTTTATACTGTACCAATATGTAATTCATTTAAACTGATGGGCATATTAGCAACATGATCCAATTATTTTTTGTAGGGATGGGTGGGTTTAACACACCAGCCAATGAGCTGGCTATGTTGCTAGTGAACAACAGCATGCTGGCATTGCCAAATCTGAAAGACCAAAATGTTTTCAAATATGTGAGAAACAAAGATCAGTACTTACAGACTGACTGTCCACATGAAACCTGAGGAGAAAGAAAAATAAAAAGATTTTCAGTTCTCCGCACGCACGCATGCTCACACACCAGACTTTCAAAGGCTGTATTTGGTCAGATGTAATCCCAATGACCTCCGGTAGATGGCGCCTCCTGATTGTTTTTAATGTACAGCAAACAACCCAACGGGCTCGTCAATTAAATAAGTTGTCAAAACACAGATAGATCTTCACAGAAATTGACCATTTTCTCCGAATCGTTGTGAGTTTAGTTGCTTTTAGGAATATACATGTCTGTGTCTTAGATGCCAGGTATTGAAAATGACCTTATTTTGGGAGCAATTTATGGTAGTCTTTTTTTTAGATCCGGAGGGAAGGAATCCTCGTATGAGGTATGGTTCAGCATCTGTGTTTATGTGAAGGTACCACTTTGAGAAGCTTCAAATGAACATTCAAAATCATACCAAAAGCTTATAATGTTGCCAGTACAAATACTCATATTAGTCTTCAATAACCGATCCCAAATAAACATAGTTTCAACCTCATGATTTGTTTAATGTGCTACGGATATGGAGTTGGTTACGTGGTAAATATCTTCTGGAAAACAAGGTCATCCCTGCAGTATCAACCTGGCTGTGAGTCATGTTTTGAGTGGGCAGGTTGGGGGTTGGGGGGGTTGATGACACTGCTACATTCACTCACACCAAGCAGTGGAAATAATGTTAGATGCACTGGAGGCATGCAAATCTGCGCAACGGTTACTGCTCACATTCACTTTGGGTAAAAAAACAGAAATGACCTTGTTTGTGGTGGTATCAAGCCCATCCACACACACACACACACACGCACACATTTGTTTTCCAATTTCTTCCTACAATTATCATAAAAAGATGTTAATTACAATTAAACAAACTATTGGAGGTCTATCATTTTGCAAAGAGGGATGCAGGTGGAGGGATGGGCAGCAGGAGAAGGGGTAGATAAATTGACTGAAATCTTATCGACTTTAAGTTGTTTTAAGTTAAAAAATTGTATTATTATTTTTTTTTAATACAGGCAGCATAATATCATTGCCCTGTACTGTATTTCTTCTGAAAAATGTTAAAAAATGGCTTTTTATGTATCTTTAATGGTTATGTATGAACATTTTACATTTTTTAAGACGTATTGCTTTTTTAAAAGTCAAAACAGGAACAAAAGCACATTTAAACATAGACGTTTTACAAAATTACAAGACAAAATAACACTCAAAAGGATAATATGAGGCAAACAATTTACAAATCAATAATACATGTATCTATACTTACACTCAATAATTGTTTTAAGAGTTCACAATAAATTACATTTAAAAAGTAAACTACGATACGTGTGCTCGGGATGGGGTGAAGAGCGGGTGCCCCTCCTAGGGCCTTTTTAGAGGAGGGAATGGATGCGTTCTAAACTGGGTGTGCAATCGGCAATCGGCAAAGAGATAAAGGGGAACCACGCCCCTGTCCCGACAGCCAGCAGGTGCGGCTGACACCCGGCTTCACGCTCTCCGTAGGAGTGTTTAAATTCCCCCCCAGGGGCACGGTCGGGGTCCCCAGCAGGTCTGCGCTCGTACGGCGGTACTCGAGAGCGGATCCGTTTTCCGTCATTCATACAGCAGCTCAGCTCCGCTCCAGTTTTTGGCCCCGGCGGGTGACCTTCTTCAGTAAACCTTTCAACAACTCTGTGTTTTAATCATACACTGTAGCGCAGGCTATACACGAAAGGTGCTGCATAAAATTATGAATGCATTAAAACATATGTATGTATATATGTACTTATGTACATATTTTACGTATGTATGTATGTATGAATGAATGAATGAATGAATGTATGGATGTGTACGCACATATTATTATTATTATTATTATTATTATTATTATTATAGTGTATTATTTTATTATTATAGTATTATTGATCAAGTATTATATTATGAACAAAGCTACAAATCAATCTTAATCTTAACCTTGCAAATCGATCTTAAGACAAGGAAACAAAACCCCTAAAAAACAAACAGAATTGTCTTCCTGCGATTGTCAGCTATTATTACACACATAGAAAATAGACGCCTAAAATGGGCACCATGCAAAAAATTGCATGCTGGAAATGGCTCTGTGGTTTGGTAATATCAGAGCCACTTCCTGGTGGTGCAGGGCTTTAATGATTAGTGAAAACCGCGAACAAACAAAGACCTCGCTGGCATTCCCAGAGCATTGCCTTCACCCTACCTCCACCTCAGTCTTTCACTGTAGCCGCTGTTTACCAGACTGGTTAATATGTAAACCTCAGAAGTCATCACACCGCCTTCTGTGTTTTGTTTTCTGAACTGTTTACTGAATTCTCCTTGATTCAGTACACTGGTGGGAAATAATTTTAGCTAAAGAAAAATTTTTCTAAAAATAAAAAATTGCTTGTGAAAATAGCACTAAAACCATTTTTTAGGAGTGCGGTTTTACATGGTTATTGAAACACAAAGGGAAAAATCGATTAAAAAAAAGTTATATAAAGCTTGAGACCCAGAGCATTTACTCATTAAAATTACAGTCACTCCAAGGACAGTTCAGCGAGAGAGTGGCTAAAGTAGAGTTACGTGCAGTGTGGAATGTGGTCCAGGTTTAAAAGGCCTTTGGTGAAAATTGCATGGTCTGTACCCTAAGTGCAGGGGTGTGATGGTGTTATGGTCTAACACTGTAATGATGTAACAGTGTAACAGGTGTAACAGTGTAATGGTCTAACACTGTAATGATGTAACAGTGTAACGGGTGTAACAGTGTAATGGTCTAACACTGAATGATGTAACAGTGTAACGGGTGTAACAGTGTAATGGTCTAACACTGTAATGATGTAACAGTGTAACAGGTGTAACAGTGTAATGGTCTAACACTGTAATGATGTAACAGTGTAATGGGTGTAACAGTGTAATGATGTAACAGTGTAACGGTGTAATGGGTGTAACAGTGTAATGATGTAGCAGTGTAATGCTGTAATCGTGTGGGCCGTGCTGCCAGAGCTCCTGGCCTTGGCATGTCTTTATCAGCCTGCAGCAGCTCCAGACCACAGCCTTGGCAATCGGGGACAGGAAGTCGTCCACAGGGACCTTCAGGCTAGAGGCCGAGCTCCTTAACCAGCAGACACCCCCACCCCCCCAGTACCCCCCCCCCCCCCCCCCCCACCCACACCTCCCCTGCCTGCCCCTGCCCCCCAGTACCCCCCACCAGAGTCATTTGAGCGGCAGGGGACATGTTGTTTGTTGCACTGCAGCCTTGACGTTTTTTTTTTTTTTTTTTTTTTACATTTTACATTGTTTTTTATGCTGTGAAGCCCGAAAGGTGAAACCCCAACAGTTAGGGGACGACGAAGCATAAATGCGCTTTATGAAGCACGACACTAAAAAGGGAAGAACAGAACTGCATATGCATGACCAAAAAAAGACACAGCGTACAAGAGTTCCTTTCTTTTACACTATAAATGAGAAGCAAATGAGAGGACAGTGGAATGCTAAAATGAACACAGCTTTGCTCCATGAACCAGCAAAGTGGTTATTCTCTCTCTCTCTCTCTCTGACACACACACAGCAAAGAGAAATGACCTAAAGTTGAACCCTACTGCAGCATTCTGGGTTCACTCTGACTTTCTGGTAACTAGGTCACGTGACCAGGAAGCCGGGCGACACAGACCAGAAAGAAAAATGTCTCTATAAAATGGGGACACCTGGGCTCGAGTGAACTGACCCCTGGTCTTGCTGTCATGGCAACCTGATGTATGGAATACACAAGGGGTCGTATCCATGGAGCTACTGATGCTTTTCTGTTCTTATACCGTTGTTGCTGAAAGATCCTTAAGGAAAGACCACGAATATATCAGTGCTGAATATCTGCCATTTAAAAAAACGAAACACACGTTATTAGCTGCCATATTGTTATTGAGTGTTTTCTCATTTCTGTTATTTACATTTTTTATGTGTGTGTGTGGGTGTATGTTGTGTCCAAAACGCCTCACATACTGATAAAGCGTGCCCCTTGTGGGTTCGTATTGTTCCAAGTTTGGCTTGTGAACCAGCGTGAGTGTTAACCAGTTTGACGCAGCGACATACAGGCTGTGAAGTTTAGAAACGGGAACAAAAACCAGCGTTAGATTAGAGAGCGCAACGCTATTGCAATGTCACTGCAAGTTTAATGTACTAAAAGCAGTACATCCTTTGACAGCTATCACACATTTTGTGCAATTACAGCACTGAGAAGCACGGCTTTCTGAGCAAAAAAAGAAGAACAGTGAAGACTAGAATATGCAGTGTGAAAATACACAAAAATAAAACCCCAACATGAAGCAAAATGCAGGGTAGCAGAGCACACAAAGACTATTAACTATTAACACACAGTCGTCTTTCTCCTGATGAAAAGACAGGGTGAGTCTTCCACAGGTTTTCTACTCTGACCTAAAAACCTAATGATAATGTGCGCCTAAAAAAAAAAGGAACATTCACCGTCCAACACCACACAAAAAGGCAAAGAAACAACCAAAACAAAAACCACAAGTCAGTATGGAAAGTGCACGGTCCAGCCAAAATACTGCTCCTCAAAAGCCTCTGCTCTTCTTCAGCTGCAGCAGGCTTATTGTAGGGCCACAGGCAGGTGAAGCTGCAGCAGGCTTATTTAGGGCCACAGGCAGGTGAAGCTGCAGCAGGCTTATTGTAGGGCCACAGGCAGGTGAAGCTGCAGCAGGCTTATTTAGGGCCACAGGCAGGTGAAGCTGTAGCAGGCTTATTTAGGGCCACAGGCAGGTGAAGCTGCAGCAGGCTTATTGTAGGGCCACAGGCAGGTGAAGCTGCAGCAGGCTTATTTAGGGCCACAGGCAGGTGAAGCTGCAGCAGGCTTATTTAGGGCCACAGGCAGGTGAAGCTGCAGCAGGCCTATTGTAGGGCCACAGGCAGGTGAAGCTGCAGCAGGCTTATTTAGGGCCACAGGCAGGTGAAGCTGCAGCAGGCTTATTTAGGGCCACAGGCAGGTGAGGCCGGTCAGGTATTCAGCAGCTGGTTAAGGTAGTAAAAGAAGCACAGATCACCTGCAGGAGGTGAGGCTAAATCACCAGCACGCAACGCACTGGGAATGGGGATCGTTTTTTTAACTCTCAAATTTCCCCAAAAAAAAAAAAAATTCCCCAGAGTTGATTTTGGACTGTGAAGCCTCAGCGTTCCTCCCCCCAGAGACACCCCTCAGTCAGGCATTCAGTTACGTGCCGAAGGCTACTAAGAACTGCGCTAAATGGCGCCAATTCCACCCACAGAAAAACCGCCTTTGCAGGAAGCCTCCTGTCCCTGTCGCCTTTTTTTTTTAAAATTACGATCATAAAATTATGATACCAAACTCGCCAGAAATCGAGAAGGAAGTGGGGCAAAAGCGCCCATTAATCAGCATTAGTGATCAAAGTTGAGGTGAGTTATTGATGGGATTTGAACCCGGGGTCAAACAGCGAGGGGCAGAACCGAACAGGAAATTGGCGGTGGCGTGTGGAGCCACTTCCCTTTTCGGAAAACACCGCGTAGCGGCGACACGGGCGCCAAAGTGTGAAATTTCAGCAGTTTCTAAACTTCATTTAGCTTTTTTAAAAAAAAAAATAGCAAGTACATACTGGCTTCTGTCAAAAGCGGACTTTTTAAACAGATGGCTGGAGGACTAAACTGTTCTTTTCGACCCAACGCGTTCTTACACTCACGTGAGGCCCATTCATTTTTTTCCCCAATAGATGAAAATAATATTCTTTCATCCATACAAGGAACACTGGCATTTATACATCTTTGATAAATATATCAGTATAAGCAGTATGATGACGGGTTTGCCACCGAGATGAACCATCACACACATTTTGTTTTTTTTTAATTTATGAAAGACACATGAGAAAATATGTGCATTTCAAAGGTTCCCATGTTCGAGCAAACAAAGGGCTCCAGATAAAGTGGAGCTCTCCTCCTGATGAGCGCTGGGCAGTCTGGGGCTTGGCACAGTCTGGGTCATGTTCTCCCAAATGTGAAGGCCTTGCTGGGTCACCGCTGGAACTTCCTGACAAAATGCAAAGGGTTGTGGGAATTGCCCACCAAATGCACACCGATGTCCATTTCCATATTTCACGTTTCCATATTTATGAACCATAACATCGCTGCGTCTGCGGCGTCAGCCACTCCAAGCCCCATCGCATTTGGATGCCTGTTTTGGAATGGAAATCTCATTTCATTAATAACAGGTTGGCTGTGAGGCAGTGAATGATGTCACTGCACAGTCAGTAAAGCAAGACACGCTTTTTCAGACCCGATGGAAAAAAAAAAAAAAAAAAAAAAGTTGTGCGCCCTGCATACGCAGATAAGAATTTACATAAAAGTTTCCCTCTGCTTTTTCTGGGACAAAGGACTTTATACTTTATTTCCTGGAGCCTGTGCCTGCTGTGAACCCCGAATTTAATGGTTGTTTGAGTAAACACATCTCTTCTGGGGTTTCACCACCATTTTACCCTGCAAGGCAGACAGGGAACTTCTGTAGTCGTAAGCAAAAAAAAAAAAAAAAGAGGAAAATTTACAAGACAAAAATAGTAAAATTTTCTTTTGTCTTTCTTGGTTTTCGAGTGGAGGAGCCAGACCATTATGAGGCTGAAAAATCTGAATAAACGAACACAGTCAAAACAAAGTCAATCGTCTCGTACTGTACATACTTCTTAGTGAGCAACAACGCAACGGTGAGCATTGCAGCAAACGACCTGGGAGACCACGAAAGTCGAAGAAACTCCCTTTTCCAACTGTCAAACAGATCAAGAGCACTTTAGAGGTTGTAGGCACAGATGTGTCAAAGACTCGCATGGAGAGAAGACTACACCAGTAGAACCTCAGAGGGTTCACCGTAAGATGCAAACCACAGCAAAGCCTCAATACCAGAACAGCCAGGTTTGAGTTTGCTAAAAAAAAGCACAGTCAGAAGACTTTCTGGAACAAAGTCTTATGGACAGTGGAGATGTGTATTACCCTGTGTGAAAGTGATGGAAAGAGGAAAGTGAGGAGAAAGAGAGAAACTGCTCATGATCTAAAGTAAAACCGCGGCGATAAAAAAAAAAAAACTCCCTGATGGGAATAAATCTCAGGAGGAACCCGACTGATGGAGATCTCCATTTGGGGTCAGTGAGGAGCAGCATGGACCTATGAGCTCTGTTTAACAACCCACCAACCCCCCCCCCCAAAAAAAAAAAAAAAAAAAAAGCCCCCCCCATCACCACCCCCCCCCCCCCCCCCCCCAGGCACTGCCAAACCTGAGAATATGTAAATTACCAGCCTAGCGCACGCTGAGGTCGTTTGCATTGCGCAGCATTAAAACAGAAAAAAAAAAAACGGGTCCGTCGCCTGTCCTCCTGCACGCTTCGCCAACAAGGGGTCAGCCAGGCAAAGCAAGGGTGCCTGACAGCAGCCACCGCCCAACAGCCCCCCCCCCCCCCCCCCACCCCCACCCCGCAGCTGCTTGGTTGTCATCCGTTAGTAATTGCTGGATCCTGAGCATCACACTGTTAACGTTAGAACTCACAGTTAGTGTCATGCAGTGCAACCCTCCATCCAGCTGCTGAAACGGTCATTCGGTGCCAAAAAGGACGATACGACTGAGCTCAAGTCATTATTTTCATTATTCTTCCAAAAAAAAAATTCACCAAAAATTAAAACCAAATATATAATTTGATTGTATCCTGTCCTCTGCAGGAACAGGTGGCACAATGCCCTGCCTGACAGTTCCCATTCAAACCAGACTTACGTAATCGGAGAACACAACGCATGGCCCGCCTGCTTCAGTGAACACCAAAACTCAGCTCAACAAAAAAAAACTAAAATATGCTCTGCTTTGATGTCTTGCGCAAGACACCGGCATTTGTAAGTGAGCATAAATCATAAAGGAGTTAGTGTTCCTTTTTTTTAAAAAAAAAAAAAAAATAAAAATAAATAAATTTCCGTTATCTCAGAGAAAGACAGAGCGGGCTGTTGTGACATCCCCCCCCCCCCCCCCCCCCCCCCAGAACCACATCCGCAGATGAATTTCCCATCACCACCCCCCCCCCCCCTTCTCCTCAACAACCCATAGCCCAGCCATGTCTCAGACAACAGCCCCATTCAACTGTGCAATAGGGACATGCTCCTCATTTACAAGGAGTACGGTCCTGTCACTCTTAGAGGTTGAGTTCATGAATTGGATTCAAAGGCAATATGTTCGGCTCCATTTTGTTTAATTATTTATTTTTACCTTTTTATAAGTCCCCTTTTGATGAAGTGCTGTATGAGAAGTTTCATTCACCCGCCACTTTATGTGGCGCATGAAAGTGTGAAATGGCAATCATTTATAGTGGAAATAATCTGCAAATCAGCTGTATCACACTTTTCTTAAAAACACTAAATGTTTTAACAGTTGTCTGCATGCAGTGCTTTGGGTGTATGAAAAACACCTCATGAAAATGCATTATTATTATTATTATTGTTATCATTATTATTATTTTGTTCAGAAAATTATGTTTAAAAACAGAATGTTTATTACTTTACATTTTAAAATAAATTATACTATTTAACTTACTTGGCTAAACTTTATCTGAACCATAAACATTCAGTACATTAATGGGGCAAACATATGCCTGAATAGATACATTAAATATTTATTTAATAGGCCAAAATATTAATCTTTTTTTTCCGTTTTATTTATTCACCTCATTTTCATTCACCTTCACAAAAACCCTTAGGTAGAGAAGAATTCAGCTAATGTAGATTTTGGTCAGTTTAACTACCCCACCTCCCCCAACCTTGCATTTGCAAAATGATTGCATAGATTTACAATAATTTGTTTAATTGTAATAAAAACCAAAGGAGGCTATTTTGAGGTTGTGTCTAAGATTATTTTTAAGTAAAACTATTAAGTTTTTTTAGTATTATTTTTAAGTAAAAAAATATGTTTGTGTTATTGTAGGGAGAAAATTTTAAAAAGTAATTTGGTTTGTTATTCAATAAATGCACATATATTAAGTTTTTAAACCACAGTTACCCCAATACTATTGACCTATTGGTATAAGAAATATGGCAAAGAAGGTATTAGGCTTAGATGTGCGAGACCAAATAAACATATTGTAGCAACCATATTCTCTGCAAGAAATATCAAAGAAGCTTAAGATTTGCAGGTGTAAGTGTTCAGTACACACTGAACATATTATCGAAGGGTCCAGCTGATGGGCAGTAATGTTAACAGGAGAATACCAAGAAGATCAAGAGGCTGTTGACAAATACCTTGTGGCGTCTAGCAAAAGAAACCATTGTAAAATTGCACGACGACAACAGGAAGAACTCAGTGCGGTTAGAGAGAAACTAGTTTCCCTGACTACAGTGAAACGGCACCATCCAGACACTATACAGCATTTAAATATATCTGCCCAATTACACAAACAAAAATACACACGCACATACACGCACGCATCTATTTAGATAGATCAGCACAGTCAGATCTGTGTGCGCTTAACAGACACTTCTTTGGTTGATGCGTATGAAAATGATGTGAATCATACGCTGTGGCCTTCGCAGTCACCAGATCTCAACCCAACTGAACACCAATGGGAGACTTTTGGACTGACGTGTTGGACAGCACTCTTCACCACCATCATCAAAACACCAAACGAGGGAATATCTTCTGGAAGAATGGCACTCCATCCCTCCAGTAGAGTTCCAGAGACTTGCAGAATCTATGACCAACACCTTACTAAGGACTTCATGTTCATTTTTGTCATCGGTCTGTGAATTATATATATGTGTATATATAAGCTGTGGATCTAAAGCACTCATACAAAACCCCAGAACGATGTCCACCTGTTCTCAGAGACAGAGCCCACGAAATGGCGCTTCCTTTAGGCGCAGCGTTTCTGAGAACAACGGTGACACTCCCCGCTGCTGTACGTCGCTGTGGATAAGAGTGTCAGGCTCAGTGACTGTAACGCAGTGTTAAGTGAAGTGAAAGTGGCAGTGACACTAACCCTCGCCCTAACACCTCTCCGGGCCGCGTGTATGTATACGGCTTCACACGCCGCCGACCACAGATGTGGGCTCGAGTCACATGACTTAGACTCGAGTCACACTCAAGTCACAAATTTGATGACTCTAGACTCGACTTGACAATATCACAAATGACTTGCAACTCGACTTTGACTTCCACACCAGCGACTCGTGACTTCACTTGGACTTGAATGCCAAGACTTGAAACTTACTCGTGCTTTCTAGTGTTCACTGCTTTTTACGTAGGTTAGTGTAGCTACCCTGCAAACACTAGCCTTCTAAATTAATGTTACCTAGGCCTGTAGATCATCGACTGACATACAAACAATTAGTAGCTCTATCATGTATTTAATTATACCCATGTTTTATAGGGGCATTGGCTACGAAGTCTTGAAGAGGCATCGACTGATCTTGCTACGCAGGTAAATGGTGAATGGACTGATTTATATAGCACTTTTATCCAAAGCGCTTTACAGTTGATGCCTCTCATTCACCCATTCACACACGCACACCCTCACACACCAACACACCAACGGTGAAAGGCTGCCATGCAAGGTACCAATCAGCTCTTTGGGAGCAACTAGAGGTTAGGTGTCTTGCTCAGGGACACGCCCAGGGCGGGGGATCGAACTGACAACCCTCCGACTGCCAGACAACCACTCTTACCTCCTGAGCTATGGCGCCCCCTGCAGGCATCCAGGGGCCGTGGTTTTCACAGGCTCCCAATGTGTCTGAAAGAAGGCCTTCAAGAAATACGGGAATGCAAATCGAAAACCGTAAAAAAAACACTCTTACATATCCAAATTACACCGTCCGGTAAGAAATATATTTTCTACTACTCTTGAGAGACCTGTCAAGTTCATAACTTAGCCGTGGTACTGGAACTTGTGGGAAGTTTATGACTCAGAAAGCTTTGAAGAAGTTGCGGTTCGGTAATTGAGGTTTTTGGGGGTTTCGCCACTTAGAAAACTAAACGAAAACCACAGAAAAAAACACCCTGAGTTCTGCTTCCTGTCGATTAGATCATTAGATTTAACTGCCAGTTCTCCTTTCAGCAATGCACTGTAACAGTTTTATGCCTGGTGTTATGCACACCACATCTTATGCGGTTCACCGTCGCTCAACGTAACGCCAATCAAAATTATAACATTACATTGCAGGCATTTAGCAGACGCTCTCATCCAGAGCGACTTACACAACTTTTTTTTACACAGCATTTGAATTGCATCCATTTTATACGGCTGGATATACACTGACGCAATGCAGGTTGAGTACCTTGCCCAAGGGTACAACGGCAGTGTTCTACCCAGGAATCGAACCTGCAACCTTTCGGTTACAAGCCCAGTTCCTCACCCACTGTGCCACACTGCCGCCCATATAATAAACGGAACGCTCAGTTCCGCGTTCATGGCCAGGACGAGACCGGGAGAGTTTTACCCATTTGCACCCGACCCAGTGGCCAGATTCAGTCGCAACTTGGGCTCATTCCCGCGTAACCCGTCAGATTTTCCCGTTCTCTCCCTCTAATGACGCCCTCAGCGGGGGGGTCCAGTAAATACGACTCCCCGGCACCTGCGCGGCTCGTACCGTCGGCATTGTGCGCCAGTACTCTGCGTCCCCTTTCAACTTCCTGTCCCCGTTCTGACGGGACTCCTCTCAGAGGATGTTATTACTGGATCGCCGTGACGGGGGCCGCATTTAGGGGGGGCGGACGCGGCAGGCGCGAAAACCAAGATGACACACGCTGGGGTGGGGGGGGGGGGGGGGGGCCAGGGCAAACGCCGGGAGAATAACAGGAAAGAGGTGATGTAAACTCCTTGAAGGTGTAACCCCCCCCCCACCCCCCCCCCCCCCCCCCAGCCGTCTGGGCTTCAAAACACAAAGCTTGGTTTTTGTTTTTTTTACGCCTTGGCAGGACTTTATCCGCCCCCATCGTGGAGTCCTTCAGTGAAGTTTCACTTCTCAGGCTTTCTCCACAGTGCATGAGAAAGCGCATTAATCACAGAGGCCAGAGTTCCTCAGTCTTAATGAGGCAGTGATGGTATCATCAAGGACTGCATGAGCTCTACAGCGACCAGAAAACCCCCAACCATAGTCCCCCCCCCCCCCCCCCCCCCCCCCCCGCAGCCCCCGCCCCCTCTTCTGTTCTTTTTTTGTTTGTTCAGTCATTAGTTCCCTGCCAAACTACTGCTACTTCCATGCTTTGTATATTTTTTTCTTAAGTCTGGCTTTCTAGTGCCTGCATTAGGGAGTGAACTGTGTACCCAGCTAAGTGAATGTAAGTGAGCATTTCCCTGGAGCTCCAGCAACACCGTAAATATTATGATGCAGCAGCTTCGTTGCTTGCATTGCGAACTCGGGGGTCCTAGATAGGAGAACCCTCAGCATACGCCCCCTCCACCCCCCCCAAACCCCCCCTCCCCAACGGGATCCCCAAACTACCATCACCCCACAGAAGAACTGACACCCATCACTGGAGCACAGCCAAAGCCAAACAACCTCTCTCTATCATCACAGCACAACATCGATCACCACAGCACAACACCGATCACCACAGCACAACATCGATCACCACAGCACAACATCACGGCCTTGAATCCCATCCCGTTCAGCCTCTCTATCTCTCCACTGGAGATCATTAAAGGATTACAGAGACACTTCCTGGTTGTAGTTTCAGCAGTACAGAGGAATTTAGACACCAGGTGAGCGTACCTCAAGGTCTTCACCTGGCCAAATTCTTCCCCATGCTCTGTGAAATGCTGTAACCCTTCTAAATGTTTGCACAAAAACTTAACACAGTACTCTTTTTTTGTTTTTTTGTTACTGAACTGGTGGGACTGTTTCCTGAAATGCACTTGTTGTAAGGACAAGTTGTTTTACGTGAAACATTTGGCAGTTGTTTTGCATTGAAAATTCAGTGTATGTCGACATATTCAAAACGACAATAAATCTTATGTATATGAAAGTTTTAAGTTATATGGCAGTTGCAATCAAATTTGAGTGTAATTATATTTTCAGCCCCAAGTAAGCTTTCAAATGCAAGGGGGTACTCTCAGCTGAGAGTCAAAAGGCACAGGAAAACCGATTATCTGTACACTCACACATCATCACCTGTATGAGGCCAGGCTTAAAACCAAACTCTCCCTGTTTAACTTTAATTGGATACCGTAGTCTGCTATAATGGTTGCATTGTGATGACAGTGTGTTTATTTAAAAAAAGATGGCAATAACTTGTCATATATGAAATTTTTATCTTTTCTCATCAAGGATAATGTGGTTGGATATAGAATATCACTCTGAACAGAATATTAATACATTTGGCTCGACTGTTGCCATTTAAATGTGCCTAGTTTTTCGTTTGTACATCAAGCCAGTCATCACACCAACAATCATGTTTCTTCCTGACATCTGCTGTTGTAACTGCCGTTTTTAAGTAGGCTGGAGACAGAGTACAGTTAAGCCTTAAGCTTATGTCCCATTATAAAACGGTTTTTTAAAAACGTGGTATCAATGACAATTGGCGAAACAACAGAACTGTCGCCCAAAGAGACTTCACTGAAGTTTACGAACAGTTACCTGCAGCAGGTGCAAACACACACTGACTCGCAAATGTCGACTGCCCCTACCCCTCCCCAAAAAAAAAAACTGTTTCAAACTATTTGAAATTTAAAGTAATCACTCACCTTAAAAAACATCCAAAGGCCAAGAAGCGTCGTAGACAAGACCCCGTTAAAGGACAGCCCCCTCATGATGAGGCTCTATCGGTGACAGTTGCGCGTGGATTATTTGCTGATGCCCCCCGGCATGTCAACAGCACGCGCTCGCGTTTTCGTTTCTGTCCTCTCTTCTCTACCCTATTTGCGTATGGTGACAAAATCAAACGAAATGTGTATAGATTCTAACATCGAACTCGATCGAATCCTACTACTCACACTCCTGTCCTCACAATTTCGCTAAAGCCGTGAGAAAAGGTCCAAGAGGAAGAAAGTTTGCGTTTTCTGGGTGGAGCGCTAACTGCAAGCGTCCAATTAAAAGTTAGCGTTTCGTGCTGGTGACCCGCCTGCTCAACTCTTCGCCTGTTCAGCTTTTCCTTCCCTTATTTCCACTTATAAAAACTCTGAAATCTAATCTAATCTACTTTGTATATCCGGTGATTGCACTTATTATTTTTTTTTTTTTTACCGCAGTCCCATCCCCAGTGGACTGTACAATTTAGATAAATATTTATCGGCTTGATTCCCCATTCCTGAAATAAGTGCGCGATGAGCATAGGATGTATGATAATATCTATACTACAAAAACGTACATAAGATATACAGTGGTACATCTGGAGACCGCTATTCATTTGTAGTTAACTTGAAACCCCCTACATATCTAGAAATTCCAAATGTGACCGGGACAAAATATAGGGTAGATTTACCAAGCTCTGGTGTTCTTAACATTTAAGGATTGACTGAAAAAAACGCCTTGTGCCCGTGGAGCCGCAGAACAACATTAGGCAAACTACGAGTAGCCTATTCCAACGCACCTCCGCGCCACTGAAGATACAGTAATTTATAACGGAATTCTAGGCTGCTCAACCAGGCTCTATGGAGCCCTGTCTTTATTTCCTTATCGTCTCCTGTGGCAGATTTAAAGTCCACGACAGTGTCCCCGCAACCACACGCCAGCGGAGATTTCGCGTGGAATTTTTAAGGGGTTGGGGAATCCTGCCCGATAGACAGGTTTAATTTCACATCGCCTGCCCCTTTTTGATATCTTAATTTGCCCCTTCACTAGGACAACTACATAAGCAATATGATGGATATGTATACTTTTTATTATTAGATGTGTTGCTATAGGCTAATAATATATCACAGTAATATGCGCTCCAAAAAACATTTCCACACGCACGCACATTCGATAAGCGAACATTTCTGCAATCATAAGTATCTCGGTAATAAATATTTTGTTCATGATATCAAGACACGTGTGTAATTGCACATCGATTCATACAGTGACTGCACGTCACAATAGACCGTGACAGCGGAATGAAATGTACCAGTCTCACGAGCTGTGACTTTTGTTAAGCAACAAGTGACTTCTGCAGGGCGATCCGGCGACTTCTGGGTTTAAGGAGATAACGACCCCGCGGTCACAGTCAGCGATCAAGTGGGAGGATGTGTTCCCGTTGGAAGATGACGGAAGAGAACGCAGAACTAGACTGTAATGTTGACGAGCCACGGACGGCGTCCAAAACTGACGGGGTCCGTGTTGTTTCGGGAGTTTTACGAGGGCAAAAGCCTGTAAAACAGGGTCAAATGGTGCCTGTATAATTTTAACCTTGTACTTACTAAGTACGATGCATTTTTGCAAAGAGGGAATCGAATGGCCAATTACAAAAAGCGGCCACTACTTTTGTCCCGTTTGGTCTGCATAGCCCTACGCGACCAGACATTTGGTCAGTGTTTGACAACAGGAGAACGAAGAAAAAGTTAAAAAAAGATACAAGAGGTGTGGAGTAACAGAGCACCATGTGACCAGGATTAAGCGCTGACCCGTGCCAGTACCCAAACTGTAAAAAACAGACGAGTAACCTGGGAGCCTGAAAATCTTGAACAACGGAAGATCCGGTGAACAACGGGATCTTCAATTCTTCATAATTCTTCATACAGAAATTTGAAGAACTGAAGATCCGATCCGTTACTTGCCTAACTCAAGATTTTAAGGCAGCCACGTTACTCGTTATTTTAAGAAGAGCCACCTTTATTTTTTTACAGTATATGATGGCAGGGGGTTTCATCTGCCCAGGACGATAAATTTGAGATGGATCCAAAAGAGTTCAACGCCCATTATATTCCTGAGTAGTGTTAAATAGAGACATGAAATTTCACTTCTTGAATTTACTGAATTGAAATAGAGAATTTAACTTCTTGAATTTAGTGGTTTGCAATGGATTTGATCCGTTCTCTGTCCCGCACAGGTCGCAGACATGTTGAGGATCGTTAACACAGGGCGAACGAAACCCCCCGTAAATCCCCTGTATCGTCCGTCCCTTTGTCACGGTCACACGATACTTGAGGTACAAAGTCCGCTTCGTCAAATTTTTTTTTAAAACTGTGACATAGCGCACAGAAGCACGTTGCGGGGGAGGGGGAGGGGGAGGGGGGGGGGGGGGGGGGGGGGGACTCCCATCCTCTCCGTTTACGCAGAAGTTGCATAGCCTGCATAGTTTTTACGGACACATACCCCTCCCTCCCGCTATCCGCAATCCTGCAAAATCTTACACCAATGACATCGCATCTCACACGTTTTTCTTTCCTTCTGCTGCCAGTGAGCGGACAGTTTCGGACTGTCCGAGTCGACCTTCGATTTCCCATCGCAGATAAGCGGCTCACTTGTCATTAATTTGTTAACATGGCTGCACTAAGGCGATGCCACATGTTCCACTAGTAGTGGTTATTTCCGCCCTGGTTATTTCTCCTGGTTATTTCTATGCTTGTATCGGCCGTTTTTTGCCCAACGTATTTTAAAAGTACATCTTAGTGTAGCCTACTGACTTAGGCACTGACGGACATATTGTTTTTTATTCGCATTTTGCTCGCAACAGCACTGACAGCAGGGTAACATGCGCAGAGTTGATTCAACTTTTCGGAGGGCATAAATGAGTCCAATAGGAATCACGCACGCGTCCGGAGTGAATGTAGGCTACTGTATAAGTGTTGATTTAACAACAAATGCGCTACTGTTGCGCGGGTGCGTATGGGGCACAGCCGTGCGAAACTTTTCGTAAAATCGAAGTGGGGCTCCCGGAAAAACCTGCTCGAAGCCCCTGTTCTGTTCGTTCAGCTGTTTGTCTTTCACCACTCCGATACGAGAATAAGCCGACCGACAACCTTGTCAGACAGACTATAACGCTGCCAATTATGTAATAGCATAATAGTGTATGCAAAATAATTTTTTTTTAATAAGCCGGAAATTTATATCTGGATGTAGGTTTACTTGAACAGTATATTCAATACCTACAGTTAAAACAGAAAGAGAAAAACAAAGAATTTAACAATCGACTCTGACTATCTTCTCTCATTATGTGCACTTAACGTGGAACGTGAAGAGTTACACAGATCTTAAATACCCCTTGTGTGGTTGAAAATGTCTGTGAGCTGCTCTAATTTTTGGAAACTTTTTTTATTTTATTTTATTTTGTTGGACCCGTTGGTGGCCTGCCCAGTTGGAAAGACCACATCCCAGTCGTGTGATTGGAAGAGAAATTTTATAAAGGAGTCTGACACAGTCTCAATATTTAAATCTAGATTAAAAACGCACTTCTATGCTCAGGCTTACAATCAGTTGTAGTCTGGAGACAGGGTGCGAGAAGCCTGTAGTCATAGAGCTTTGTAGGTGGCAATCCTTTCCTTACTGTCACCTGTCAGTCAGCTGTGACCCGACCTTACATGGGCTGGCTCTTGATAGGCGGGTATGGTTGTCTACCCCTCATGACTGCATGGGCTCTCCATCCCTGTTCTAGTAGATATGCAGCCATATTCTACTCCTGGCGGGGTCCCCCCAATACATACCACTGCCACCTTACTCACTGTCTGCTATATTGCAAATTCCCTAATTGCCTTTCTACCCTCTTCCCCACGCTGCCAGCGGGGCTCTTGCCCCAACCCTCGAAAGTGCTTTGAGAGTCGTCTGGTCTCCCCCACCTCTGCGGTCCAGCTCCTCCTTCGTCATTGCCTCCACCCTGCCCACATCTGTCGCCACCTGCTGTTCCCCATCACCGCCACCCGGCCCCACCCATCATCTGAGCCACATCACATATCTTATAAAACTGGCTGACATGCTGGTCACCAGTCGGCACCCTGAGCTGACCAGAGGAGGATGGGTTTCCCCCTTGAGCCTGGTTACTTCCAAGGTTTCTTCCCATCTGCCACAGGGAGTTTTTCCTTGCCACTGTTGCCTTAGGCTTGCTCCTGTGGGGGTTTAGGCCAGGGTTGTCTGTAAACCGTATTGTGACAACTGCTGTAAAATACGCTGTACAAATAAAATTTGATTTGATTTGATTTGATTTGAAGAGAAGCCTCACTGCTGCAGTAGCTGACGTCATAATGGGGAATTCGGAGTTGAAACCCCGCTCTCAGGTGCAGAGCTGGGAAACGTGTCACAAGCGACAGTGACTGCGGGAGTAGCCAGTGTATTTACTATGATGGGCAGTACCGGCGCAAGCCTGTCGGGGGCCAAAAGCAACCAGACGCTTTAAATCATCTTTATTGGGTCGGCCCGGCTCTGGTGACGACGCTATTAACAGCTAGCAGCCAGCCAAATTACCAGAAAGATGGGCGGTAGCACTTAATTTTTTTTTTTTTTTTTTCTAGAATCAAAATTAGAGAACATGCAAATTGCTTTGCATCAAATTCGAAGAACAGGTCTCACTCCACGCTGCAAGATGCAAATGACACTCATGCCCGAAGCTGAATGTCTGTTTGAACAGACCTCGAGAGCATTGTTCTAATGTTTTTGTCCTCCTGTCCCTCCAGTTGCATAAACATTCAAACCTCGTTTTCACCGTTTTCGTGTGTTGCACGGACCGCGCCTGTCGATAACGAGTTGTCATATCGTCGCCGTTCTCCGCAGCGAATTTCCCGTTACTAAGCATGTTGACTCTCACAGCTGTTTTTGGGCCTAGTGATGTCGCCCTTGACTAAGCTGCTCAGTAGCGTGAGCTCTGCTAGTTCCCTCTTTATCCTCTTACTGTCAATGGCTTGGTAATGCTATAAATAAAAACGTGTGAAATACAATGTAAAATTCATCTGAAGTAAAGCACCCAGAAAACTTGTATGTCAAAGACGTCCATGTCCTTGTTTGGTGGGTGAGGAATCTTTAGCTCAGAATTAGAATTCTAAGATATTATTCTAATGCTAGAACAACCTTTATAAGTAAACAAAACGACTGGCTGTCCCAAGAGGATCACTTCACCCAGCAGGACATCTAGTTTAGGGGCTTGACTTCCTTTAAACTGACTGTCTCGTTCCAGGGAAAAAAAAAAGTTCACACAATAGAATTTCCTATTTAAAACAGAGGCCTTGAGATTTGTGTTTTTAATGTACGGGTAGTGACTCCCCGGTCAGGTAACGCGCAGCAGCCTGCTGCACACATGGCTGTTGATCCGCCGGCCATTTTGCAAATCGGTAGGCCTGCTGCGCCAGCCCGTTGGCGGTTAGCCCATTGTGAAATAAGAATGGAAATGGTTTGTGAATGGGGGCGGCGACGCCCCCGCTAGCGGGCCACCGTAGCGCAAATCGCGGCCAGATCATGGCGCCCCCGGCAGCCCGTTAAGCGCAAGCCTGCTTCGGTTGCGCTCTCGCTATTTTAAATAAAATACCGCAGCAGTTATACGTTACACTGCACGCGCAGCCCGTTTCCCCACTCGCGCTGAAAGTATTAGCACGTTTAGTTCACATCTTAAGTTAGGGGGGTAGGCCACAGATCAATTTGGGGTTTGGGTTCCCGGACTCTTGAGAGTTTGAGAGTTTGTGGACCGTGACCATGGTGACCATCTCCGCCTTCCTGTTGTCTGCATAGTATAGTTTGGGGGGAGAGATGTGGAGTAGCCTAATTGACGTGCTTGAAATGATCCGTTTATAGAACCCTGGATGTTTACGGAGCGCTTATCGTGCTGATCGTATAAGCTGATCCAAGCTGGGGGCCGGGGGGCGGGGGGGGTTTGCATGGCTTGGTCCCTCAGGCACAGTGGTTATCACTCTGACTGATCCCCCCCCCCCCAGCCGATTTGGTGTGTGGTTTGGGAGGGGGGGGGGGGGGTGGTATGTTTGGATATTAAGGGGACTGACCCCCCCCCCCCCCCCCCCCCCTTCACTGTTATGTACTGCCACAGGTCTCAGGAGAGGGGGTGGGTCTGCAGAGAGGGTAATTATTTACACTTCATTAGACTGTGGTTTTTTGTCCCCTGGTTGACGGAGAGAGCAAGCAGATAAACAGGCCGCGTTTGCACGAATCTCACACAATCTCAGCATCTTCCCTCCTGCCCCCGCCTTCCTTGGAATCTCTGTGACCCCTCTCCGCCTTTCAAACTGTCTGTCTAATTGTCAGAAGAAGGGCTGATGTGGGCACTGGTTTCTGTTATAGCCCAGCATTATGACTCGATACATCTGATTCGAGTAATAATTAATCAGTCAAGCCATTGATAAGTAAAATCAGATGCCTTGTTGCCAACCAAAATCAAAAACCTGCACCCACATCGACCCTTTTAGGATAAGATTAGACACTCGTGGTCTTAGCGCTTTGCTGCTAGTGGGTTTTTCCATACATCTGCCACAAGGGGGCGGTAAAGGTACTGTCTAACACCGAACACTGACAGTTCAGGTCAATGGCAAACCGTATCATATACCGTTTTATGACTTCATTAACACACACACACACAGGTCCAAACAACATGTTGCTATCTACCCTGTTATTATATCCTAGATAGATGTTAAAAAACTGTGAACACTAGTGTGAATTAAACTAGTTCCCTGAACTGCTCCTATTGTTTTGTAACTTGGCATCGTCTGTTGGGAAGGTTTGTCTACTGCTAGCATTTAACTCCATCCTGTACTGTTACATAATATGTAACTGTCTAGCCTGTACACATTACCACAACAAAAACAATAACAGCAACAACAACTAAACAATAACCATAAGAAGGATAGCAACAACAGCAACAATTATTATTATTATTACTATTATTGGAATCATGTTCATTGTTTTGAAAACTTGGGTGTTTGTGGCAATTATAACCTCCATATGTATAATAACTGACATGCTATTTCCATAGTTTTCACTTTTCAGTTTTCACATATCCATATTAATCCATGTTTTGTTCGTGACAGAAATAAGGTCTGAAAATCAAGTCGTAAATTAAATTTCTACCACCACGTGTCGCTCTTTCATGCCGAATAAAAAATCTTTACGGGTAGTTCACTTTTTCTTTTCCTTTTTTAATAATGTGCGCAATGAAGGACATTTTTGATGTTTTACTTTGTTTCTGATGATCTGCGGGCTTTTCGATGTCTGGCATAACGGTATTTTGTGGGTTGTGTTGAACTACAAACTTTAAACGTGTTCAGAAAAATGGAATGGAGAACTGTATATTCTGTCCACTTTTTTGGGATAAACATAAAAAGGAGAATTAGTACACAAAGGAACGGGACATCTTCCTAAACTTAAATGAAAAATTACAAAACACTATACTACGAGTGTGAGTTAAAACGGTACGTTTTCACGTTGCTTTAAAAGGACATGACCGGACATGAAAATAGGAAGGAAAATCTGTTTTTAATTCAGTGCATCCGATCCTCAGGGCTCACAGCAATGCAAATAAATACGAGGAGAGACGGTTTGTTCAGACTTGTCTATTAGTCATTTTTACCATAGCTGATAACCAATCTGATAAACCAGTGAAGGTACGTCAGTTTCAGCCCACACAAACTAAGGGGAAGTAGTCCCATATTCCCGTAATGCTACCCGTACCGTGACACCCTGAGCACATTAGGAATACAAATAAAATAAATCCGCCATGTGCACCTTTACAATAGGCTATATTTGAAATGTCTGCATGCATAGACACTAATACTATATTCAAGATATACATTTTATTTGGAACAACATTCTTGAGCCTTCAGAATAAAGTTTTCAAAGGACAGCCAAAGATTACACAGCTCAAAAATCAAATGGATTTTTTCTGGTCTATTACAATGAACAGGTCCACGTCACAGAATGGGCAGGCTGTGTATAAAAAGGGCTGTAATTCCTACACGGCTCACCCGATATGGGTTGAAACAACCTGAAATTAGAGTTTACAGTATGAGCTTAAACCTCATATTCAATGTTTCATTTCAAATTCAATGTGGTGGAGTACAGTCAAAACTACAACAACAACAAAAAAGTAAAGACTGGACTGTACTGTGTATATAATAATGTATTTCTCTGAGCACGGAGAGGGTTCTGAACCTTTAACTATTCATCAGCTTTTTGAGCAAAATCTATTCCCAAATTTCCATACTTTCAATTTGTATGATTGTATTTACTATAATATACACTATCGTATATAAAGTTTATTGTCTCAAACTCCGCTGTAGCTGCGTGTAAATACCTGCTTGCTACAGGATTTCGCAGCGAGAAACGACAGTTGGATCAAAGCCTAATCAAATAAAATGAAGCCGTTCTCTTTTCTTTTCTTTTTTTTTTGAGGACGATGGTGGGTTGGACAACGAGAGGGGTGTGGGAACAGAGTTAACCCGTAAAGTTAAACGGCATTGGTTCGAATCCTTTGTGTTTCAACAAAATGCAGCTCACGCCGACGTTGTACATTGCCAGCATATCACCCTAACAGAATATCTAGCAAAAAATGCCTCTCGGTGCAGCACAGAATTTAGCCAACTCTGTGAAAAATTACGGAAATGAACAGAAAGCGACGTTTTCCAGAGCATTAGCCGGCGTTCGTGCAGGACGTAGTCCGGAGTTCCTTATTTGGGCACCATTTGAGCGTAATTCACCCAGGCATCTGCGTCAGTAACGAAATCGGTTAAATACCTGCTATTGTACTTTTTTAAATAAGCCCAAGAAGGCGGTGGGAATAGTCAACGTGTCTTGTGAATTCGACCCTCACGCTGTCATGGTTTGTTAACACCAGCTACTAACTCGGCTAGCAGGGAAGTTTTTAGGTAACCTGTAGCTGGATAACAGATCGTTAGCAACCAAACTAGCCAATTAATTGCACAGGCTGTACAAGCTTAGCAGTGAAATTTGTGAAACTAGTAGAGAACCGTAGCCTTTTAAGGTCTAGCGGTTCCACTTCGTTTAACTTGTAATGCACAATACATGTCACTAGAGGGCAGCAGACTGAGTGCGTGGGTCCAAAAATGAATGAGACGCAAAGAGTCTCGGGGTCTAAAATCACCATAAAGTTGACCTTAAAAACTATTGTCATGCAAATGCTTTAAGATTAAGCCAATTTTTAACCGAAAATAATGTCATAATGACAGGTCTTTACATATAATCTATAAACTACATATAATCTTCTTGCATCCAACTTCGTAAGCCAGAGGTTACATTACATTACATTACAGGCATTTGGCAGACGCTCTTATCCAGAGCGACGTACAACAAAGTGTATAACCATAACCAGGAACAAGTATGACGAAAAACCCTAGAGAGAAGTACCGGTCCAAGTGCAGGGAACAACCGCTTAGTTCAACTTGGACCCTGAAGGTTAAACTGATATGGAAAAAATACAAGCAGTAGTTAAGAGTTAATGCACCTAAGTTAATGCACCTAAGTCAACCAGGTTAATACTGTATGTTGAAGGCCAATAAGCTATTATATATGTTTAATGTAACAGCAAGTGAAGTGAGCAGGAGTTTGACCAGGCTGCTGCATCTGCTGTCCTGATAGGAGAATTTGGGTCCTTGGAGGGTCTCCCATGACATCACCCATTTCTGCGAGAGCAAAGTGCTTGATCACATGGGCAAGACCACGCCCATCGCTGCCCGCTACTCTGCTGTAGGTAAGCTATGTGCAATGTGTACAGCAGGTAAATATGCTCAGCGAGTTCGGGGGTTGGCCGGCTGGTTGGTCGGTTTACAAAACAAATAGCCTGTTCAGGCTCCAATCGTGCTTTGAGGAAATACAATTATTCTCATTCAAGGAAAGAAAACATTTTAGTATTCTGCGGTTAAACCCGCAGAAAGTGGTGAATGCACACTCCTATTTATGAGGAGCACACTTCAGAAAACAAACAAGATACCCAACAACCTTTTCATAAGCAGGGTTTTTTTTTTTCTTTTTTCTTTTTTTTTTTGCAATTGTCACGACTGGTCTGGACTGTGATCCCTATTGGGTATTTAAACCAATCGATACACACTGACCTGTGCCCCTCTCTCCAACCCCACACACAGTTTCTTCTTTGAATAAACCCAAACGGTCATTGAGCAAGAGCCCACTGGAAACCAGCGTTTAACCTTGGCGTGGGTCGGCCTGCTGTTTATTTGACCCAAATACAGAGCTGTCTGTCCATAACCCAGAGCTGCAGAGTGCTGCTTTGCCACCCCCCCACCCCCCCAACTCCCCCATTTCACTTTGTCCCGACTGATACAACGGGTTCAACTGTTGGTTTCTGCACTGTTCTACCACTCTGAGTGCTTCCTCCAAACATTAAAATGAAGGGTAATAATGTCCAGATGTGTGTTTTGGCTTTGGGGGTGAGGGGTGGGGGGCGTTTTAGTGCGAGGCGTCTGCATCAGGAGGCGGGTGTTGGCATGTCGCTAGTGCTGGCGGGGGGGGGGGGGGGGGGGGGCAGTGGTTGTCAGTGGGATGTTGCTACTGGTGAGGTCCATGTCTGTACACTGTCTGTGCTGGGAGCGCAGGTGAGTGTGTCTGTTAGGATGTCAGTTATGGTGATGCCTGTGTACCCTGCTGAAAATTCCATATTAAACCAGCCTAAGTTGGTCAAGCTGATTTATGTGCTGTGTTTTTTACTCTTTTAGCTGGTGGTTCAGCAGCTGACCAACCAGCCTGTTTAGTCAGCTAATCCACCATCTTACTTCACCTGCTTAAACGGCTTTGACCACAGACCGGCTATAACCAGCAAAAATGGTCAAAAGCACAGCTAGGCTTCATGAAATCAGCACAGCTAGTACGCTTTATGTTTTGAAGCCTACAAAGTACATCCCGTGTGATCGCAGCCTAGTTAGGCTACGGCTCAGTTTTTAGAGACGTTGATGTTTCTGTTTGCGCAAACCCTCAATCCAGACCATGGTCTGGTGTAGTCTGGTCAAATTTTTAAGCTGTAAATTCAGAGTTACCGCTGCCTTACGTGGCTCCCACCTGTCACTGGTCCGTTCTCAGCTCTGCTCGTGGTGACTGAAGCCTGGACTGGCAGTGCGGGTCGGGGGTGTGTCCGACGATCACGCCCCTTCCTCTTGTTCCACCGCGGAGCGGAAGAGCTGGCGCCGCCGTGGCAGAGTCCTGCCCCGGGCACATCCTGGCACAGCGTCATCGCCGGTCTCATCACCGGATCCGCCAGGTGCTTCCCACAACGAATCCACAGTCAGTTGAAGACACCTTTGAAAACAAGTGATCAAAGTGCTGTACAACTTCAATGAACAAAAACCGATATGAGGGATAACCAAATATCACACAAAGACAGTATACCCAGCTGAAGAGGAACTGGGTTTACAGGCCAAGAAGAAAAAATTTTAAAGTGTCAATAGAGGGGGCAGACCTAATATGAAGAGGTAAACTATACTATAGCTTTGGAGCAGCAACAGTGAAGGCCTGATCACCCTTTAGCTTCAACCGAGCCCGTGGGACTGTCAAAAGCATCTGCCCAGAAGATCTAAGTGACCTAGCAGCAGAACAGGGGCAAACGAGGTCAGAGATGTAGAGAGGCGCCACTTAGTGCTTTAAAAACGAATAATACAACCTTAAAATCAACTCTGATCCTTACCGAGAGCCGGACTGAAGGGAGGGTAAAATGGGGGACGTGTTCAGGTGCCAGTCAAAAGCCTGGCAGCAGCGTAGCTGTGGAAGACCATAAAAGGTTCTCTTGTTTAGGTAAGAATTAAACTATTTTAGACCAGTATCCTGAATGCCAGCCCCATGCTCAAGACAAGGATGCAAGGAGGACGTTGAGATCCGGCGTGTCAAACACAGCGTTAAGGTCCAAGAGAATCAAAACAGCAGAACACCCAGTGAGTCAACGGCTAATCAAACAGCACAAGCCCAACAAGTCAAACAGCTAACAAAAGATCATTGTTCACTTTCAGCAGTGCAGATTCTGTTCAGAAAAGATTGACAAAAAACAAGATTGACAGTTGATTAAAAAAAAAACTTTTTCAGGAACTTTAGATAAAACTTTAGATAAAAACGATAATTTGGAAG
Source organism: Anguilla japonica (assembly GCA_025169545.1). Classification (NCBI taxonomy): domain Eukaryota; kingdom Metazoa; phylum Chordata; class Actinopteri; order Anguilliformes; family Anguillidae; genus Anguilla; species Anguilla japonica. The sequence goes on from CM045898.1 coordinate 46,411,320, forward strand.
TGGACTGGAAATTATTTAGAACTGTGGGGTCTAGACTTGGCTTTCTGAGCAGAGGATGAACCACTGCATGCTTAGAACAAGCTGGAACAGAGCCTGCGACCAGACAACTGGTAATAATGGAAAGAAATGTGGGGCCCACAATGCCAAAAAAAAAGCTATTTAAGAAGCTGTGAGGGAACAATGTCAAGGGGGCAGGTTGTGGTCTTCATATAATAAACTAGCTCCATCAGGAAAGAGAGAGACACCGGCTGAAACTGATTTAGGACTGCAGTATAGTACATAAGAGAAACAGAAGGATCACGAAATAAAATAAGACAATGAGATGTGCAATCTAATATCAGCAATCTTGCCAACTAACATGTAAGACCACACACAAGGTTTGAAAACTCGACATGGCAAAGTGGCATAAAACACAATGGGCCTGTGATCATACAGACCAGGGTCACAGAATTTAACATTACAGATGGGAAAGCCAGAAGATAAAACAAGATCAAGTGTGTCACCACATTTGTGCGTAGGGCCACTGACTAATTGAACAAGATTAAACGAGTCTAATTGAACAAGATTGAACAAGTCAAAAATCGTAAAAAATTTCCAACCAGACATCTAATGAGACATGAATATTAAAATCACCATGAACCAATATTCTATCCCTTCTAGGCATAGTTGAGGTCAAGAAATCAGCAAATTCTTGAATAAGAAGTAGTCTTATTTAGTCTTAATAGTCCTTGTTTGGTTGTTTAGGAGGTCTACACATCACGGCACAAAGCACCTGGTTAGACAGTTCCACTTTCATTCGCTGCTCCGTGAAACTGGAGTATTCATCGACAGTCGATAGACGACACAGGAAATGGCTTCTAAATATAGAGGCCAGTCCCCCACCACGACCAGCAGGCCTGTGGGAGCAGAAAAAGTAGCAATCAGTGGGAGAACGTTCAGAAAGAGGGCTCGGTCTACCAACATTCAACCAAGGCTCGGTCACAAATTTTTTAAAAAATCCAGTCCACGGGATACAAAGAAATCATTCATGATGAAAGTCTTGTTAGAGAGCGATCTGGCCTTAAACCAGGGGCCATCTTGACCGCGGCAGATTTCGCTGACCGGCGGGTGAGGCACGTTTCAGAGGGTGGAGGCTCCGAAGGCCCGCCCCACCGCATCAGGGACAGGCGACCCGAACGGCCGGCCATTGGACAAAGACAAAAACTAGGAAATAGCGCACAATACAGGAGACTAAATTACGTTACATTTATTTAGCAGACGCTTTCATTCAAAGCGACGTGCAAAAAGTGCATATCACTTCATTGGATACAACTACAAAACACAGGTTCGATAAGATACGATACTCATTTCGTACAGCTATTTATAGCCAAGAACACAGTTTCAGTTCACACAGTGAACAATTATTCCGACCAAACGTGTGCCAAGCCAGACTAGGGAGAAGAACAAGCTACAACATTACGACCATAATACAAAAATTACCAAAAAGTTCTGGAATGGGGGTACAGGTAACATGAGTGTCATGAAACAAGGGGGGGGGGGGGGGGGGGGGGGGGGGGGGGGGGGGGGGGTTAAATGATCATGAGAAGCAGGTTACAGGACAGCCGGCCCAGCGGGAGCGCAGTGACTAAAGTTACTATGACGAGCGTCACTCAGCATCACTCAGCGTCACTCAGCGTCATGCAGCATCACTCAGCCATGTTTACATGGGGCCAAGTGGATTACACGGAATATTAATTTGCATAAAGGGGCGGAGCTCCACCACTGTGGCAGTATTCCGCTGAACGGAGTCATTATTACCGTAAGTCCTGTAAATGATCTGCCCCTTTAAAAGCTCATTATCCATGTGTTCCGCACATGGTCCATTAACTCGCCTCGCTCTTCGCCAGAAGAGAAGGGAGTCGCTCAGAGCACGGGGGGCTGGTCAGGACAACTGCACTGGGACTGTTGCCGGCTGTTTGTGTGAAATGGGACTGAAACCACTGTATAAATAATAATAATAACAATAATAATAATAATGTTGGAGTGCTTTCACATGAGGAATAAAGGCTTCTCAGAACTCTCCCTCCGTCACGTGGCTCGACCTGGCTACGCCCAGCAGAAAGCTCATTCAGCTGAATGGATGGGTGGACTGGGATAATATTACACGCCTGCTTAAATTCAGCAATAAAAAAACATGGGGTCAGAGCGGGTGAGAGAGGCACGTTGCTTCCAGGAATGTTGTCCCGCCCCGTCCCGCCCCGTCCTGGCCCCGCCCCGCCCCTCGCGTCCTGGCCCCCAGCCCGCTCCGCTTCACTCCGTGCTTCCCGTACAGAACCCCAGGCCCGCCTTCCCTGTGAAACCCGTAACTGACTCCTGTTTTTAGTTTTTATCTCGTTTCCTGTACTTCGTCCCCTGGCAACCGTAGTTTCCAGGACGACAGGAATGCAGATTTCTCTCCCAGTCAGACGTACTGCTGTATCGGCGGTGTGTGATCTGAGAAATGCTTTTACGGACTACCACCTTTACTGGGGTCGGCAAAGTGAGGATTAGGTGAAATAGGTTTAATTTTCTGAATCCTGCTGTTTTAACCGCTGACACCCTCGTTTGATGTCCGGCATTCTGGATACCGAACACAAAGGCATCAACAACCCCTCACTTATCCAACATGTAAAATAAATGTAGTGGATTTAATTTGTTAAAATGATTGAATTAAATGTTCACTAAATCGCTAAGTTTGTTGCTAGGCACGGCTACCTGTTGGATCAACCTTTAATCAGATGTACAACTCACAACCAGATTAAAATTAAGAAATGTATTAAGTTACAACAAATAGCCACATCTAATCTAAAGATGAGGTTCAACTACCTTAAAAAAACAAACACATGTTACAGACATGGACAGGTTACAAACCACACCAAACTACAGCTTTCTCCCAAAATAGTCCTATACGAAACCAAGATCAAAGTCCAGATATGAAAAGGCAAGCTAATATTCCAAAAACCATGGATGAAAATGTACAACATCTCTGATGCAAGCTTCAGATTCCTCAGAGGACAACAGCAGATATTTGGCCCAGAATGTCCACCGCATTGCTCTAAAAAAGCACACATTCTGACATTTGTGATGCACTTAAATGGTAACAACAAAACAACTGAACTAACAGTTCACCTTCCTCCATCTTTAAACATCGAGTCCATGTCAGATTTGAACAGTCCCATTGTGACCTGCTGACCAGAAAATGTATGGAAACACTGATTGAAATCCCAAAACAATAAGGCCATGGGGCAGAGTCATCAAGAGTCTCTCTCCTAGGAGTGCCTCTCCTAGACACTCTTCAGTGTCGCTGTGGTTGTGATGCGCTGGTGCCAGTCTCTTCCTTCTCCCGTGTCAGGGTATCTGGACTCTGGCAAGGGAAAGGACAATCCCTGGACCTCCTAGAACAACATGCAGTGCTTTTACCCTGTTAATGCAGTATTTATGTGCACCGAAAGGCAGCTCATTTCCAACGGGAAATCCTGCCCCCGTCGCTGGGGACAAAAGCCAGACTACCCCGGAGGTAGCGAGGTGTGGGCTCAGGTCTCTCAGCTGCCAAGTGTTGAGGCGCCAAATTCCCAGAATCCTCTTCGGCTCGTGTAGCCAGAGGTTCACTCGGGGCGGGGGGGGGGCCAGCTCCCAGTGTCAGGGCGTGCATCCAGCAGCACTTGCGTCTGCAGGGGGGCCTTTCAGGGGGATGGCAGGCGGGAGAGAACTGCTGGATTTGAGGGCTTGAGCCTTTTACTTCACTGCAGCAACGTGTGAAAAGGGGACAGCAGCACTGCATGTGGTGAGCGGAATCAGTCCTTTTAGGGGAGCTCTCTCGACTGGGTTCACAGGCCTCAGGATTGCCAGTCCCGTGACTCCCAGGCACAGGGCAGACATGTCCACAGTTTCACGCAGCAGTTTTGGGGGGGGGGGGCACCTATGCTCGGAGGAGAGGCTGTTTCTCAACAGTGGTGATCGAAGAATGAGATATCAGACCGCGGTTTAAATTCCGCAGCTCTCACGGAGCAGGGGGAGGGGTCGAGCCAGTTCGACACTCTCCGCCTCTTCTCCCTCCATCCCGCCCCCTCTTTCCGCTCCCTCCCACTCTTCCCACAACATCCCTCGTTCCCCCGCCGCCCTCTCTTTCTTTCGCACGGCATGGTAACGGGGTACACCAGGGGCGGGACACCCGCGCGTGCACCCCTCAAAAAACGGGAGTGGGGGCCGTGCAGCAGAAGGTGGGGGTTCCCCCAAGAACCCGAATACCCCCGTCCCCTCTTTCCCCTCATTTCACCTCGCTATCGTCGCATAAGGAGCCTTTCCAGCGCCCGCGCCCCGCCCCCCTCCCCAGGCACTAGGCACTCAACAGCACCAGTGTGTGCGGTTCACTGGCAGACAGGGCCCTGCTGTAGAGGAGTGCCCATTGTGTGCGCACAAAGAACACCCCCCCCCAAAAAAAAACACAAACGAGTTACGCAATGATTACTGGCTGCTTCCCAACCTTGCCCTCCAGCAGTGTGATTGTGTCTTACTCTGCAGTTATACAGGAGAGAGAGAGAGGGGGGAGAGGGGGGGCGAGACAGAGAGGTGGGAGAGGCAGAGAGGGGGGAGGGGGGGGGGGGGAAGAGAGAGAGGGAGTGAGACAGAGGGGAGAGAGCAAGAGGGGGAGAGAGGGAGAGAGAGTAGGGGAGACAGAAAGAGAGAGAGAATGGGGGAAGGGTAGATGAACAGAATATGCAAGAGGAGGAAGAGGGAATGAGTGAAAGGGAAGGAGGAAGGTTGGACTGGAACAGAAAGCAGATTGAGGGAATGGGGGGATAATTTGGAGGGGTTTGAATGCCCTCCTCTGCCAGACATCATTGCGTGTTCCGAGAGAGAGAGAGAGAGAGAGAGAGAGAGAGAAACAATACAGCAGGCTAGAGTACAATACACACCCTAACAAACCCAAAACAAAACTTAAAAAGAAAAATCACAATTCATAAAAACTAACTCTCCCAGCCCAAGAGACCCTGAGGCATCTCTAAGCCTGTAACACTGAGGCATAAAAATCCATCATGCCACCAGTATCAGTGCAACCCAGGCTCACGATGAACCAATGGTGATCCCCCCCCCCCCCCAAACCTCCTCCCCTCTTCAGTAATGCACAGGCTGCCTCTCACCAACACACACCACTGGGGGGGGGGGGGGGGGGGTACAGAAAATGCTGAGCTGCCACCCTGCTGTCACCCTGCTCTCCAAGGTCAGCAGGCCCTGCAGCACTTCCTGCACAGGGAGGTACAGGATGGATGCCTTCCTGTAGGGCCCTCCCCACCCGCACCAGTCTGGGCAAGCCCTCTCCCACCTTCCCAAGACAGGAGGCTCCATTGTACTCAAGAAACACAGCACTCGATCCCGTGCTGCATCGTGCACACAGTCACGGCTACAGGGGAGTAGTCGGGCATGACACAAAGCAGAGGGCCGGAAATCCCCTGTAGCAAAGGCTGCATTCAGAATACAGCATGGCCTCGAGTGCTGTATTGCTTTTATAAAACGAGTACAACGTACAGAAGCTATGAGACGTTCATTATTTTGTAATTTTATTTCGTAAGTGAGGGTTTGTGTGTGGAGTGGTATTGCTCACAAGCCGGCCGACTGAATAAATGATACTGTATTGGACTCGCTATTACCATAGAACGCAGGCTCGGCCAATCAGCATCTCGGATCGAAACACATTTTATTTAAAAAAAAAAAACTTGATGGAATGCCTTGGTTCGCAGGGTTTGCAGTATGACTGTCTTTAAGGATCATGGTGTCAAGATGTCGCTATGACCTGTTTGCAAGGCTCTTTGAAAACATTTTATAATCTGTGCACAGGAGCGCCACCAGTCACCAGTTCTGAGGGAGAGCAAAATCTTCCTTTTTGACAGCAAAGTCCAAACAGCTCACTGACAAGCTAACCAGCAATCCCCCCCCAGTCCTCAAACGAATCCTGGCGCACCTCGTAGAAATCTTTCCTCATAGTTATTCCAGAAAGCCTTTTTTAAATCAGATGGCTAGCCGTCCACAATAGGAGCATGACCAATGGCTATTTGTTGCAGCCGTGAGCTCATCCAAAACCAACGGGCCATCCAGCTCCAGTCGCTGTGCTGGAACTAGCCTGAGGAGTCTGTCATGCACTACAGTATGTCTACATATTCTGCACTGTTACCCTCTGCTTTATACAGGAGAGCTGTGATTAAAACTCCACAGCTGCCTCACGCATATCCCCCAGGTCACAAGTTAACTGGCCATCTGACTGGCAGAGGCAATGCATTCATTTTTTTCCCACCCCAACCCCCAACTGCTTTTCTAAAATTTAAAAAAGGACAAAGTAGTTGCACCATTTTAATTTAAACCAAAAAATCTAGCCCACATGCAGGTGACCCATATAGGAAGCGACTCTGTGCTGGATCTGGAGCTGATTCTGGCCCAAAGGTCAGCACTGCTGGGCGCAGAACACTGGTTAGAAGATCCAACCAAAAAGATAATGTTTGTCACCCCAGGTGAGGTGTATGTCCACTGTCACCATCAGCAGATTGACCTCACAGAGTTTCACGCTGCACAGGGGTACTAAGCTAAGGATGCCCACTCCCCCTCCATCTCTTTTTTCAATTTTCATTGAACCTTTTGCAACTGCAATCCGTCAAAACTCAAACATCAAAGGAGTTTCAAATCTCAAGATGGCCAATACAAGATCCTCCACAGAACAAAAACTGTACACAAAGGGACTCAGCGAATCAGAAATCTGCACACAGAAGCCGCCAGACAAATACCTCCATGCCATTCAGCAAAACTTTTGGCAGGAAATCACTCAAACTCTCACAATGCCTCAATCGTCCCCATTCCTGTGCCAATAGGAGACTTTTCACAAACCAACCTTTCTGGAAAAACCACAAGAATAATTCATCATCTTAAATTCACACATCCTTCTTGCCTGCGTACCAACCACTACCACCAGTCATACAACGGTTTCTTTTTAACATGGAGCTACGCACACACACACGCGCGCACACACGCGCGCACACACACGCACACACGCACACACACGCACACACACACCATGCACGCACACACACACACACACTCTGGCACGCACACTCTGGCACGCACACACACCCTCTGGCTATTTGTAGAAAAAGGAAGAGAATAAAGGGAAGGAACAAAAGTAAAAAGAACTGTATTAAAAAAAACATTTGAAAAAACAATAGGGTTATACACTAATTTCAGTTCTCTTTTCCCCTTTCCCCTCTCTCCCACTCCAAAGTCAGAATTGTGAAAAAGCAGCTCACAATTGCAAAGAAAAAACTAGAGTCCAGAGAGATAAACTTGCAATTCCAGGAAATAAAGTCAGAATTCCAAGAAGAAATTACAAGAAAAAAGTCTGAATTCCGGGAAATAGTTGCAGTTAAGCAACATTATTTTCCTGTGGCGGCTCCATATAGAGGGGAACAGAAAGAAGGGGGGGGGGGGGGAGAGAGAGAGAGAGAGAGAGAAGCTGTGATATCAGTATTAGAATTATCTCATTTCATCGTGAGAGAGGAAGAGTCTGCTGATATCCAGCCTGCTCACACGAAGGCTAACTCTTCTTTTCTTGAGCCCTCTACCCATCTTTGATGAAAAATGTTATAGTGATTATATGGAATTGCGTTCTGAATGCACTTCAGCTTAATTTGATTATTTTTGTAGATGTAATGAAGAGAACTCGATAATACATTTACATATTTTCTTTATGGACCAATGTAGGCCATTACTGTAATTTCACACCGGAATCTGAGATGGTTTTCATTTCATTATTGTGCTTGTTGCCAGATGACCTTAAAAACGACGAACTCTTCTATGAACCTTAATGCATTCTGAACGTTTGGTTTTTTTCCCACAAAATCTGTGTTTTTTTTCATATATGTTTGCAGAGCAGGGCAGCTTTATTAAATGCATTTATTTGATAGTATACCTTCTTGCTACAATACTAATTGTTAGATGAATATTTTTTTAAATGTAAAATAACTACGCTCAGACTTAAACTGGGTGCGTAAATGCTCAGACGTCTTCTATTAAAATTTAACCCTTCTAACGTATTTGAGGCATCTCTTGGTGTGCAGAGCCTTCTGTATTCTTTGTTAGATTAACATTAGTGATCATAAAAGGACCTCTATGCCTTCTTGAAATCGCAGTTTTGTATTCCAGGGACTAACACCGGAGTTGTCCACTACGGTCCGTTGCTAAGAGGGTCTGCTAAGCGATTTTAATGTAATGATATCACTCTGGCTTCCCTCCCTCCCCCCAAACCTTGTGGCTTAGACGTCAGATCTGACCTCACAATGGCAAGGACATGTATAAAATTCAAATGGCTGATATGGGCGTATGATATGGTTGATGACTTTTTCATTCAATAAACAAAATAACAATTTTAAAAATGTGTTTTGTGTTTACTCAGTTTCCCATTCAGTGCCTAATGTTACATTTTGTCTAAAGATTTGAACCCATGCAGTATGACAAATACGCAATGACAGAGGAAATCAGGAAGGGAGCAAATGCTTTTTCTCAGAACTGTATTATGAGTACAGAATGAGCACACATCGGCCTCTAACCTTCAACATTACAAAAACAGGCTCTAAATCAGAAACCACCATTAAAGTCTTTATCTGACACAGGTAGTGAGAGTCCAGGGGAACATGGCGTCAGACACGGTTCCTCTCTGGTATGACAGGGGGAGGATAGAGAGGGGCAAGCTCATCCATCAGGACGGCTGGGAATCTACAAGAGAGAGAGAAATACAGAGAGAAACACACGCGAACACAACCCACACACGGACAGAGACACACAGACAGAAACACACGCACGCACGCACGCACACGCATACACACACTCACAACCCACACACACACGTACACAGAAACTGAAATTTTGGCTAGGTGCCCCCGAAATTATTTACCGTTAGCGTAAAATTTTGGTAGCTGGTTCCGCATTATTGGAGGAAACCGTTGATCCGCCACTGAGGCAGTTAACTCAAGTAACACAGGTGGGTGAAGCAATGGGGTAAGTCCAACACAACCACACTTCAACTACAATCGGAATGGTGCCACAGTAAACCAGGGCCCACTGGCTGAAAGAGACAAAAAAGTGAATTTAATAAATATATGTGTTATCATCTCTGCCCTCACCATATTGAACTATATAACAGCAGATAGAAAGAACTTTTCGAGCAGATCCTCCCTTACAGGCTAACGGTGCTAGCGGATCTCCTCACAAAATGCGTCATTACTGATGGTCTGAGAATAATAAATATAAACGTGTTTTTCCCCCCATAGTATTTAATTCGTTAGGCCAATGTCTGATCATAATACTATTTTGCACAGCAGCCAGGGACAGTTCACTTTGTGGAGTTTATATTATTTTTCAGTGTATGTATTTTTTGTGCGTGTATGTTTTCAGTTGGACCAGACTATTTTAGTGTGCGATTAAAATTTTTGACATTTTTGAGGTTTCTGACGACCTGGGTACTCTACAATGGCTGGTATAAGGGCATTCCTTGGATGACGGTTTAAAGCAAAATGCACTTAAAATACCCACAAAGGAGTTTAAGCAGCGATGTTATTCCAAAACTATCGGAATGTTCCAGATAAATTTGCTATTTTTGCTATATACTTCAAGAATTTGGATTTGAGCTCAAAAGATGAATACCAAACAAAAGTACAATCAGCTTGTATTTTGTGGCATTTATATGTTAACATATTATTCAGCGTTACGACCTGAACTGAACACTTGGTGACCACAAGCGGCACCAATACGTCCAGTTAGTTACAACGCACAAGCTTTGTCCCACGGCTACTCACGTGAACGGAGATCCATCCCCACTTCCTGCAGAAGAAATCCTCCAAATTTAGCCATTGATACCCTAAAACGAACGCTGTAAATCAGTCCGGTCAGTCGTGGGAAAATGTCATCCATCAGGGGGAAAAGACAAGATGCCATAACCAAAAAGTGCACAGGAATAAAAGATGACAGGTGTTATAAAAGATAAACTAACATGAAGACCAGAGAGCTGTCTTTGGGAGAAAAGCAAGCTTAGAAAAGAGGGGAAATCGATCAGAGCCATTGCACAAGCATTGGGGATAGCTTGTACAACAACCTGGAATGTCCTGAAAAGGAAAGAAACCGCTGGCGTACTGAGCAACAGATATTGAACAGGTTGACCAAGGAAAACAACAGCAGTTGATGACAGAAACATTGTGAAAGCTGTGAAGAAAAACCTCAAAACATCAGTCAGTGACATCACAAACTATCACCACAGGACAGGGTGAAGGTATCTCAATCAACTGTTCGAAGAAGACTTAGAGAGCAGCAATATAGAGGATATACCACAAAATGCAAACCACTCATCAGTAGTACGAATCGGAAGACGAGATTACAATTTGCAAAGAAGTACAGAGATTAGCCACAAAAGTCCTGGAACAAAGTTTTATGGACTGATGAGACCAAGATTAACCTCTACCAAAGTGATGGAAAGGCCAAAGTGTGGAGAAAGAAGGGATCTGCTCATGATCCAAAACATATAGCTCATCTGTGAAGCACGGTGGAGGGAGTGTCATGGCTTGGGCTTGCATGGCTGCTTCTGGAGTGGGCTCACTAATCTTTATTGACGATGTAACTCATGATGGTAGCAGCAGGATGAATTCAGAAGTCTACAAAAACATTCTGTCTGCCAACTTATGGAGAAATGCGTCCAAACTAATTGGGTGGAACGTCATCATGCAGCAAGACAATGACCCAAAACACACTGCCAACACAACAAAGGATTTCATTAGGGAGAAAAAGTGGAAGGTTTTAGACTGGCCAAGTCAATCACCAGACCTTAACCCAATTGAGCATACATTTCACCTCCTGAAGAGGAGATTGAAGGGAAAAACCCCCCCCCCCCCCCCCCCCCCCCCCCCCCCCCCCCCCCCACCCCCCCCCCACCCCCCCCCGCCCCCCCCCCCCCACCCCCCCCCCCCCCCCCCCCCCCCCCCCCCCCCCCCCCCCCCCCCCGAAACAAACGGCAACTGAAAGAGGCTGCAGTAAAAGCCTGGAAAAGCATCACAAAAGAAGAATGCAACAGTTTGGTGATGTCAATGGGTCACAGGCCTGATGCAGTTATTACAAGCAAGAGATATGCTACCAAATATTAAGTGTTATTTGCTTTCATTTACTTAAATATTCTCTGTTCCAATACTTTTGCTCACCTAAAAATTGGGTGGTCTGATACCAAAGGTGCTATGTTCTAAGTAGTTTAGAACATCTAGGTGTAAATACCACGAAATAAAAGCTGAAATTCTGAACTCTTGTCTCATGTTCATCTTTTTATCTCAACCCAAAATGTGTTCAGTGTATTGCAAAAACAAAGGAATTGGCCTTGCTGTTCCAATACTTTTGGATGGGGACTGTATATCAAGTGCAGCAGTCTGGACAGTCTTGAAAAAGAAAGAAACTGGTGGCGGATTCAGAAATAAACACTGTAAAGGTCGGCCAAGGAAGACAACAGCAGTTGATGACAGATAAATCGTAAGAGCTGTGAGAAAGCCCCCACAACAATGCCCAGTGACATCAGCTCGGGGTGAAAGATTCACAACACCGTACACAGAATATTTCAAGAGCAGAATTATGGAGGCTACACAGCAGGATGCATACCTCTCCTCAGTAGCAAAATTAAAAGGCCAGATTGGATTTTGCCAAAAAATAAAAACTTAATTTATCTTTCATACAACATTTTGCAGCCAAAATTACAGACAGAGAACGACTGCTAATAAAGCACAATAGGTAACAGTGATATAATGAAACAATTATAAAAGATTATATAAGGAACAAATGGAGTAGATAAAAGGTCAGTTTAAAAACAATGTAAATTCTAAAACAATAAAACAACAAATAAAAACAAGAACCAACAAAACAGATGTGTAGGTAGAATATACAGGTGTGCCTTCTCAGGTTAAAGAGTGTTTGGACTATGCGCAACAGAAAAAAAACGTTTTTTTCCTAGAAACCGAAATAGTTAATACATTTTTCTTAAATTAAAAAAAAACATTCTTCAAAGCTGGTAAATCGAAACCTAACGGCTAACTTTACGGGAAGCCGTTCCTTATATGTAGAAGCGTACTCCGGACACGCCCTCGTGGACGATGTCCATCGTCTCAAATGGCAACGGGCTCGTGAGTGAAAAACATTGAACCCGACTAGCTCGCCGAACAGTTTCTTGTGGAACGTGCACGAACAGGACTCCTGACAACTTGCGGCCAGCTCAGCTCTGGATCACATTAAGACGGAGACCATGCAGTACCCAGCGGAGTGCGTGCCAATGCAGCCCAACACCTACGAGCGACTGAAAGATCCCCGGGATGCGGCGATGATCAACAATCAGTCGCCGCGGATAATGGTGGCACCGATTTCGCCTCCTCGGGACCACATTGTGTGGTCCCTGTTCAACTTTTTCTACATGAACGCGTTCTGCCTCGGCTTTGTGGCTCTTTATTTCTCAATTAAGGTGAGCGCGACCGAATGCCACCCCGTTTCTTTTAAATATTTAATGCTGTTCATTTTTTTTTCTTAACTTGCACTCTTTCAAAACTCTACGTTGTCATTCGATGCCCCCACACTCAGCCCCCACCCACAATTGGGAATTAAACTGGTTCTGCCCGTGGATTACTGATTGCGCATTTTAAAATCAAGGGGTAAAACGCCATACTATGTATTATTGCCCTCGAAGACCCGCTGGCTGTGCAATACTTAATTATGACTCCGAATTTGTCATTGAAAGAAGTTGATTAAATAGTTACCGCCTGTTTTCTAGGGTCTTCTAATGTGGAAAGAAAAGTTAGCGCACGTTATGTGCCCAGTTGCAAGGGTGAATAGCTTTGGAATGACGCGTTACGGCTTTGGAAACATCTTTCAGGCAATCACATTAATTCACTGGATGGCTGACAGCGCAGATCAACGTGCTTATCTTTAAGAGCTTTGCGTGGTTAAAAACAAAAAAGAAATGATGCATGTAGAATGAATAAACATGTAGATCATTCAAAAGCATAGCCAATTCACTACGAAACAGGTAATGACAGTAAAAGCCGCGTTTCCACCAAAAGTACTCAGAACTTTTAGTCCCAGGAACTACTTTTCAAGGAACTAAAGCCGCGTTTCCACCAAAAGTACCCGGACATCCGAGGCGACAGAATGCATTCACATTTCCAATATAACTGGCAACAACAGCAGAAAACATGCACACGTTGTAAACAATTTGCTGTTTGATTACTTTCTCATCGGATGTCAAGACATGAAAGTGAATGTTCGCATAAAAACATAATGAATGTGTTTGAGAGGATATATAAAACAGTTACAATCTGACTATTGGCCTGTTATGTCCTATTTGTTGCATAACAACGGTCCAAGTTCAACTACCAACGACAGTTTTGCTTGACAACGGTAAAATATGCCCAAACGGCTGCAGAAGAATATTTCAATTCCAGGTGATTAAATCGATAAAAATCAATAAATACAAAAGTAACCATATATAGTCATTGTTGGTAACCCGTTGTATATAAGTGGAATAAACCCCTCCGGGCTGTCCCTGTTATTAGAAAATAATGTAGGCTACTTCGGTGGAAGTATGGGGTTACAGAAGAAATCATAGGACAGATGGACCGACGACAACGTCGCTTTTTCATACGTCAGTGGGCTAATTTGCCTAATCTTCGCGGGACTTTAGACCGCGGTGGAAACGCAGACAACCATGGGCTGAAGGAACCTTTTAGTTCCTTGAAAAGTAGTTCCTGGGACTAAAAGTTCCAAAGGTACTTTTGGTGGAAACGCGGCTTACTCCCCCCCGAGCAGGGACATTTTTGTGGGTAAAATAAAGACCCCAGAACTTAATTTAGACCCTAGTTCCTGCGGTCGAAAAGCACTGAGTTCCTCAAAAGGTTCCTAGTTCCGGGGTAAAGTTCCTGCGGTGGAAACGCGGCTTTAGACACTAGTTCCTGCGGTCGAAAGGCACTGAGTTCCTCAAAAGGTTCCTAGTTCCGGGGTAAAGTTCCTGCGGTGGAAACGCGGCTAAAAAGTGTTAAATCAACTCTTACAGAGTGCACATGGTCCCGCTCCCGCTCTGGTCCAGAGTGGGACCATGTGCACTCCGTTAGAGTTTAATGAACACTAGACATTATGCTGTATACTTTAAAAACAGCAGTAAATGCTTCAATTGAAGACAGCATCTCGTGTTTGGCCGGTTCTTGAAAACATTCACTGGAAACGATTCCATCAGTGGAGTTCTAGTGGCATGTTTTTTTGTGGGGTGGGTGGGTGGCCGGTGTTGAACTGCATACTTGGAGCGTGAGCAATAAGTCCCTAACATTTCTTTCTCTCAGTCCAGAGACCGGAAGGTGGTGGGCGACTTGGAAGGGGCGCGAGAATACGGCTCCACCGCGCGCTGCCTCAACGTTGTGGCGCTCTGTCTCACCCTGCTGTTCGTAATCGTCATCATCGTCCTGATGGCCATGGGCGCTATCGCCCTCCAGCAAAACATCTCACAGATGATGGAGGGGAGGCATTAGCCAACGCGATCACGTGGTTCTTTCCTTGCTTGCATCTTTTTTCTGAAACGTCCTCTGTGGATTCTGATTTAGAACCATTATATCCCTGATATGAATGTCTATTTTTCGTATGCACTTATCTTGGTTACATTAAAAAAAAAAAAAAAAACCTAATCCTGTTTTTTATGCAATAGAGAACTACAGCGGCACATTTTCATATAATTTCGTTGTTTAAACTAACTGGGGCATAGATATGTATAGGCCTACAATATTTTTTGTATCATATATTAAAGTACTGTTAAAAAAAATAAATAAAATAAAGTAAGTATGACTACTGTCCTGATTTCAGAGTATTTTTCACAGTATTTTTGTAAACCTGGTGCTAAACAGTGTTCTCAGTGACTGTTTTATCAGTCCGCCTCATGCAATGCTGATGCTATCTCATACAATGTGCACGGTTACGACCAACAAGCATGCTGAACTGCTGTCCTACCCTGTAAGAGACCAGCAGTCGCTGCTCCATGTCGCCTGGATACTGAATATAACATTAACATAATATAATGACGAGAACAGGCCATTCAGCACCAACAATATATCCAGAACCTGTCCGTGTTCTGTTATCACGCTGATCCCACTGATCGTTAAGGTTCTGTTAGATTGTGATGGTCCAGAGTAGAGAACCGCTAAAACGAATCCATGGTTCCCAAGTATCTTAATTTTGATAAGAGGCCTGGCGATTTCAGGGTTCTTCTAACTGAAAGTCTGGCTCCAGGATGTACGCGAAGCCTTTCCTCTTCCACGACGGTTAACCACATACTTCTGTCCATTTCGTGGTTTGCAGCAGGCGAGTCGGCAGAGTGGGGGGGGGGGGGGGGGGGGGGGGGGAATGATCTACCTTAAAAAGATTAGATTAGATTAGATTAGATTAGATTCAACTTTATTGTCATTGCACAGAGTACACGTACTGAGACAACGAAATGCAGTTAGCATCTAACCAGAAGTGCAAAAGAAGCAGTAAAGCGCAGTAAGATGTATGTACATATGTAATATAAATATAGAATATGGAATGAAAAGCTAAGGTACATACAGTATGAAAGTGAATAAATATGAATACAATATGATAAATATGAATACAATACAATGTGGTATAAACAGTATAGACAGTTATAAACAGTATAGACAGTGGATAGGTATAAATATGATAAATATATTATCAGGATGTCGAACAATTTCTTGACTCCGTAAACGGCCCGAATCCAGCAAAAAACCAGTCTTTACAGACATAAATAAGGCTGCGCTTTCGTTTTGAGACAAACGTGACAAGAGGAACTAATTTAAGGTTTACGGGTTTCATTTAAGTACGTCTTTGGATCAGTCTTGCAAATTGCAACGCCCGAAGCGAAATGAAGTCACCCGGTGTCGCATGCAAAACTCCAAAAGAATCCGAAACGTGGAGAGGTTTTCAACGAAACAGAGGTGGAAAGGTTTCTGCTCTTAAGGTTACACAGTAATATGTCCAGTGTTAATTCCACTCTAACGGATAACATTTCGTCCAGAGTGGGACCAAATGTTATCTCATAAAGTTTGTTTACATGATTGCTATTTAGTTTATTAAACACTTACTTGCATGTATATGTAGTACCTGAAATACCCAGTGACAACAGTACTGTGTTTAGAAATTATTTAACTGTTCTTTAGGCATTTCATGAAGAGAGTAGTCTAGATATTTAACATACCATATTTCCAATTTTTCTGGACTGTTCGTGGTCAAGCGATTAAACGTTTGCTTAACTGGGGAATGTACGGCTTTGTGCGCTTATATTTTACGATACTTTAATTTGTATTTATCACCGATGTATGCCACAAATCAAAATGATGTCATCCACTTTTCGTTATGCAAAGCTATTCCGCCAGGGGGCAGTATTGGAAAATGAAAACCTCTACCTTCGGCATTATAAATACAGAATTTGAACGTATCATGGGCAGTTTCTATTTGTCCATTTACGGGGAGATCCCACTGAGTTATAAAATCTGGTTGAAATAATTGCTCCGTTTCACGAAAGAAACCGCGTTGTAAAAGAAATAAAATGTATAATCGACACACAGATTGGCATTTGAAGTTGCTCACAAAAATATTTTAAAAGATGTGAATTCACCTGGGATTGCATGTTAAGTTTTGTTTAATAACTTTTTTACGGGATAATATCCATTAAAACCATGCTTTGAATAACTAATGTCATTTGGATATGAAGAGAGAGAGAGCGCTATTGGTTGTTCTGTTACATTATGTATAATTACATAATTATATGTAATTATACATCATTACATTACAGGCATTTAGCAGACGCTCTTATCCAGAGCGACGTACAACAAGTGCATCAGTTCAAAGTGCAGAGGCGCAAAAGAAAAACACTAGAGTGAAGTAAAGATCCTAGTGCCAGAAGTGACCACATAGATCAGGACTCCAACCCTGTAGAGTAACCTGTTCAGCAAACAAACAATCCTGCCAAGTACA
This sequence comes from Anguilla japonica, assembly GCA_025169545.1. Lineage (NCBI taxonomy): Eukaryota > Metazoa > Chordata > Actinopteri > Anguilliformes > Anguillidae > Anguilla > Anguilla japonica. The sequence goes on from CM045898.1 coordinate 46,428,402, forward strand.
AACTAGCACTGAAATCATATTTGCCTAATCAGAATCAGACAAAAACAATCCTGCCAAATAAAAACTAACGTGATCGTATTAGCCTAACTAGGTACATAGAGCTAAACTATAGGTTAGGGAGGGGTGGGGAGAGGTGCAGCCTGAAGAGATGAGTCTTTAGTCTGCGTTTGAAGGTAGTCAGATTCTCTGCTGTTCTGACCGCCACGGGGAGGTCATTCCACCAGCGAGGGGCCAGGACAGACAGCAGACGCGAGCGGGAAGTACAGACACGAAGAGGGGGAGGTGCCAAGCATCCAGAGGTGGCAGAATCGAGAGGTCTGGCTGGTGTGTAGGGTCTGATGATCCTCTGGATGTAAGGGGGTGAGGTGCCGATACTGCACCAGCCCGGGCGACTTGGAAGGAGCGACCGGAGAGGTAGGACTCGATCCAGTCTAGTGCTGTGCCACAGATCCCCATAGCTGCCAGGGAGGACAGGAGGATGGGGTGGTCGACTGTGTCGAAGGCAGCAGAAAGGTCTAGGAGGATCAGGACGGACGAATGGGAGGCTGCTTGTGCGGCGTGAAGCGACTTACTGACCGAGAGAAGTGCAGTCTCTGTCGAGTGGCCAGGTCTGAAGCCGGACTGGTGGGGATCTAGGAGGTCGTTCAGCAAGAGAAAAGAGGAGAGTTGGTTAGAATAATATTGGGGGGGGGCGGGGGGACGCCAATACAACGCCTTCCTCAATCTGCATAGCACCAGCATAGCACAACATTTCACATTGTACAATTGTACATTGTTACATTGCACAATAAAAAAACATATATAGCACCTCCATGAATTGACCAAGCTTCTCCTCAGCACCTCCCAGGAAAGATTCCTGACACTGCCACTGTCTTAAGATGAGACGAACCTAAGAATGAGGGCAGACTGCGGCTAAATACCGCCAAAATGGCGCAGGGAAAAGATGGAAGCTTTTACACGACACCGTCTGCCCGGCTGGCCTGTGTAAAAATGGAATAATTGCCTGTTTGCAATCACAATGTTCGGAGACGGTTGTACACGCCGCCTGAGATGTTATGATTCAAAAAAAAAAAAAAAAAAAAAAAAAAAAAAAAAAAAAAAAAACCAAAGCCTATCATACAATATACTATGCACATTACTTTTTGACACATTCATTTGAAATATATTCCATGTGTTAAGTCTAATGATTGACCTCATATTGACTTATATTCATTTTTCCATTTCATATTTGTGACATGATCCGCAGTTAAAGATCTGAAAAAAATCTGATGCACGCATCAAGATAAAAGTTGTCTTTTCTTTACAAACAGTTTGTCAAATTTCTTTTCAAATGATTCCCAAACTTAACAAGCTGTGTTCGTGAAGGAAAAACAGTTACTTGATGCATGATTCTGATTTTTACAGGTCTTTAACAGTGTGAGGACCAGGATGATCGTATCCAGACCAAAGTTTAATGTGATCTGCACATTCAGAAACAATCTTTTAATTGTTTTTATTTTAAATGTTTCACAAATCCTGCTCAGAATTACTGGTCTTTAAATGAAGTGGAAGCTCCACCCTGTTCACTGAGCATGCTGTATTGCCAATCCACATATGGGACGTCCTGGCGAACGTGCAGCGTTTGCTGCTCAGTACTGGTGTTGGTCCAGGGTGATCTCTGCACTCACACAGTCATCTTCACGTTACAATGTGTGGATGCTTATATCTAACAATCCACTATTGCTCACTTCCATCTTCGCCAGATAGTACAAGATCAGTGGATCTGCTCAGGACCCGCTAATTCTGAACTGATTCCAGTAAGCAGTGGACTGAGAAGCCTGTGCAGATGGACACAGAGTTTGTCCGCTTTGGCCAAAGAAAGAGATTGAGCCTACTGAGATAGTTCTGTGCTGACAGGCACATCCATAGACAGCCCTTTTTAGACCAGGCATAAGGAGTCAGGACCTTGCAGACAGGCACATCCATAGACGGCTCTGTCCAGACCAGGTGTGAGGAGTCAGGACCTCGCAGACAGGCACATCCATAGACAGCCCTGTCCACACCAAGCGTAAGGGCTCAGGACCTTGTAGACAGGCACATCCGTAGACAGCCCTGTCCACACCAAGCGTAAGGGCTCAGGACCTTGTAGACAGGCACATCCATAGACAGCCCTGTCCAGACCAGAGGTAGGAGTCAGGACCTTGTAGACAGGCACATCCATAGACAGCCCTGTCCAGACCAGAGGTAAGGAGTCAGGACCTTGTAGACAGGCACATCCATAGACAGCCCTGTCCAGACCAGAGGTAAGGAGTCAGGACCTTGTAGACAGGCACATCCATAGACAGCCCTGTCCAGACCAGAGGTAAGGAGTCAGGACCTCGCAGACTGGAAAAGGACAGTTTACATGCAATTCAAGACCACATTCAATTAAGCCTGCCGACTAATGACAGACAACCCTGTCATAAACTGCACTGATTCCTGCAGCCACCACTGGCCCAGTTACGCCTTCGCAAGAGCAATCACTGCTGCCGGTGGCTGGATGAGTTTACATGAGCGGCAGACAAGTCTACGGACCCAAAGCCTCGTCTTGACCCTAGACATAAACTGACTGGGCACATCCAGGAAATCAGCTGTCTTCCCATTACCCAGGAAGTGAGGAAATTAGACCTGCTGGGAGCCATCTGATTGGCTGACCTTTGAAATTTGAAAAACATTTACTGTCGGTTATAGCCTTTTGTTTCTGCCCAGTTTGGAACGGGCGTTGGAACGGGCCGATCGTATTTATCAGCGCTAGCTGCCGCCGCCAGCACTATCCGTTCTGGGGAGAGCGCAGTCAAGCGCGTGCTCGCCTCCGAACCGCGTGATGTCATCCGACGCGTCTTATCGCGCCGCGGTGTCGCTAATCGGGCACGTGCAGACAAAGATGCTTCCCCTGCAGGGTCAGATACTGTCAATCATCCCAGATGACCCGAATTCCCTCCAATCCCTGGACGAGGCCAGAGCCAATTAGACAGTTAAACGCCCAGCGTTGATTCAGCTCTAACAGAGTCCAATGCAAGCCCAACAGTGACCGTATGTACTCTGTGAGAGTCGATTTAACGCTGAACATTTTATTGTGTGTGCGTGCGTGTGTGTGTGTGTGTGCGCGTGCGCGTGTGTGTGTGCGTGCGCGTGTGTGTGTGCGTGTGTGTGTGCGTGTGTGCGTGCGTGTGTGTGCGCGCGCGTGTGTGTGTGTGTGCGTGCATGTGTCTGTGTGTGTGTGTGTATGTGTGCGCGTGCGTGTGCGTGTGTATGAGTGCGCGTGTGTGTGTGTGTGTGTGTGTGTGTGCGTGTGTGTGTGCGTGCGTGCGCGTCTGTGTGCGTCTGTGTGTGTGCGTGTGTGTGTGTCTGTGTGCGTGTGTGCGTGCGTGCGTGCGTACGTGCGTGTGTGTGTGTGTGTGTGTGTGTGTGTGTGTGTGTGCGTGTCAGTCAGTCCGGATTGGTCACCGGACCGTGCGGCTATCCCGTAAATTAGGCCCATGGGAGGTTGTGTCTGACGCCCGGCACATTACCACAACAAAAACAATAACAGCAACAACAACTAAACAATAACCACAAGAAGGATAGCAACAACAGCAACAATTATTATTATTATTATTATTATTATTGGAATCATGTTCATTGTTTTGAAAACTTGGGTGTTTGTGGCAATTGTAACCTCCGTATGTATAATAACTGACATGCTATTTCCATAGTTTTCACTTTTCACACATATCCATATTAATCCAAGTTTTGTTTGTGACAGGTCTGAAAATCAAGTCGTAGTTTAAATTTCTACCACCACGTGTTGCTCTTTCATCTCGAAAAAAATATCTTTACGGGGTAGTTCACTTTTTCTTTTCCTTTTTTAATAATGTGCGCAATGAAGGACATTTTTACGGAAGAGGATTAGGGCCACTCAAATTTTTTTTGAGTTCTGACTTTAATCTCTGAATTCTGACTTTAATCTCAGAATTCTGACTTTAAAGTCAGAACTCAAAAAAAAATTTCACGTGGCCCTAATCCTCTTCTGTACATTTTGATGTTTTAATTTGTTTCTGATGATCTGCAGGATTTTCAATGTCTGGCATAACGGTATTTTGTGGGTTGTGTTGAACTACAAACTTTAAACGTGTTCAGAAAAATGGAATGGAGAACTGTATATTCTGTCCACTTTTTTGGGATGAACATAAAAAGGAGAATTAACACACAAAGGAACGGGACATCTTCCTAAACTTAAATGCAAAATTACAAAACACTATACTACGAGTGTGAGTTAAAACGGTACGTTTTCACGTTGCTTTAAAAGGACATGACCGGACATGACCGGACATGACCGGGTAGGAAAATCTGGTCTTAATCCAGTGCATCCGATCCTCAAGGCTCACGGCAATGCAAATAGATACGAGGAGAGAAGGTTTGTTCAGGCTTGTCTATTAATCATTTTTACCATAGCTGACAAACCAGTCTGATAAACCAGTGAAGGTACGTCAGTTTCAGCCCACACAAACTAAGGGGAAATAGTCCCATATGACCGTAATGCTACCGGTACCATGACACCCTGAGCACATATAATACAATAAAATAAATTCACCATGTGGATCTTTACAATGTATTTGAAAAGTCTGCATGCATAGACACTAATACTATATTCAAGACATAGCCTACATTTTATTTGGAACAACATTATTGAAGAATCCTTTAGAATCAGCTTTTCAAAGCACAGCATGGCAAAAGATTACACAGCTCAAAAATCAAATGGATTAAGCCTTTTCTGGTCTATTACAATGAACAGGTCCACGTCACAGAATGGGTTGCAATTCCTACACAGATCACCCGATATGGGTGGAAATAACCTCAAATTAGAGTTTACAGTCTGCGCTTAAACCTCATATTCAATGTCAGTAGGATGTTGCTACTGGCTATGTCTGTACATTGTCAGTGCTGTGAGTGGAGGGTGAGTAGGACGTCATTTACGGTGATGCCTGTGTACCCTGCTGAAAATTCCATCTTAACCCAGCCTAAGTTGGTCAAGCTGGTTTATAATCCGTTTTTGACGCTTTTAGCTGGTCGACCAGTGGTTCACCAACCAGCCTATTTAGTCAGCTAGTCCACCAGTAGACCACCATCTTACTTCACCTGCTTAAACAGCTTTGACCTGCCACAGACCAGCTATAACCAGCTAAAATGGTCAGTAGACCACCAGTAGACCACCATCTTACTTCACCTGCTTAAACAGCTTTGACCTGCCACAGACCAGCTATAACCAGCTAAAATGGTCAAAAGCACAGCTTAAACCATCTTACACCAGCTTAGAACCCTGGCTGGTTTCAGCTGGAATTTTCAGAAGGGAATCCATCAGTAGGGCCCGTGTTCCCTTTTAACATAAATTAAAAACACTTCAGCAAAACAAACGGCAGTCTAAAAACTAATTTGGACTTAAACTAATTCTAATTAAAATTATAATTGTGCCAAGACAAGGTGAATGGGTCACTTGTGAATGGGTTTGTGTTGGCAAAGAAGATGGAGGCGAAGGTGGCTGTCGCGGGTTCGACCCACCCCATAGCTATATGATTTCACGGCGGTTTTGTTTCTCAACTCATTTTGTTGGTCCATGCCCATCCAAACTTTCTGGTGAAATTAGCTCGCTAACGCCATCAAGGACATTACCGGCGTCGGCCAGGTGATTGACGGGAGCGGACTGCGGTTGCCTAGCAACAAAAGTAAACGACCCCCTCCAGTGGTTTTTTACGGGATAGGCTTCGTGAATTCAAGGCAGGTAGGGCGCTTCACGTTCTCGAGCCTACAAAAACACATCCTGTGTGATCGCAGCCTAGTTAGGCTACAACTCAGTTTTGGAGACATTATTGTTTTTGTTAGGGCAACCCTGGCTATCCACATCAAAAATCTGTATAGTAGTCTGGTCAAATTTTTAAGCTGTAAATTCAGAGTTACCGCTGCCTTACGTGGCTCCCACCTGTCACTGGTCCGTTCTCAGCTCTGCCCGTGGTGACTGAAGCCTCGACTGGCAGTGCGGGTTGGGGGTGTGTCCAACGATCACGCCCTTTTCCTCTTGTTCCACCGTGAAGTTTGCCGAAGAGTTGGCACCGCCGTGGCAGAGTCCTGCCCCGGGCACATCCTGGCACAGCGTCATCACCGGTCTCATCACCGTATCTGCCAGGTGTTTCCGGCGAGGACTCCACAGTCAGGTCCACAAGTCAACTTTAAAAACAAGTGACCTCGATCAAAGTGCTGTACAACTTCAATGAACAAAAACAGATATGAGGGACAACCAAACACTACACAAAGACAGTATACCCAGCTGAAGAGGAACTGGGTTTACAGGCCAAGAAGAAAAAATGTTTAAGTGTCAATAGAGGGGGCAGATTTAATACAAAGAGGTCAACTATACCACAGCTTTGGAGCAGCAAGAGCATGATCATCCTTTAGCTTTAACCGAGCCTGTGGGACGGTCAAAAGCATCCAAGGGACCTGGAAGCAGAGCAGGGGCAGAGACGTAGAGAGGTACCACGTATTGCTTTAAGTAAGGAATAAACCATGACGGGCTGTCCCGTTATTGAAAATTATACAACAGCTCAGCTGAATACTGGGTTCTGATTGGTCCAAGGGTGTGCATTAATTCTCAGTAAACGGACACCTCTGCGTTTTAACAGTTCTGAAATGAATGCTCTACAAAATCCAGCATTATAAAGCAGTTCAACAGCAACATTATTTTTTCAATTTTGAATTGTTGTTGCGTCCCCTCCCATTTTAATTTCACAACTGATGAACAAAACAAATAATACAACCTTAGGATCAACTCTAACTCTAAACCTTACCGAGAGGCCAGGATGAAAGGCGAGGGAGGCTGAAAATGAGGTAAATGTGGTCCTGCATTTGAGTGCCAGCCAAACGCCAGGCACCAGCGTTCTGAGCTAGCTGCAGGTGAGATAGGGAAGAGCGACTGACTGAGTTTACAGCGAATTACAATAATCAATGCAGGACGATACAAAGGCATAGGCGACTTTCTCAAAATCAGGGAATAGGAGAAAATGTTTTATTTTTGTTATTTGTCAAAAATGACCTTTCAAAATAGAAGTTATCGTCTGTCAAATTTAAGGACGTTGGTCACTTTCAGGTGTGCAGATTATGTACTATGTAGTGCCCGGAAACCAGACCGAAGTACTTCAAAGATACCATTTTGGTTCATAAAAGATGCAGTTGATAAAAAGATAAAAAACAGCTTTGAAAATTATTTTACTGTGGGGTCTACATTTGGCTTTCTGAGTAGAGACTGAACCACTGCATCCTTAAAACAAACCGGAACAGAGCCTGAGACCAGACCGCTGTCCTTGTTTAGTCAAGTGTTTCAGTGCGTAGGGCCACTCTAATTGAACACATCAAAAAAATTCGGCAAAAATCGTAAAAAAAAAATTTCCAACACACACATCTAGTGGTGAGTATTAAAATCACCATGAATCAATACTCTCTGTCCCTTCTAGACAAGAAATCAGTTCCACTTAGTCTTAATTGTCCTTGTTTAGTTGTTTAGGAGGTCGCTCACGGCACAAAGCGGTTAGACAGTTCCACTGGCTGCTCCGTGAAACTGGAGTATTCATCGACAGTCGATAGACGACACAGGAAATGGCTTCTAAATATAGAGGCCAGTCCCCTAGCTCGGCCTGTGGGAGCAGAAAAAGTAGCAATCAGTGGGAGAACGTTCAGACAGAGGGGCTCGGTCTACCAACATTCAACCAAGGCTCGGTCACAAATTTTTAAAAAAATTCAGGCCACGGGATACCAAGAAATCATTCATGATGAAAGTCTTGTTAAATATCGATCTGGCCTTAACCAGGGGCCATCTTGACCACAGCAGATTTCGCTGACAGGCGGGTGAGGCACGTTTCAGAGGGTGGAGGCTCCGAAGGTCCGCCCCACCGCATCAGGGACAGGCGACCCGAACGGCACGCCGTTGGACAGAGATAAAATACCGAGGATATATCGCACCACACAGGAGTCTAAATTATCATGAGAAGCAGGTTAGGAGACAGCAGACTCAGTGGGAGCGCAGTGACTAAAGTTACTATGACAAGTATCACCAGGGGTGTAGCACAAATGTCTGGGCCCTATACACTATACATGAGCAGTCTCTGTGGGCCCCCTTCCTCCCTTGATCCATGTCTCTCACGCATCATTCCAGGCTTTTCGAGGGCCCTCCCCCCAATTCGGGCCCTGGGTAGTCAGTCCCACTTCACCCACCACCCCCCCCCCCCCCTACTACGACGACACCCCTGAGCATCACTGTCATCATGCAGCCATATTTACAAGGGGCCAGGAGAATTACATAGAAAAACTAATTTGCATAAAGGGGCGGAGCTTCACCACAGCAGGCATGCCTTTGTTCTCCTGCGGCGGTTTCTCCGAAAGTCAGCGTCAGTATTACCGTACGTCCTGTAAATGATCTGCCCTTAAAAAGCTCATTATTAATGTGTTCTGCACATGGTCAGTTAACTCTCGCCATGCTACTTGCCAGAAGAGGAGTGGGTTGCGTTCACCCTGAATGATCATTCAAATAATGCGCGTGGGGTTGGTTAGGACAATCGCACTGGGCCTGTTGTCGGTTGTTTTGCGTGAAATGGGACAGAAGCCACTGTATAAATAATAGTAGCAATAATAATAATAATGTTGGAGTGCTTTCACTTGAGGAATAAAGGCTTCGCAGAACTCTCTCCCCGTCACGTGGCTCGACCTGGCTAAGCCCAGCAGAAAGCTCATTCAGCTGAATGGATGGGTGGACTGGGATAATATTACACGCCTGCGTGAATACAGATGATTCAGAATGCCGCTGCCCGACTCATCTACAACCTTCCCAAATTCTCCCACGTCACTCCTCTGCTGCGATCACTCCACTGGCTACCGGTCGCCGCCAGGATCCGGTTCAAAGCCCTGACCCTTGCCTACACTGCTGCCAACAGGACAGCCCCCATCTACTTGCAGGACATGACTCGTTTCTATGTCCCTGCTCGACCACTCCGCTCTGCGGCAGCAGGGCGCCTTGTTACCCCTCCCACCCGCCCAAAGGGATCACAGAGCTTCTCCACCCTAGCTCCCCAGTGGTGAAACGAACTCCCCGTCCCTCTCCGAACCTCCCCCTCACTACCCATCTTCCGCCGTGGCCTGAAGACTCATCTCTTCAGACTATACCTAAACTAACCACCACCACACTGTATATTTCACTCTTTAAAAAAAAAAAAAAAAAAAAAAAACCTTTTCATGACACTTGTTACATGTTACCCCATCCCAGCACTTTTTTGGTAATTTGTATTTGTCCTAATACTGTAGCTTATTCTTCTGCCTAGTTGGCTTTACAGAGGTTAGGTCAGAATAGTGTTCACTGTGTGAACTGTGTTCTTGGCTAGAAATAGCTGTACAAAATAAGTATTGTACCTTACTGAACCTGTGTTTAGCAGTTGTCTATGACCATGAAGTGCACTTTTTGTACGTCGCTTTGGATAAAAGCGTCTGCCAAATAAATGTAATGTAGATGTAAATTCACCGCCAAAATACCACACACGAAAACGAACCTACAGTGGCGTCAGAGCAGGTGAGAGGCGCATTGTCATCAGGAATGCTGGCCCGCCCCGCCCCTCGCGTCCTGGCCCCCGGCCCGCTCCGCTTCGCTCCGTGCTTCCCGTACTGAACCCCAGGCCCGCCTTCCCTGTGAAACCCGTAACTGACTCATGTTTTCAGCCTGCATCTCATTTCCCGCTCTTTGTCCCCTGGCAACCGTAGTTTCCAGGACGACAGGAATGCATGTTTGTCTCCCAGTCAGATGTACTACTGTATCTGCGGCGTGTGATCTGAGAAACGCTTTTACGGACTTTCACCTTTACTGGGGTCGGCGAAGTGAGGATTAGGTGAAATAGGTTTAATTTTCTGAATCCTGCTGTTTTAACCGCTGACACCCTTGTTTGCGGTCCGGCATTCTGGATACCGAACACAAAGGCATCAACAACCCCTCACTCATCCAACAAGTAAAATATATGTAGTGGATTTAATTGGTTAAAATTATTGAATTAAATGTTCACTAAATCGCTAAATTTGTTGATAGGCACGGCTACCTGTTGGATCAACCTTTATCAAAATGTACAACTCACAACCAGATTAAAATTAAGAAATGTATTAAGTTACAACAAATAGCCACATCTAATCTAAAGATGAGGTTCAGCTACCGTAAAAAAAACCAAATGTAACAGACATGGACAGGTTACTAACCACACCAAAACACAGCTTTCTCCTAAAATAGTCCTATACAAAACCAAGATCAAAGTCCAAATGCGAAAAGACAACCTAATATTCCAAAAGGCCAGAGATGAAAATGTAAAAAGGAGAGCTGTAAAACTGAACGTCAGATCCTGCACGTACCAAACACTACACATCATCACTGATGCAAGCTTCAGATTCCCCAGAGGACAAGAGCAAATATTCACCCCAGAATGTTCACCTCAACAGATGTTACTGTCATGTTAAGCCCCCCCACCCCACACACACACAAACTACCTTCTTCCTCCTGACTCCTGAAAAAATATTTTCCATGTAACAAAACCCAATCGTACCACGTTGGTTTCTGCGTGTGAAACTGGAACCGCTTCCATGAAAATGTAGATTTCAACTGTCATGTCATCAACAACCATTATTGATTTAGACATGAAGATTTTCACTCAGTGATTTCAATATCACAGATTGCATTCAGCCTTCACTGAAAGGAACATTCTCCAGGACACCCCAGTTTTAAGACCTCTGGGGTGCCCCTACTGGCCCAAGGATGTTCACTTCGAGGTCAGTGGAGCAGAGAGCAGGTAGAGAAAAAACAGATTCATACCTATGGCCACACGGGACAAATTTGCCCATCAAATTATTGTCGGTTTCTCAAAGGTGATAATCTCAGAACTAGATATCTGACATTCACTCTCTTGAAAAGAAAAAGTGAATGCACATGCTAAAAGCCCCCCCCCCCCCCACCCCACAAAAAAAAACAACACAAAAAGATGTGGTATGACCACTAGAACATTGCTCTAAAAAAGCACACATTCTGACATTTGTGATGCACTTAAATGGTAACAACAAAACAACTGAACTAACAGTTCACCTTCTTCCGTCTTTAAACATCGAGTCCATGTCAGATTTGAACAGTCCCATTGTGACCTGCTGACCAGAAAATGTATGGAAACACTGATTGAAATCCCAAAACAATAAGGCCATGGGGCAGAGTCATCAAGAGTCTCTCTCCTAGGAGTGCCTCTCCTAGACACTCTTCATTGTCCCTGTGGTTGTGACGCGCTGGTGCCAGTCTCTTCCTTCTCCCGTGTCAGGGTATCTGGACTCTGGGAAAGGGAAAAGACAATCCCTGGACCTCCTAGAACAACATGCAGTGCTTTGTCCCCGTTAATGCAGCATTTATGTGCACCGAAAGGCAGCTCATTTCCAACGGGGTCCTGACCAAATCCTGCCCCCGTCGCTGGGGACAAAAGCCAGACTACCCCGGAGGTAGCGAGGTGTGGGCTCAGGTCTCTCAGCTGCCAAGTGCTGAGGCGTCAAATTCCCAGAGTCCTCTTCGGCTCGTGTAGCCAGAGGTTCACTCGGGGCGGGGGGGGGGGGGGGGGGGGGGGGCAGCTCCCAGTGTCAGGGCGTGCATCCAGCAGCACTTGCGTCTGTAGGGGGGCCTTTCAGGGGGATGGCAGGCGGGAGAGAACTGCTGGATTTGAGGGCTTGAGCCTTTTACTTCACTGCAGCAACGTGTGGAAAGGGGACAGCAGCACTGTGTGTGGTGAGCGGAATCAGTCCTTTTAGGGGAGCTCTCTCGACTGGGTTCACAGGCCTCAGGATTGCCAGTTTCACACAGAAAAAAAATCAGACGGCTATCCAAAGATGGCCAATACAAGATCCTCCACAGAACAAAAACTGTAGACAAAGGGACTCAGCGAATCAGAGATCTGCACCCGTGTGCTCAGGACCCCCCAGACAAATACCTTCATGCCTTTCGGCACTGCACACCCCTTCATAACTTTTGGCAAGAAATAAAATCACTCATGAACTCTCACAACGCCTCAATCTTCCCCATTCCATTGAGACTTTTCACAAAACAACCTTTCTGGAAAAACCACGAGAATAATTAATCATCTCCTTAAATTCACAAAACCCTGCCTGCGTACCATATATGCGTAGTCATATAATGGTTTCTTTTTAACATAGCGCAACGCACACACGGGCGTACAAGCACACACCCTCTGGCATGCACACTCTCACACGCACGCACACACCCTCTGGCTATTTGTAGCAAGAGTAAGAGAATAACGGGAAGGAACAAAAGTTATTTTTTAAAAGTATTAAAAAACATTTGAAAAAACAATAGGGTTATACACTAATTTCAGTTATCTTTTCCCCTTTTCCCTCTCTCCCACTTCAAAGTCAGAATTGCGAAAAACAAGCTAATTTCCAGGAAATAAAGTCAGAATTCCAAGAAATAAACTCGCAATTGCAAGAGAAAAAGTCTGAGAGAGAGAGAGAGAGAGAGAGAGAGAGAGAGAGACTCTAAGAAAGAAGCTGTAATATCCGTATTAGGATTAAAGTATTAAGGAAAATCTGAGTTTGGCCTTGACGATTGCACTTCATCATGAGAGGAAGAGTCCCATTTGGATTTTTAAAAAAAATGGCCGTTCAGTTTACTATTGAGATGTGTATTCGGAATTAAGCGACGCGCGCATGCCGTACAGGTGCTGTTGCGTAAGCACAGGGTAGCGCCGGTTTAACGGGCGCGGCGCGCTTAGGTGGAATTCTTCGACGGAATTCTTCGACAGTTTGGAGCGCGCGATGTACGCATGATCCACGTCTCTCTGATGACGTGCCGCTTAGAATTTCCACCGCAACGGTTGATTTTTCACCCTGCCAGATATTTGTCGGTTACATGCAGCACACAGTGGAATCTGGCCTGCCGCATTGTTTACTATAAGTCCTCATTTCACTTGTGTACACACACCATCCATTCAGACCATTGATTCCTGATTTGCAAAGCAGAATTTCTTATACTGGGCTTCTTCCATAGCTGATGTTTTTTTCATATATAATTGCAGAGCAGAGGACAGCTTTATTTAATACATTTAATTGATATCGTACCTTCTTGCTACAATACTAATTGTTAGATGAATATTTTTTTAATGTAAACTTACTGCGCTCAGACTTAAACAGGGTGCGTAAAAGCTCAGACGTCTTCTATCAAATTTTAACGCTTCAAGCGTATTTGAGGCATCTCTTGGTGTGCAGAGCCTTCTGTATTCTTTTTTAGATTAACATTAGTGATTACAAAAGGACCTCTATGCCTTCTTGATATCGCAGTTTTGTATTCCAGGGACTAACACCGGAGTTCTCCACTACGGTCCGTTGCTAAGAGGGTCTGCTAAGCGATTGTAATGCAATGATATAACTCTGGATTTTCCCCCAAAACCTTGTAGCTATGAGGTCAGACCTGAAAAGACAATGGCAAGGGCATGTATAAAATTCAAATGGCTGATATGGGCATGATGACTTTTTTCATTCAATAAATAAAACAATAATTTAAAAAATGTGTTTTGCGTTTGCTCAGTTTCCCATTCAGTGTCTAATACTACATTTTGTCTAACAATTTGAAACCATGCAGTGTGACAAATGCACAATGATAGAGGAAATCAGGAAGGAGGCAAATACTTTTTCACTGAACTGTATTATGATTACTCAATGAGTACACATCCACCTCTAACCTTCAACATTACAAAAACAGGCTCTGAATCAGAAGCCATCATTAAAGTCTTTATCTGACACAGGTAGTGAGAGTCCAGGGGAACATGGCGTCAGACACGGTTCCTCTCTGGTATGGCAGGAGGAGGATAGAGAGGGGCAAGCTCATCCATCAGGACGGCTGGGAATGTATGAGAGAGAGAGAAATACACGCGTGCACACACACACACACACACACACACACACACACACACACACAAACGCACACACATATACAGACACACACACACTGACACACAAACCCACGCAGTCAGACACACACACACACACACACACACACACACTCACACGTGCACACGTACACAGACCCCCCCCCCCCCCTTCCCCCACACACACACACACACACACACACAACACACACACACAGACAACCCATATACATACACAGACCCCCCCCCGACACACACACATAGACACACTCACATACACACGCAGACACACACACATAGACACACACACATACACACGCAGACACACACACATAGACACACTCACATACACACGCAGACACACACACATAGACACACTCACATACACACGCAGACACACACACATAGACAGACTCACATACACACGCAGACACACTCACATACACATGCAGACACACACACATAGACACACTCACATACACACGCAGACACACACACAGACACACTCACATACACACGCAGACACACACACAGACACACTCACATACACACGCACATACACGCGCAGACACACACTCACAGACACACGCACATACACACGCAGACACACACACATAGACACACTCACATACACACGCAGACACACACACACACATACACACACACACACACACACACAGACACACTCACATACACACACACACACACATAGACACACGCACATACACACGCAGACACACACATAGACACACGCACACACACGCAGACACACACACAGACACACACACATACACACGCAGACACACACACATAGACACACTCACATACACACACACACACACACACATAGACACACGCACATACACACGCAGACACACACACAGACACACTCACATACACACACACAGACACACGCAGACACACACACATAGACACACACACACACAGACACACACACATACACACGCAGACACACGCACAGACACACTCACATACACACGCAGACACACACACACATACACACGCAGACACACACACATAGACACACACACATAGACACACTCACATACACACGCAGACACACACACATAGACACACTCACATACACACGCAGACACACTCACATACACACTCACATACACACACACGCAGACACACACACATACACACTCACATACACACGCACATACACACGCAGACACACGCACGCACACACTCACATACACACGCAGACACACACACGCTCGCACACCGTTGTCCTTGGGAAGCTCGGAGCCTGGAGCCAGAAAGCCCCTTGGAAGGCCTGTGAAAATGTCCGGCAGTACTTACTTTCCGTCAAAATAAAGATACTCTCCACCCAAGTTCATAATGTTTTCCCGCCACAAATGGCGTTCGGAAATGTGCCAACAACTGCTTAAAAAATATCTTTAAAAAGTCAACTGTCCTTTCAACAAGAGGGTAACAAGGCTGCCATCACACAGACAGGTAGGAGGAACAGGAGAATATTGGATAATGATCGGGGAAATTCAGAAAGATTTCCGGGAGGGAAGATGCACATGGGAAAGCAAGCAGTCCCTTATCTGCATTCTATAGCACAGGATAGATGGGAAATCTCCACGTCAACATCAATGAAAACTGGGCGTGATAATAATAGTATTTTGCACAGTAATATGTATGTATTTTTTGTGCGTATATGTTTTCAGTTGGACCAGACTATTTTAGAGGGCGATTAAAATTTTAGACACTTATGAGGTTTCTGACGACCTGGGTATTCTACAATGGCTGGTATAAGGGCATTCCTTTGTTGATGGTTTAAAGCAAAATCTGAAAATGCACAGTGCCCTCAAAAACTATGGGAATGTTGCTATGAAATTTATTTATTTATTTATTTTTGCAATTCTATTAAATTAAATTTGATATTAAATTTGCTATTCTACAAATTTAAAGCATTCGGATTTGAGATCAAAAGATTAACACGAGACAAATCTACAGACAATCAGCTTTTATTTTGTGGCATTTACAATTGCACGTTATTCAGTGTTACGACCTGAATTGAACTGTTGGGAACCACAAGCGGTACCAAGACGTCCAGTCAGCTAACTAACGGGGTTAACGTGCATTCAATGCTCAAGTTTCATCCCACGGCTACTCACGTGAACGGAGATCCATCCCCACTTCCTGCAGAAGAAATCCTCCAAATTTAGCTGTCGATACCCTACACCGAAGGCTGTAAATCAGTCCGTCAGTCGTGGGAAAATGTCATCCGTCAGGGGGAAAAGACAAGAAGCCATAACCAAAAAGTGCACAGGAAACAAAAGAAAGAGAACAGAAACACGGAGAAATCAGCCGACGGTAGGCCGTCGGGCCCACTTCCCCGCATACAGAACAAAACACTTCAGGAGAAACCCGCGAACAAACCGGCACCACTGCCTACTCTAATATCTTATCACTAAACTACTATATTCTCTAAGCTATTCACAAAATGTTCAGACAGTTTTCCGACATGAGTGTACACACAAAAGCAGACGCGAAACCACCAGCCTCTCTCCATGGCAAACTTTCAGGTAAGGCGCCATTCGCACACCTGTTCGCTCACCTGACCATTACGTCATCGATGACTTCCTGTACATGTCAGATATACGTAATATACAGAAACAGCTGTTTTTGTGTTTAGTCCCCCATATTTCAGCGGTGCAAAAGTAAGTGAATGGATGACTGACAGGTGTTAGCTGTTGCTCAGGTGTTTCCTTTTGCATGGAATGTTCACACATAAAAGAGCAGCGAGTGTGTAGTCTTGGTTTTAGCCTTTGTTTTCATCTGTGGAGATTGCATTTGAAGGCATATGCCATCATGAAGACCAGAGGACTAACCATGGCTGAAAAACAACTAATCTGTAAACTGAGAGGACAGAAGAATTCATTAAGGAAAGCACATAAACAGGGTATATCAAGTGCAGTAGTTAGGACTGTCTAGAAAAAGAAAGAAACTGCTAGTGGATTCAGAAATGAACATTGGAAAGGTCAGCCAAGGAAGACAACAGCAGTTGATGACAGACAAATCCTAAAAGCTGTGAGAAAAACCCCTCAAAAATGCCCAGTGACATCACCAGCAGTCTCCAGAGGGCTGGGGTGAAAGTATCACTAGCCACCATACGCAGAAGATTTCAAGAGCAAAATTATAGAGGCTACACAGCAAGATGCATGCCTCTCGTCAGAAGCAAGAATTGAAAGGCCAGATTGGAATTTGCCAAAAAATAAAAACTTAATTTATCTTTCATACAACATTGTGCAGGCCAGAGTACAGACAGAGAAAGACAACTAATAAAACACAATAAGTAACTGATATAATGCAGTGGTTCTCAAACTTGGTCCTGGGGGACCCCTGTGTATGCTGGTTTTCATTCCAACCTCAACAGCAATCCCAGAATTTTAACAAGCTGTTAATTTTTCTTAAGTAGGTGCTTTTCATGTTTTAGAGCTGGGGTCCCCAGTCTTATCCAGAAAGGGCCAGTGTGGGTGCACATACCTGATCCTGATTCTACTAATGAAGGTGCTTAGCAATGACTCTAGTGATTGATTATTAGAATCAAGTGTGTGCACCCACCCTGGCCCTTTCTGGAACCCCAGTTCTAAAAGATGAAAAGCACCTAATTTAGAAAAATTAAATTAAAATTCTGGGATTGCTGCTGAGGCTGGAATGAAAACCAGCATACACGGGGATCCCCAGGACTGAGTTTGAGAACCACTGATATAATGAAACCATTATAAAACATTATATAAGCAACAAATGGAGTAGATAAAAGGTCAGTTTAGAAATGATGTGAATTCTAAAACAATAAACCAACAATTAAAAACAAGAACCTACAAAACAGATGTGTAGGTAGAATATACAGATAACACTCTTTAACCTGAGATGGCATGTTTGGCCTATGCGCAACAGAAAAAAAACGTTTTATAGTTCGTTCTTTTTCTAGAAATCGAAATAGTTAACACATTGTTCTTAAATAAAAAAATATTTTCAAAGCTGGTCAATCGAAACCTAACGGATAACTTTACGGGAAGCAGCTCCTTTTTTGTCGAAGCGTATTCCGGGGACGCCCTCGTATGACAATGGGTTCGTGAGTGAAAAACATTGAACCCGACCAGCTCGCCGAACAGTTTCTTGTGGAACGTGCACAAACAGGACTCCTGACAACTTGCGCCCAGCTCAGCGCGGGATCACATTAAGACGGAGACCATGCAGAGCTCAATGGAGCCAAACACCTGCGAGCGACGGCAAGATCCCCGGGGTGCGGCGATGATCAGCGATTTGATTTCGCCTCCTCGGGACCACATTGTGTGGTCCCTGTTCAACTTTTTCTACATGAACGCGTTCTGCCTCGGCTTTGTGGCTCTTTATTTCTCAATTAAGGTGAGCGCGACCGAATGCCACCCCGTTTCTTTTAAATATTTAATGCTGTTCATTTTTTTTTCTTAACTTGCACTCTTTCAAAACTCTACGTTGTCATTCGATACCCCCACCCACAATTGGGAATTAAACTGGATCTGCCCGTGGATTACTGATTGCGCATTTTAAAATCAAGGGGTAAAACGTCGTACTATTTATTATTGCCCTCGAAGACCCACTGTGCAATACTTAGTTATGACTCCGAATTTGTCAGTGAAAGAAGTTGATTAAATAGTTACCGCCTGTTTTCTAGGGTCTTCTAATGTGGAAAGAAAAGTTAGCGCACGTTGTGTGTCCAATTGCAAGCGTGAATAACTTTGGTATGACGCGTTATTGCTTTGGAAACGTCTTTCAGGCAATCACATTAATTTACTGGATTGCTGACAGCGCAGATCCACGTGCTTATCTTTAAGAGCTTTACGTGGTTAAAAACAAAAAAGAAGAGATGCATGTAGAATGAATAAACACATGCAGATCATTCAAAAGCACAGTAAATTCACTACGAAACAGGTAACGACATGTCCAGTGTTAAATCAACTCTTACAGAGTGCACATGGTCCCGGTCCCGCTCCCGTTCTGGTCCAGAGTGGGACCATGTGCACTCCGTTAGAGTTTAATTAACACTAGACATTATGCTGTGTACTTTAAAAAACAGCAGTAAATGCTTCAAATGAAGACAGTAACCCGTGTTTTGGCCGGTTCTTGAAAACATCCACTGCAAACGATTCCATCAGTGGACTTCTAGGGGCATGTTTTGTTTTTTTGTATTTTTTTTTTTGTTTTTTTGTGGGGTGGGTGGGTAGCCGGCGATTAACTGCATACTTGGAGCTTGAGCAATAAGTCCCTAACATTTCTTTCTCTCAGTCCAGAGACCGGAAGGTGGTGGCCGACTTGGAAGGGGCGCGAGAATACGGCTCCACCGCGCGCCGCCTCAACATTGCGGCGCTCGTTCTCAGCCTGCTGTTCTTCATCGCCATCATCATCCTGCTGTCCCTGAACATTATCAAAGTCCAAAAATATGTACCAGGGGGGTATTAGACGCGATCACGTGGTCACATTGTTCTGTCCTGGCTTGCATCTTTTTTTCTGGAACGTCCTCTGTGGATTCTGATTTAGAACCATTATGATATGCATTTCTGTTTTTCGTATGCACTTATCTTGGTTACATTAAAAAAACTAATCCTGTTTTTTTTATGCAATAGAGAAACTACTGTGGCACATTTTCATTATAATTTTTTTGTTTAAACTGACTGTGGTACAGACATGTATACAATATATTTTTAAATAATATATTCAAGTATTATATTTTAAAAAATCAAAGTAAGTATGGCTACTGTCCTGATTTGATCGTTTTCACAGTATTTTTTGTAAACATGGTGGTAAACAGACAGTGTTCTCAGTGGCTGTTTTACCAGTCCGCCTCACGCAATGCTGATGCTGTCTCATACAAAGTGCACGGTTACGACCAACAAGCATGCTGAACGACTGTCCTACCCTGTAAGACACTTGTCCATCAGCAGCTGGCGCTCCGTTTTGCCTGGATACTGAATATAACATTAACATAATATAATTACGAGAACAGGCCATTCAGCCCAACAATATATCCAGAACCTGTCCGTGTTCTAGTTATCACGCTGATCCCACTGATCGTTAAGGTTCTGTTAGATTGTGATGGTCCAGAGTAGGGAACCGCTAAAATGAATCCATGGTTCCCAAGTATCTTAATTTTGATAAGAGGCCTGGCGATTTCAGGGTTCTTCTAACTGAAAGTCTGGCTCCAGGATGTACGCGAAGCCTTTCCTCTTCCACGACGGTTAACCACATACTTCTGTCCATTTCGTGGTTTGCAGCAGGCGAGTCGGCCTCTGGTCTGAATGGGAGGAGGAATTATCGACCTAAAAAAGAATGTCGAACAAGTTCTTGACTCCCCAAAGGGCCCAAATCCAGTAGTAAAAAAAACAAACAAAAAAAACCATGCCTTTACAGACATAAATAAGGCTGCGCTTTTGTTTTGAGACAAACATGACAAGAGGAATTAATTTAAGGTTTAAGGGTTTTAAGCACGTCTTTGGATCAATCTTGCAAGTTGCAACAACCGAAGCGAAATTAAGTCACCCGGCGTCGCATAAAAAATTCAAAAGAAACTGAAACGTGGAGAGGTTTTCAACGAAACAAAGAGGTGGAAAGATTTCTGCTCTGAAGGTTACACAGTAATATGTCCAGTATTAATTCAACTCTAACGGATAAGATTTGGTCCAAAGTGGGACCAAATGTTATCTGATAAAGTAGAAGTAACACTGGAGGTTTCGCTGTGTAGATGCTTTTCAGTTTAAATAACATGTTTACATGATTGATATTTAGTTTATTAAACACTTACTTGCGTGTATATGTAGTACCTGAAATACCCAGTGACAACAGTACAGTGCTTAGAAATTATTTAACTGTCCTCAATGCATTTCATGAAGAGAGTAGTCTACATATTTAACATATATTTCGAATTTTTTGTACTGTTCGTGTTCAAGCGATTAAACGTTTGCTTAACTGGGGAATGTGCGGCTTTGTGCGCTTATATTTTACGATACTTTTATTTTGTATTTATCACCGACGTATGCCACACGTCAAAATTATGTCATCCACTTTTCGTTATGCAAAGCTATTCCGCCAGGGGGCAGTATTGGATAATGAAAACCTCGACCTTCGGCATTGTAAATACAGAATTTGAACTGTATGGGCTATTTCTACTTGTCCATCTACGGGGAGACCCCACTGGGTTATAAAATCTGGATGAAATAATCGCTCCGTTTCAAGTAAAAACTGCGTTGTAGAATATATAATTGACACACAGATTGGCATTTGAAGTTGCTCACAAAAATGTTTTAAAAGATGTGAATTCACCTGGGATTGCATGTTAAGTTTTGTTTACCAACTTTTGATATTTTACGGGATAAATCCCTTAAAATCATGCAATGGAATAACTAACAGCCTAGACAATTACATTTGGATATGAAGAGAAAGAGAACACTATTGGTTGTTCTGTTACATTATGTATAATTAGTGGTGGTGCTATGGGGGGGGGGTTAGAGTTAGGGTTGGGGGGGTGGGGGGGGGGTTGTACATTGTACAATAAAAAAATAATCGCAATTATCAGCACCTCCATGGATTGACATAGCTCCTCCTTAGGACCTCCCAGCAAAGATTCCTGACACTGCCACTGTCCTGAAATGAGTCAAACCTAAGAACGAGGGCAGACTTCACCAGAAGAGAGTCATGTCGTTTCCTTCGCCCGTGAGCGAGAAACGAGACCCCACTTCACTGATTCTGATGACTATCATTACGGTAGCGCCTAAATAAAGTTTACTGTCCTTTCAAATTTACTTTTCTCTTTCTCTCCATCTGACTTTCTACTACTACCTGTGTTTTGTAGTTGTTTCAATGGCCTTTGGTATGCACTTATTGTACGTCACAATTATGTCATTACGATAAATTAAATTATGACAAATTTTAACTGTGCAGGCCAGCTACCGTGTCACTGTATCTCGTGAAGTGATCGTGGCGCTCACAAAACACGGGACTAAGTCACATGTGAACTGGGTTCACCCGGCCCGTCAGCTTCCCATTTAAATTCACCCTGAGAAATGGATCCCCGGTTTGAGAGGTCAAACCCGGGCGTGTGTCCCGTCCTTCCCGATCGCCGTGGCAGCCAGTGGAATCGGCGCGTTGCCTCTGGCCGCTGCGCCCGGCGAGCGAAGCAAAAATAAACGCCCAGCGCGGAACCCAGCTCAGCCCGACCCACTCCAACGTCGCCCCCCTTCTGAGAACCCTTAACCGCATAATGACAGGCCAGCCGTCCCGACCCAGCTGGGCCTTGGCGTCGCCGCCCTCTCCCCCCGGGGGTATAAAAGAGCCCGCGCGGGGAGTGTGGCGCGGAACAGACCGGCAGCGCGAGCAGGCGGAGGATCACAGAGCAGCGCGAGCAGGCGGAGGATCACAGAGCAGCGAGCGCACGGAGGATCACAGAGCAGCGAGTGCACGGAGGATCTCACCGCACGCCAGGATGGACAACGCCACCTACAGCTACCCGTCGGACTGCACGCCGCTCACCGGCTGCAAGGCGGCGCGCAAGCCGGCCGGCTCCACCGTCGTCAACATGGGCCACGCGGGCAAGGCGCCCCGGGACTACCTGCTCTGGTCCCTCTGCAACACCCTGTACGTCAACTTCTGCTGCCTGGGCTTCATGGCCCTCATCTACTCGGTGAAGGTGAGCGTCATTCCGTCCGTCCGTCCGTCTGTCCGTTCTCCCACATTGGCAGGGTCGGCCCAAGGTTTTTGGGGGCCCTAAACAAAAAAGTCTACATGAGGCCCTCTGTTTTGGTCGAAAACCACCCCCCAAGCCCCAGCCAGCATGATTTGGCACCAATAGAAAAATATATTTAGATTAATGAAAAAGCCATTGTCTTAGGGAACACAATTATTTATTTTTTAAAAATATATATTATATGTATCCTGGAGGGAGGGGGCCCCAAACCAATCGCGGGGCCCTAAACAAATGTTTACTTTGTTTATTGGGTGGGGCCGGCCCTGCACATTGGACAAGAGTGCAGTGTTTTATTTCCTCTAAGGGACAGTCCACTGTCCATACCCACAGCTCAAATGTGCGGATGCATGTTTGCAGCACACCCGTGCAGGCTGAAAAAAAATCAAACTTGCGACAATTTTTTAAGTCCACCTTGTTTTTATTTTATTGTTTTTGTTTTTTAAAGAACTCCTGCAAACTGAGAGTTCACGTACACATAATGATGGCACGAGGAAATGCATTTTAGTTCCCCCTTGATTTAATCTGACTGAGTGGATCTTGCTTGACGGCTGTCCGTATCATTTGAAGGGCTGTTAAAAATGATTAATTAATACTACAGTACCACAAGTATGCATACACCTGTAGCTATATTCACTAGATTGAAAAGACCCCATCTACTTAATTCTCCTGATTGACAGAATCGCCTAAATTCTGACTCATCGGACCGTAGAAGATGATGTACGATCGCTGCCGGCATTATGTGGAACGAGCCGCGAGCCGCGAGGTCTGCTAGGTCTGCGCGAGCCGCGAGGTCTGTGAGGTCTGCGAGGTCTGCGCGAGCCGCAGGAATGCAGAGGCGGGAAGCGAGCGCAGAGCGCGCAGTCGCTTGCCGGCTGCAGGAAAGCGCTTCCTCTCGTTACCGCGCTCAAATTAGAAACGGGCACCGCCTGCCCGGCTGGCCTGTGTAAAAATGGAATAATTGCCTGTTTGCAATCACAATGTTCGGAGAAGATTAGAGGCTCCGCATACAGTCGTACACGCTGCCTGAGATTTAAAAAAAAAAAAAAAAAAACATACAGCCTATCATATAATGTAGTACAAACATTACTTTTTGACACATTCATTTGAAATATATTTGTTAAGTGATTGACCTTATATTGATTTATATTAAGTTTTCATTTATTTAGTTTTCAATATTTATGACAAGATCCATGGACAGTTAAAGATCTGAAAAAATCAGATGGAAGTTTTCTTCTCTTTACGAACACTGTTTTCCAAATTTATTTAAATGATTCTGGTGATCTGCACATTCAGAAACAATCTTTTAATTGTTTTTATTTTAAATGTTTCACAAATCCTGCTCAGAATTGCTGGTCTTTTAAATGAAGTGGAAGCTCCACCCTGTTCACTGAGCATGCTGTATTGCCAATCCACATATGGGACGTCCTGGCGAACCTGCAGCGTCTGCTGCTCAGTACTGGTGTTGGGCCAGGGTGATCTCTGCACTCACACAGTCATCTTCACGTTGCAATGTGTGGATGCTCATATTTAACGATCCACTATTGCTCACTTCCATCTTCGCCAGATAGTACAGTGTATCAGTGGATTTGCTCAGAACCTGCTTATTCTGAACTGATTCCAGTGAGCAGTGGACTGAGAAGCCTGTGCAGATGGACACAGTTTGTCCGCTTTGGCCAAAGAAAGAGATTGAGTCTACTGAGATACCTGTCAGCACATCCATAGACGGCTCGGTCCAGACCTGGCGTAAGGAGTCAAAACCTTGTAGACAGGCATATTCATAGACAGCCCTGTCCAGACCAGGCGTCAGGACCTCGCAGACAGGCTGTCTGGAACAGGACAGTTTACACACAATTCAAGACCACGTTCAATTAAGCCTGCCGACTAATGACAGACAACCCTGTCATAAACTGCACTGATTCCTGCAGCCACCACTGGCACAGTTACGCCTTCGCGAGATCAGTCATTACATTACCTTACATTATAGGCATTTAGCAAACGCTCTTATCCAGAGCGACTTACACAACTTTTACATTGCATCCATTTATACAGCTGGATATATACTGAAGCAATGCAGGTTGAGTACCTTGCTCAAGGGTACAATGGCAGTGTCCTACCCGGGAATCAAACCTGGGAGCTTTACGTTACAAGACCAGCTCCTTACCCGTTATACTACACTGCCGCCATGTGGTCATTGCTGCCGGTAGCTGGATGAGTTTACACGACCAGCAGAAGGGTCTACAGACACAAAGCCTAGTCTAGGCCCCAGACACAAACTGACCGGGCACATCCGAGGAAGTCAGCTCCCTTCCCGTTGCCCACGAAGTGAGGAAATTAGACCTGCTGCCATCTGATTGGCTGAACTTTGCATGATTTTAAATTTGAACAAAACATGTCTGTTTTTCCCTCCAGTTTGGAACGGGCCAATCGTATTTATCGCGCTAGCTGCCGCCGCCGCACTATCCGTTCTGGGGAGAGCGCAGTCAAGCGCGTGCTCGCCTCCGAACCGCGTGATGTCATCCGACGCGTCTTATCGCCGCGCCGCGGTGTCGCTAATCGGGCACGTGCAGACAAAGATGCTTCCCCTGCATGGTCAGATACTGTCAATCATCCCAGCTGCCCGAATTCCCTCCAACCCTGGACGAGGCCGGAGCCAAATGACACAGCTAAACACCGGGTGCTGATTCAGCTCTTAAAGAGTAGGTACTGGTCCAATAGGGACTAGTCCAAAAATGTACTCTAAACGGAGTCGATTTAACACTGGACATTTTACTGTGTGTGTATGTGTGTGTGTGTGTGTATCTGTGTGTGTGTGTGTGTGTGTGTGTGTATGCATCTGTGTGTGTGTGTGTATGTATCTGTGTGTGTGTGTGTGTGTGTGTGTGTGTATGTGTGTGTATGTGTGTGTGTGTGTGTGTGTGTATGTATCTGTGTGTGTGTGTGTGTGTGTGTGTGTGTGTGTGTGTGTGTGTGTGTGTGTGTGTGTGTGTGTATCTGTGTGTGTGTGTGTGTGTGTGTGTGTGTGTGTGTATGTGTGTGTGTGTGTGTGTGTGTGTGTGTGTGTGTGCGCCAACCCTGCCAGCCACAGACAGCACTGACATGGTTCAGACTCGTCACCGGACCGTGCGGCTGGTCTGTAAGTTCGGCCCGCGGGACGCTGTGTCTGACGCCCTGCTCCTCCCCCCCCCCCCCCCACACGCAGGCTCGGGACCAGAAGACCCTGGGGAACCTGAGGGGCGCACAGGAGTGCTCGGACAAGGCCAAGTGGTACAACATCCTGGCGTCGGGCTGGAACCTGCTGATCCCGCTGCTGGTGCTGGTCCTGCTGGTGCTGCTGCTGGTCCACCTGGGCAGCGCCGAGGGCACCTACGACTTCTTCGGCGAGGACGGCTACCAGAGCTTCATGAAGCTGTTCAGCAGGTAGACCGGACGGACGGACGGACGGACGGAGAGAAACAGGCAGAGCAGTGGTTAACCAGCTCACTCCACCTCCCCCCCCCCCCCCCCCCCAAGGACAACTGATTTTGTGTTTTCCTCTCTTTTTCTTTTTGTCTCTAATTATTAATTATTATTGTTGTAATTTTTATCATTATTTTAATGAGTATTGTCATATTACTTCTACTTTCTCATGAATATTTTAAGTGTTTTACTGCCAGTGTGAAGGATCTAAAACAATCTAAACAATGTGATGAATAATAAAGCACTCGTATTACAGAAGTAGATTCATTATCGTTATTATTAATTATTAATGTTTTTGTTTTCAGCAATGTGCTGAATGAGAAATCGTTCCTTGTGTTCATTTGAGTTTCAAGGAATGACCTTAAATCACCCGTTTTCAGCCACCTTAACCGATAAGGAGACCAGCACACACAGGGGGTCCCCAGGGCCAGGAATGGGAACCGCTGTTGTACACTGTTATCTGGCCAATCATATTTGCCAGTGTGGTGCACGGTGCACTGAACCAGAGCAGACTGACAATCGGACAGGAAATGGCAAAAGCTGCACCGCTGGTATCTGGCCTTCGTCTTAAGAGGGGTGCTGTTTCCCTTTGACGTGTAGACGTGAGGTGTTTTGGGGGAAACAGACTCCCCCTGACGTTGTGGAGTGTCGTCCAGGTTTTGGCTGCACACGCTTGTCACCTTCACACGTGTGTGTTTCAGGCACACTTTCATGTGCTCCCAGGACGAGAGCGTGGGGGAGAGGGGAACTGAAAAACCTCGGGATGACTCTACCCTTTTTTCCTGAGGTTGTCCTCTTTGGACGTCCTCTGCGCCTTTCTCCACTGCTTCTGAAGCAGCTGTTCACAAGGGCGCTCAGCCTAAAAGTAGAATGTGTAATTTTGCACAAGCCAGTCGTGTAAACATCCCCTAAAGTGCAGGGCAGGTCCGTCACAGAGAGAGGCAACTGCAAGCCGCAGAGCCCAAGGCCAGGCCTCACAAACTCTCTGAGGACCCGTTTTAGGTACAAGACTGCCCCGCCTCGCTGGTTACCGTGGAGATTCGGTTCCCGGCCCAATTGCGGGTACCGGTGTGGGTGGGGTGAATCTTTAGCATGTGTTATTCTGTAACATATGTTTTGGAAATGACAGCAGGTTG
This sequence comes from Anguilla japonica, assembly GCA_025169545.1. Taxonomy (NCBI): domain Eukaryota; kingdom Metazoa; phylum Chordata; class Actinopteri; order Anguilliformes; family Anguillidae; genus Anguilla; species Anguilla japonica. The sequence continues at coordinate 46,455,731 of CM045898.1, forward strand.
CAAAGACTTGGTGGGGGGGGGGGGGGGGGGGGGGTTGGTGGGGGGGGGGCAGGGTTTGCCTGACTGTCTCTAGACATCCATCTCTCGTAAAAACCTCCAGAAAGCGCTCGAGGAAAGTTTTTTTTTTTTTTTTGATTTGTTCTGAAAGCCCTGAGATACAGAGCAAGCGGAGACAGGGACGAGAATGTCTGCTTTGTCCTCTCTGCTCAGAAAGATAATGGCTTTCTGAAAAGTATTCAATCAGGCGACAAAGGGTGGCGGCTCACGTGGCCGGTGTTCAGCTGGATAAAGAAAGGCTGAACACAGAGAGCGGTGTAGAGAGTGCAGCAGGGTGATACACGGGCACCACACAATAACTGGGATAAATAAACCAAAATTTAAACCACACAACAAAAACAAAGACACTTATGAGCCGAGTCAGAAAGAAGCAACACACAACTGCACCCCACACAATCACACAGTGCCACAGTTTGTCAGTACTGAGTTAGTGCCACAGTTTGTCAGTACTGAGTTAGTGCCACAGTCTGTCAGTACTGAGTCAGTCAGTGCCACAGTTTGTCAGTACTGAGTTAGTCAGTGCCAGTTTGTCAGTACTGAGTCAGTCAGTGCCACAGTTTGTCAGTACTGAGTTAGTCAATGCCACAGTTTGTCAGTATTGAGGTAGTGCCACAGTTTGTCAGTACTGAGTTAGTCAGTGACACAGTTTGTCAGTACAGAATCAGACAGTGCCACAGTTTGTCGGTACTGAGTTAGTGCCACAGTTTGTCAGTACTGAGTCAGTCAGTGCCACAGTTTGTCAGTACCGAGTTAGTCAGTGCCACAGTTTGTCAGTACTGAGTCAGCCAGTGCCACAGTTTGTCAGTACTGAGTTAGTCAGTGCCACAGTTTGTCAGCACTGAGTCAGTGCCACAGTTTGTCAGTACTGAGTCAGCCAGTGCCACAGTTTGTCAGTACTGAGTTAGTCAGTAGGCTTTTTATGCCTCTCTCCCTCCAGGCTCCTCCCACATTGGGGCTGATATTTGTATGTTCCCAAATTACAGGCCCTGCTGCCAGTTTTCTCTTTTCTCCCAGAGCTGCAGCAGATGTGCCTGGGGGAAGATTAGAGGCCTGGGTTCGCCCGACTGGTTTGAAATTAAACTGGGAGCAGCTTTTCCTTCCTGGAATCTTTAAAGCAGTGGTCTGCCTCACCAGGGTGGGCTGCTGGTTACAGGCAGTGGTGACACACAGAAAGGGGTGGTTGGGTCACGTGACCAGGGGGGGGGGGGGGGGGTTGGGGGGGGGGGGGGGGGGGGGGGGGGGGGGGGGCATGTGCACCTGTGGAGAGTTTTCTCCTCTACAGGTGTTGCTAACTGAGCAAGTACTTCAAGCACTGGGTGTTTTTTTCAAAAAGGAACAAGTTCAAGGTTTTGTTGCTTTAAACGATGCATTCAGGACATTACAACCTCTAACTGAGGGAAGAAAAAAAGCAACAAATATGCTAAAAATAACAACTAAAAACAAGAAGGAAATAAAGACTTGTATGGACTAGCTGATGACACTGCAATATTTTAATTTGTTTCATAAGTCATACAAATGGGTACATCACGTTCATGTTTCAAAATGTTTTGACTGTCAGATGTTCAGTACATGAAGTGAAAACTTTTTTCGGTGCAATCCTGAGCCTGCGTATCTGCTTTTGTCCACTGGGGGGCACTGCAGACAATGTAAAAAAACCAACATAGAATAGAATTCCAGGAGGGAATTAAGACATGATATTTACAGCATATACTGTGCACTTATGTGCAAAATGGACCCTTTCTCCTTACAGCAATGAAGAAAGAAAGAAAGAAAGACAAGACAGCCAAAGCTTTTCATAAGACTGAAGAAAACAAAGCCATACACTAAAAGCCACCTCTGATAAAGATAAACTTCTGATGAACTTATAACACTAAGAATCTGATTATAGGAAAATACCTTTCTTGAGGTTAGCGGTGTGAGACTTGTGTTACACTAAAGATCTGGAAAGCAGCTGGACAGCTAATCATTCTGAACAGAGCAACACACTGCCACTGAGAGACAAGTGAGTCTCAAAACTGGTTTCACTTTCTGGTCTTTTTGTTTGAGTTTCTCAAGAACGATAACACCGCCGAGCAGGTGGTAATCCGCGGAGAGGAAGGGAGTCTTTGTGGTGAATGACAGGAAAGGTGTTGTGACATCAAGAGAAGCCCAAATGTTTATACCTGGAGTGTCCGTGATGCTGGGGGCAGCACACCTGAGTCAGCAGGTGGGGACTCCTGGGCGATATAGGGGCAGCACACCTGTCGAAGTGTCCTTGAGTCAGACAGCTCTGTAAATTGGGCTTTGGATCGCTATATAAATGCAGTCCATTTACCATAGATCCACACACTCATATAGGCTCTCACACCTTCGACGGGTTCAATGTCCAATCTCTAGTTCACCAGCTGGCCTTGTTCTGGGCCCCCAGGAAACTTCAAAGGGCTAGACCAGAGGCCCAGAGATAAGACACAGACAGCAGGCACTGGGGGACGGGGAGGGGGGTGGCAGGGGTAGCCATTAGAGGTGTAAATCTGTGTGTGTGTGTGTGTGTGTGTGTGTGTATGCGTGTGGTGGGTGTGTGTGCGTCAACAGGGGTGGTCTGGGAAACGTGCATGCTGGGATAAAATCCAGCACCCCCGTGACCCTGACCAGGACAAGGGGGTATAGATAATGAATGGATAGTCTCTCCTCATATTAGCTCACGAAAAATTAAATAATAGCCAAATCTAACCCTAACCCTAAACCTGTATTTAATTTTTGGTTGGCATCTTGGAGTCTTGCATCTAGCTCTGTCATTCTACATTTCATTGTGGGTCTCTCTGGAGTATTATGTTGTTTATTGGTTTTTGAACTTGGCCCTCCCTGTGTTCTTGGGATTACATTGGGAGAGCAACTTGTCTTTGTCTGTAACATTCATTGATTGTTAAGGTAGTTTGACCTTCATCTTTTGATTAGATGTCGAATATTTGTTGTATGTTAATGCAGTTCTTAATTTTAATCTGGCTGTGAGTTGTACATTTTGCCTATTAATTATTAAAATATAATAATTTAAAAAAGAAATTAAATCTATTTTACATGTTGGATAAGTGAGCTGTTTTTACTGATGATGTCTCATGTGCTCTGCATTCAGAGTGAAGAACATCAAACTAGGCCGTTAGCTGTTAAACTTGCTGGATTTAGAAATGGTCATTTTAAACCGATCCTCACTTCCCTGACATTACCGTGTTCTTTATCTTCCCATAATTATCCAGCTTGCCACATTCCAGTCTATCCAGTCTATCCACATTCATATATTTTTTCCCCTCAACTTCTCCTCCACATTCATTATATGACCCTCAATTATTTTACACGCACGAAGTGCTTTTAGTTTCTCTCAGTCCGGGGCGTCATGCCCGAGGGCCACGGCTCTGGCTCTTTCCAGGATTCCTATTTTGAGGTGACCTGTCTCAGTGGGGCACTCTCTGCCCTGACCCCCTGACCCCCCCCACCCCCCCCAACCCCAACCCCAACCCCAACCCCCCCCAGTCCGGGACGTCATGCCCGAGGGCCACGGCTCTGGCTCTTTCCAGGATTCCTATTTTGAGGTGACCTGTCCCAGTGGGGCCACACTCCCACTCTGTCCTGACCCCCTGACCCCCCCCCCAACCCCCCCCCCCCCCCCCCCCCCGCCCACTCCCCCTACGGTGGGCCCGTAGTCCGGCATTCCGAGAACGTGGACGGGTGAAGAGGTCACCCCACTGCAAACACACGGAGGGGTGGTGGGACGGCCCGGGACAGGACGGACAGATTTAGGACCAGCGCCTGGCCATAAAGCTCTGGCGTCCACGGTTACGGTCGTCCTGTCGACCGTCCCGCGGCGGCGCGGTCCGCGGTGTTTATGGCGCCCACGGCGCGGGGCGGGGGGGATTTCGGGTGAAAGTCCGCCGCGAAGGAACAAAGGTGCGATGTCGTGGTTTAGCGCAGATCAGTCGATTGTTTTGAATCCTTACGTAAGTAAAATGCGCCACCAGTGGTGCGTCTGCTTTTGCTGGAAGGTGTCCATAACTTTTTCAGTGATTCGCAGTTCAGAAGAACTGAGACAACACTTATAACCTTTGCTAACCTTTCAAACAAAAAACGAATGAATTATTCCATCGGTTCAACTGTCACCCTCTTGGTAGCACACAGGCTACTGCAGCACAACTTACAGACTGACGTTACATAATTTTTTATTTTAATTTTAGTTTAAAAGGGGTAAATTACACTGATAGCCAAGCCTTAATTTACAGGCGAGCACAAATAACACAAATAATAATAATAATAAATAATAATAATAATAATAATAATAATAAATTTTATTTTACAAACTAATATACAATAATAAAAGGTCAATATTAGAAAATGAAACATTAAAAACAGGAACAATCATAGAATAAAAGTACATTGCTTCCTGTCTGAAATTCAGTGTCCTCACTGACTCTATTTTAAGTATGTTAAGGAAGTTATACAGTTAAGCAATAAGTGACTCTTCAGAAGTGTATCCAAGAGAGTCTAAAACATACAGGCAAATTCACGAGAAACCGGCTTATGCATTAAACATGGCAACTGAGTGCGCGGACGGTACGGTCTGGAGTTCAAAATCGATATTTTAGACATCACTGACATCACAATGTTGGATTGCTAATGAATTGCTATCAGGTAATCGGTTAAATACACACAAACTACTCAACTCCAGAGCACTAAACCATTATTAATATATAACAGCACAGACCAATTCACAGGAGGGAAGATGAAATACATTAGGGAGAAGTCTATACTAGTGTAATATTTGACTGAGGTTGCTCTTTAGACGCAGAGTATCCGTCGCTGGCTCATTTACACAGTAATGATAGCTAATATAAGGCAGACAAAGGTGACAGGTCTTAAATTAGCGTCTTTTACACAGAGATAATGTTCTCGTTAATTGCTTACACTTCATTCATTGAACACTAATCTTGTGGTGATTGCAGGGATACTTGACCCACACACGTATCAGTCAACCTCGTATTTAATTGTTAGATATTTCTTTTCTTTTTTTAATGTTTATATTTTGACTAACCTTTCTCTTCACGTTGTGTTGTTAAGCTGACCCCCTTAGTGGTCAAAGGTAGCGAAGATGGCCCATTTCAAACATTGCTGCAACAAAACAAAGTTTACCCAATACTGCAACCTCGTGACCCCTCCCTTCCGGAAAAATACCGATGGTGCGCGCTTCAGTGTGCGCCGCGCGCTCGCTTATAAGCGGCGTGCAAACCTGTCGGTCTTGACATCACTGGGTGTTTCCAGGCGCGATAACATCGGCTGGCTCGAGCGTTTACTCAGACTCTCTTTACCTGAGCCTCTGCAACGCCGCTGCAAGTCCCACGCCAGTATGAACATGAGCAGGTATGGATTTACCCCGAGACGACGGTGATGTTTTGGTGTCCTTCATGTTAATCAAAGCAGTCCTCATAATTTTAGCCGGGATACTGCTGGGAAAGTCCCGTTTACCTTTATACACAATACACCAGAGGATCTTACTGTTGGCTACTATGTTTAAAAGTTAACGTACTCCGTGTTTTTTTTAATTTATTTATTTATTTATTTTTTTTACAAATGGTGTATCTTACGTTCCACACATAGCTGTACGTAACTTTACATTTTGATTGCCAGTTCGCATATGGAATTATACCTGAGGTCACAGATCTGGATGTACGGCATTCTCGTGTTTTTGTATGTTGAGAACAGATTTGCATCTTTGTATAAAACATGCAACATAGCGTTTGGATGGAGTTTAGGTCAAAGGTGTTTCATGCCGTTGTCGTTCCGTGTTTTGCACATGTAAGAGCTTTCTATGTAGGCTACCCCCAGAGATCACCTTGCGAAAGTGTGTTTGCAGCTACCGAGAAACAACGGCATCAACCGTACGCCAACTCAGTTGTCAGAATCCAAATACTACGGATGAACGTTGCAATTTTATTTCTTATTTGCCGTACGGTATTAGGCTAAACATCATTTAAGTGGACGATTGCTTGCAATTAATAAATGTCTACAGGATTTGGATTGAATTGAGTTGGTGACATAGATGAAGCATGGAAAAAGGGAGAGTGGAGGTTCCGTGGGAGTAATGAGTACTGAAATGCCCCGCAGATCGAAGGTCACCTATTTCTTCATGTGAAATATACAGGTGAGACAGGAATGCAGTGAAGTGACTCTGTAACCGTTACTCTCTCCTGGCCTGTCTGCTTGTCTGAAATTCCGGCTCGGGGTATATTTTCCTTTTTAAAAAATGGCAGTTTTGTTCTCCCAGCGAAAACCGAAAATGAATGTGTCTTTTCCTGCTTTATCCCGAAACGTGCCTCCTTGGGCCCCATGGCGGGTGGGTGTGCTGGGTAGGGGGTGGGGTAGGGGGTGGGGCCAGGGCCGGGGGTGGGGCCGGGGGTGGGGGGCTCAGAGTCTTGGGCTGTAACTCTAGTCAGAGCCCCGTGTGGTTCAGGATAAGCTGAGAGGGGAGGCCAGCATCCTTTTATGCAGGCCTTACTGAAGCATCAGATTTCTGCAGCTCAAAATGTTTCGCTTTGTTTTAGTTTTTCCGTTTTATTCTCCAGGCGTGTGTGCGTGAGTCTGTCTTTGTGTGTTTGCGCGTGCGTATACGTCTGTGTGCCTGTGTGCGTGTGTTTATACGTCTGGTTGTCTTTGTGCGTGTGTGCGCATGTGTGTGTGTTCTGAAATCCCTGAACGCCCTGTTCCCTTCCATTCCGAGTGTTCCACTGGGAATGAAATACCTGCCTTGGCGTGTGAGATTACCTGTGTAGAGCCTCACACTTACTGGTGGCTACGGGCTCACACGCAACTGCTTTGTCTCCTTGTGACGTCATTGCACCCTAACTGGTTCCCTGTCCTGTCTGCAGCTTCTGCGGTTCTGTAACCTGGTAACCGCTCATTACCCACGATCCCAAGGAAAAACGCCTGGGCCTGGGCCAGCATTCAGTCAACAAGGGCTGACGCTTGATCAGTTTTCGCCTATTAAGCTCATAATGGATTAGATTCACCACACAGACTGGAGGGGAGGGGGGGGGGGGCGTTGCATTCGTTGTCTTGGCGCTCAACGAATGCGACACGCGGCACCAACCGTGTCAAAACGGGGGTGCGGCTGGCGAGAAGTGTGGTGCAGGCTGTGGGGTTTGATCCCCCTACCACAGTCAGGCTGGGGTTTGATCCCCCTGCCACAGTCAGGCTGGGGTTTGATCCCCCTGCCACAGTCAGGCTGGGGTTTGATCCCCTGCCACAGTCAGGCTGGGGTTTGATCCCCCTGCCACAGTCAGGCTGGGGTTTGATCCCCCTGCCACAGTCAGGCTGGGGTTTGATCCCCTGCCACAGTCAGGCTGGGGTTTGATCCCCCTGCCACAGTCCGGCTGGGGTTTGATCCCCCTGCCACAGTCCGGCTGGGGTTTGATCCCCCTGCCACAGTCAGGCTGGGGTTTGATCCCCCTACCACAGTCTGGCTGGGGTTTGATCCCCCTACCACAGTCTGGCTGGGGTTTGATCCCCCTACCACAGTCTGGCTGGGGTTTGATCCCCCTACCGCAGCCACATCCTCAGCTTCTCTGTCTTTTACGCTCTCTGTTTTATAACTACCTACACAAAGCAGAAAATATGAAAAGCAGCTCACTCTTTTTTTTTTTTTTTTTTTTTTTTTTAAAAAAAAAAAAAAAGAGAAGAAAAAGAAAATACAATTGACTGCTTGTGGGAGGAGGGTTCTCATTGCAGGGAATACTCTATGGAGCTGTGTGCATCCGTTCCCTCTGCCTGAGGCTCTTTGCTTTAGCAGGTAACGTCCTGGGAGAGATGTGAAGTCCGCTGAGTGACAGAGTCACGTTGTGTTGGGAGGTGTGCCTGTTGGAACAGCTCCCTGTGAGCTCCCTCTTGTGCGTTCCCTCTGTGTGCTGAGGCAGTGTTGCAACGCCTCTGGGTTGGGCGGAGGCGTGTTTTACCAGGACGGGTTCCCGAATATTAGGACCACCTCCTCCTCCTGCAGTGCATGATGGGACTGGGAGAATGCTGCCCATCGTGATTTAATTTGGGGCTCCCACAAACCCCTGCCCCGTAGAGCCGCAGGGTCTGCTGGCTTTTCTCTGTACGCGTCTGTTAATGATTCCCTGTGTGAGATCACAGATGTGTGATTTAGAATGTTCTGAACTGAACATTCTAATGATGATGTAACAATCAGTACTGGCAGCGGAGTTCCAGAACTTTGGGGAAAAAACATTCCAATAAACCAGCTCTCCTGTGGTTTGAAGCAGTTAATGAGCCTGGTCTGCGTCTTTGGGTCTGAAATGTCTCCTCCCGTTGAGCTGAACATAAATGCCAGTCTAACTGGTGACTCTCTGACCAGGGTATGGGAACAGTTTTCCAGCTGGGCTTGAGCCTGGAATATCCCACCGTCTCAGTCTGTCCACAGCTTTCCAACCTGGATCTCGGATGTATGTGTCTGAGTGTGGTTTTTATCCAGAACTGCCTTTCCCATATTTTTTTTTTTTAACCTGTGATGTAATACAGGAAGCTCTTACATAAGGCCACCATTCGAGAATTCCTGGTTGCTCCGTAAACATCTGAAAATCTGCACAGGAATCCATTGGGAATAAACGTCCACGTGAGAAGAACAGTCGGACCGGGTTGTTTAAAGTGAAGCATACTGTCGCTCCGGTTTGTTGTTGTGGATGGTAATGGCTTTGGAATGAGTTCCAGAGATGGCCCTCCCCCTCTCTGCCCCCCCCCCCCCCCCCCCCCCACACGCCCACCACTGCTTACATTCCTGTCTTCTCCCAGGGCCCCCGGTTCAGAGGTGAATATCGCTTGAGAGCAGAAGGCTGTCCGTGAACTTGAGTGATCGGGCCTGTCGAGCGCCTCGTGTCTGGAAGTCATCGGAAGGTTGAGGAGAGATCTCTGACGCCCCCCCCCCCCCCCCACACACACACCCCCCCCCCCCCTCGGGCAGGGCCCAACACGTGCTGTAGTTACGCCCCGCCCACCGTGCTCAAACGGGGGCGGGGAGAAGGCGCGCAGTCCTCCCCTTTAATTAGCCTTTGGCGGGCGGAACCACATGTGTGCTGGGCCACGTTGCCGTCAGGACATGCTGTTCTGCGGTTTCCTCTGGCAGGGCTGAGGCAAACCTGGCAAACCTGGTCTGTTTGCAGAATTGATCTGTTCTCTCTCATCTGTTTGCTCATTAGTTTTTGTTTTGTTTAGTTTTTTTCGTTTGGGGGGGGGGGGGGTGCAGTCAGTACGGTGCATGCTGAACTCACAACGCCTAAAATAGTACGAACATTGCTTGGTGCCTGATTCAGAAATATGCATTTCAAGACTAGAAAACCAGCACTCCAGTACGTAGAAAACCAGTACGTATAGTAAAATCATATTTGAGAATGCTGGGTTTTCTATTTTTGTAGTGTCCATAATTTGCCCCATAATCAATTTCAGTAATCGATTGCTAGTCACACATTTAACTGCAGTTCTCAAAAAAAAAAAAAAAAAAAAAAACATCACAACCAATGACATCACAACCACTGACACCTTTTAAACTCCGCCTCTCTTCCTCTTGACGCACTGCGGTGATGTTTTTCGACAAACATGCCGGTTTTGCTAAACTTTACTGCCCCTTTGGTTGTTGCACAATACAGATCAAAGGTCCGAGCTGGCCCTAGGGCGGCTCGTCGCTGTGCCGGGGGGGGGGGAGGAAACCAGGTGACCTCCTGCGGGTCACATGGCCTGAGCCGGTCACCGTTTTAAACGGTCAAACGAAGCGCGTTTGCGTGACATCGAATTTACACGGGAAAATATTTACGGAACGCTGGGGCTCGTGATGCAGCGTCGGGGCGCTTGTGACCGTCTCCGCGTGCGAAGAGGGGGGCGGCAGTGTAGTACAGTGGGTAAGGAGCTGGGCTTGTAACCTAAAGGTCACAGGTTCGATTCCCGGGTGGGGCACAACTGCCGTTGTACATTTGAGCAACGTGCTCAAACTGCAGTGCTTCAGTATACATCCAGCTGCACAAACGAATGGCATGTAAATGCTGTGTAAATAGTTGTGTAAGCGGCTAAATGCCTGTGTGTGCGTGCGCGTGCGCGCGTGTGGGTGTGCGTGTGTGCGTGCGTGCGTGCGTGTGTGTGTGTGTGCGCGTGCGTGCGTGTGTGTGTGCGCATGTGCGTGCGTGCGTGCGTGCGTGCGCGTGTGTGCGTGCGTGTGTGTGTGTGTAATTGACGCTGAGCGGGGGTATTTATAGAGCCCTAATTGCCCCGGGGTACTCCTATGCCGTGGGCCGTGCCAGCGCTGGCACTGAGGTGGGCGTGCACGGGTCTGTCCTGGCACCGGCTGCAGAACAGCACGTTCAGCATCGGCCACCGACCCGTCCCACGCGAGAGGGGTTTGGAGCCACGGCCCATTTTGGCATGTTTTCTAAAACACCAGTTTAAAAAAAAAAAAAAAAAAAAAAAAATTAAAATTCAGGTCAGGTATGCTTGTTTAATCATCGTAGTAATATTAATAATAATCAATACAGAGGTTAGAACTTATTCAGAACTCCGCTGCAAGACTTCAAACAATAACCAGGAAAAGAGCACATTGCTCCTGTTTTAGCTGCCCTGCATTGGCCACCGGTTTATTTTAGAAATGATTATAAGTTCCTTTTACTCGTAGACAAAACCCTTAATGGTATAGCACTTTCTTATATCTCTAACACCCAAACTTTTTATCACCGAGCAAGAGCTCTCACGTCCTCTGAAGCAGCTCTTTTAAATGTACTCGGTGTACTGCACAAAAAAACTGGAGGAGCAGCTTTTACCCACTATGTCCCAAAATTGTGGAACACCCAAGGACATCAGAGAAGCGGCTCTGTGGGAACTTTTAAAAGCAAACCTACCTTTCCGTTTTGAATAATCTTCATTTTTCTTATTTTATCATTGTTTTATCAGTATTTTTTTATGTTTTCTGTTTTTATTTGTGCTTATTTTGTTCTCTTTTTTTCCTTATTTTATATCCTTTTTTATTTTGTTTGATTATTTTCTTTTTTTCACTGCACTTTGAGCTGCATCTTTGTTTGAAACGTGCTATACAATAAATTTTATTGTTGTTGTTGTTGTTGTTGTTGTTGTTGTTATTATTATTATTATTATTATTACTATGAATAATAGTAATGAAGATAATGAGTCAGAACATTATGGCATACAAACTAAAAGCTCATTTATAAAAGTGGGTGTTAAAAGAAGACACTGGCTGGCAGGAATGATCCTATCAGGGAGACTGCTGGGTTTGAAGGTACTTGCTTGCTGAGTTCTGATTTGCTGGGACCAAGTTTTATTGCCTTGTTCCAGCCTATTTAATAAAGGCTTCTTACCCAATTCCTTCACTTTGAGACAGAGTGCCTTGGCCTTTTTCCTTGGCACCGTGCTTTTTAAAGTTTATTCACTTTCCAGAGTGATTGTTTCTTTCTCAGGGACTGTTGTTCAGCGTTTGTCTACCTGTCTTACGATCGAGCACCTGTCTCTCCCACATCCAGCAGTGCTTTTTTCCGCCCGGTTGTTTTGAATTGCTCGGGCCGTTGTCAGGGTTCTAAATGGGCGTGGTTAAAAGGTGAGTGGCAGCAGCTGATCTGCGATGCCGCAGGCTGCTCCGGATCCTCCTGACCCTGACCGGTAACGTTCAGGAAGTGTGTGGCCGGGCGACAGAGTTGAATATCTGCGTTGGATGGATTATCTGTGGTCTCGGATCTCCAGTGGCCGGGAGCGTGTGGTTCACGGTCTCCTCCCCTTTCCCCCCCCGTCCAGGTGTCTGATTACACAGCGGGAGGTGCAGAGCTTCATCGAGGGGTGCATGGTTGCCGTGGGAACCAAACCGGGCCATGCCAAAAGCCTGGCTGAGGTGCTGGTGGAGGGAGATCACCGAGGGCACTACAGTCACGGGCTGAACAGGATGGGTCTGTATCTCAATGATCCCATCTGTGTGCGCAGGTGTCTGTTCTGTCTGTGAGCACTGGTGTCTGTGCCCCATCTGTGAGCACTGGTGTCTGTGCCCTGTCTGAGCACAGGTGTGTTTGTTCTGTCTGAGCCACCTGTGAGCAGATGGCACAGATGTGTCTGGGGGGCGTGTACTGTGATGTCACAGAGCTTTGCTTTGAGGCCACGTGTACTGTGATGTCACAGAGCTCTGCTTTGTGGCCAGTGGATGTGACGTGCCTGGTCACATGTCCCCCTGCGCAGACATGTACGTGAAGGACATCCAGACGGGAATCTGCGAGAAGGACGGCGAGCCCACCATCGTCAAGGAGTCCGCCGCCACGGCGCTGGTCAACGGCAACAACCTGCTGGGGCCGGTGGTGGGAAACTTCTGCATGGACCTGGCCATCAAGAAGGCGCGGGAGGTCGGCATCGGCTGGGTGGTCGCGAACGGCAAGTTTCCTTTTCAACCCTCTTCGCTCGCGTGAGGCCTCTCAGCGGCCGAACGAAGTACACGGCGGGAAACGGAACCGTTCTCGGTTTGGTTTTTAAAAAAACATTTTTTGTTTCCTTCCCTATTTTTTGGTTTAGGCTCCAACCACTTCGGCATCGCGGGCTATTACTCCATGCAGGCGCTGAAGGAGAACATGATCGTGAGTGTCCGCGTCTCCCGCAGCCTTGACTCTGTCTCCCCCTAGTGGCGGCCGTTGGCGCTGCAGCCCGCTGGTTAATGCTGAGTCTCCCCTCGTCTCTTCCAGGGTATGAGCTACACCAACACGTCCCTCTGGTGATGCCCACTCGAGCCAAGGAGGTCGGTAAAGGTCATCCACTGCACTTTTAGCTATTGGGTTCAATTTAGTTATCATATGTAGTTTTTCTATTGTATGTAGTTTTCCCCCTCCCTTGGGGTATATGAAGTCACTCTTAGGCTCTCAGACTTTAAATATTAATATGATTTTTGTGGCAAAAAAAAAACAATGATTTATAAAGACAAGCTATTATTTTGTAATTCATCCTGAGTGATTATTGTCTGTAATTGTGTGTGTGTGTGCGCGTGAGGACATGTGCACATGGACGTGTGTGTATGTCATTATAATATGCTAAATTATATTTTCATTCTCAACTGCTATTTATTAAATATAAATGTCTGGGGGGAAAAATAAAACTGTAAATGTGGTTTGCTCTGTCAGGCAGGCAGTAGGGGCGGGGTCTGATGGTACAGGAAGTGTGGTGCAGTCCTGCAGTTCTTGCGTTGAGTGCTGCCGTTCGAGCTGAATCCCGGTCTCCTGACCGCATTCTTTTCGCAGTGCACTCTGGGTACCAATCCGATCAGCGTGGCGGCGCCGGCGAAGGATGGGGACAGCTTTGTGCTGGACATGGCGACGTCGGCCGTGGCGCTGGGGAAGGTAGGGTGGGCCCCGCTGCACCCGTACGCCCCCCAGAGAGCACCCGACTCCGGGCCGGATCTGGGCCGACCCCGGGCCGGATCTGGGCCGACCCCGGGCCGGATCTGGGCCGACTCCGGGCCAAAGTCAGCACTGCCGGGTCGGATCTGATTCTTAACTGCTGTGTGCAACTTCTTTTTTTTTTTTTTTTTTTTGCTAGTACGGTACAGGAAGATTCATGAATAGTTCATGAGTGCGTGAGTGTCTTTGATTGGCCTGTTCTAAGACTGAGTCTGCATTTGTGTCCCAGTTTAGTCTATTGTAAATGCGGGTGCCAAATAATGTAAAAGAGTCCATTGATCTTGGCGGTTGATCATCGATTTTAATAGATAAATGTGGGGCAGTGTTACTTTAGAAGTCCATAATGATCTCTTTAGTCTTAATTTTATTTTTAAAATATAGTTTTAAGTGGGTCATTTGAGCAGCACCATGGGCCCAGTCTGCTAAGTTCCTTGCAACAGTGATCCTTGTTTTTATTGGTAATTAGACCAGCTGCTGTGTCTTCTGCGTATTTCATCATTTTGTCTCATTAGGAAGTGAGATTATTTGTTTGTTTATGGCTGCAGATTTTTGGGCTGAGCATGCAGCCCTGGGGTGTTCCCATGGTTACCGCGATTGTCCATGAGGTCATGTGGTTTCCCTTGACCCATTCAAGGTGGTTTGTGGGGACGTGGTACATTCATTCATGCAGAGCATTGTTGATGCACATTGTCTTTACCATCACATATTAAACAAAAAATTTAAATCAGTTTTGCGTACATCGACTCCAGCTGGAATTATTGAAATGTGTTACTGTGGTAGAGAGAATGGCCAACATTTGACCATGATTATGTTCGAAGTCAGGAACATATTGCCTTTTAATGATAGTGGTCTTGTTATACCATTGTTGGTTTATTAATGAGCAAACTCTGCCACCTTTCTTGTTGTCTGAGAGTGCAGTGAACCCGTCCACTCTGGGCTGTGCCTCTGACATCTTTACAGCTGAACTGGGCATCTCTCCATCTAGGCAGGTTTCAGACCAGCAAAATGCTGAACAGTCTCATTTGGTTTGGTTCCTGCTGAGGAGCTCGTCCATTTTGTTTTTCAGAGAGTGTAGATTGGAGGGGGGAGATGAGTGAATGGAGGAGATCTAAAATGGCGACCGCAAAGGCTGGACGGCCACGCCCTCCTCTGTGCTCGTGCCCCGGGGGGCGCAGGTGAAACGCGGTTGTTGACACCTGAGCTTGCCAATAATTCCTCTGGCATTGTAGCAAAATCCAAGAAATTGGAGTGTTCGTGTGGTTTAGTAACTCCAGACAATCATATTGAACAAAGCAGGATGACTTCTTTACATACGCACAAAAAAAAAGAAATACAAAAAGTGACAGGGCTGACACAGGTGCCATCTTGGATGGCATTACATTACATTACATTTAGCAAGCACTCTTATCCAGAGCGACTTACACAAGATTCTACATAGCATTTGCATTGTATCCATTTATACAGATGTAAATATGCTGAAGTAATGCAGGTTAAGTACCTTGCTCAAGTAACTTTTGGGTTACAAGACTAACTCCTTACCCATTATACTACACTGCCTTTATGTTATGGGGTTCATGAATCTAAATATGTCCAGTCAAAATATGTTACCCTTCAAATCAAGTGAGCTGCTTATGACGCAAGGTGGCTCCGCCCAGTTTGAGATTAACGAAGCGAAACCTCTCTCTGAATAATAAGAGTGCGGTGTCCCGAGCACCCGGACACTGCCACATGCTCCCATTCGCCCCCTGCTGGCCGCCTGTGTTACTGCGCAGAACCCAGAGCGCTGTTCCTCTGCCTGCCTGCAGGTGGAGCTCCATCACCGGCGTGGGGACGGCATCCCTGAGGGATGGGGGTGCGACTCGCAGGGAAAGCTGAGCACGGACCCGGGAAAGGTGCTCAACGGCGGGGGCCTGGTGCCCATCGGGGGATGCGAGGAGACCGGTGCGTTCTGCACATATTATTATATATTTATTTCTTTGTTATTATTATTATTATTATTATTATTATTAGATTTGTTGTTTTTATTTTAGTTGATATTTTTGTTGTTGTTGTTTATTATTATTATTATTATTATTATTGTATTTTTTGTTGTTATTGTTTTTGTTGTATTAGTATTATAATGAGTGCATGGACGAATAATGTGTGTGCCCTGTGAAGGACTGGCGGCCTGTCCAGGGTGTATTGCTGCCACTCACCAAATGCATGCTGGGATAGGCTTCAGCACCCACTGCGACCCTGCCCAGACTAAGCGGGTATAGATAATAAATGGATGGATGGATGGACTATTATTAGTATTATGATGATTATTATTAACAGTGGCATGTGCCTGATGGTTAGGGTTATTATGTTATGATGATATTATTATTAGTAGTAGTATAACTATGATTAATATTCCTTTTGATTATGATTATTAATAGTGGCGTTTGCCTGCTCTTTGCAGGTGGATATAAAGGCTACGGGCTCGGGCTGATGGTGGAGGTGTTCTGCGGCATTCTGGCCGGGGCCCATTACAGCCGGCACGTCCGCACCTGGAAAGTCACCGACAAAGTGGCTGATCTGGTAAGTGCCCCCCCCCCCCCCCCGGCTTCACGTAACAGCCTAGCGCTATATGACGTCTACCACTGCATCACCAGTTACAGGCAACTTGCTGATTTTATTTATTGATTATAAATGTATTTAGGGGGAGGGCTTTTCTCAATGTATTCCTTAAAAAAAGACTCCAGTGTGTAGAGGTCACATAAGGTTGATGTGACAATGCTCCCCTCTAGTGGCCATTGTTATATACTGCATTAAACATCCGCACGGACTGTACTGCCATTGACAATAACATTACCTTTGGCCTGCTAATTCCTGGTCTGTTTACAGAATATTCTGTGCAAACCTAAAAATAGGCAAATTATGAACAATATTTCTAAATAATAAAAAGTTCCTTGAGTTCTCCTGGGAAAAATAAAGTCATTTATTTTATTCTGTTCCAAAAGTCATATCAGTTTGGATACTGCATTTAAAATTTGTTGTAATGACACCATACAGTTTGTGCTGTTGAGATTTGCCTTGAGTCTAACTGTGAATTAATCATTCATTCATTCATTCATTCATTCATTCATTCATTCATTTGTTCATTCAGTCATTCATTCATTCCGCATTCACTCACTCTCTAGGGTCAGTGTTTTGTGGCAATAAACCCAGAAAACTTTGCTCCAGGATTCAATGACCGGATGTCCGACCTCCTGACTTTACACAGAAACCTAGAGCCTGTGAGTATAGCGACGGTCTGCTGTGTAGCCCCTCTTACCTGGCTTCTGATTGGCTGTGAAATCTCCACCTGCTTGTGTGACAGGAGACCTGGGCAGTGTGACCTTTGACCTCTGTGTGTTATTTGCCTTATCCCCTTTGTCCACTTCTGCTGTGGATCATGGTTGCCAGGCTTTGAAAATTCCTAACTCTCTGTGCCATTCTCTGTGTGATTTAGAAGCAAAAATCATTCTGGTGTGCAGCTAAAATAAGGCGATGCCCCCAACACCATTCAACCACCATTCTGTGGTTACAGCAAAGCACAAAAAAATAAAATAAATCTGTATTGGTGAAGAGCTAAAATCAAAAAAGCCAAAAAAAAAGGTTTAACTGGATGCTTAAAGCTAGTCACTGGGGAAACAAAAGTATTTCTTTGTCCACTCGAACCCATCTTGCACCTCTAGTTGACGATCCCAGTTTTTATTTCCATACCATGATTTTAGGACCGAAGGACAAAATGGCAGCTACTTTTCAGTCAGTCTAGTTTAAAAAGGCCACATCTGGCAACACTGCTTTGAACACAATCACATCTGGTCTTTCACCAAAGTGCACTGAAATTGCACCAATCAGAGAAGCCTCTTTCCCGCTCACGCTCATAATAATCCCGTAATTGGATTGCTTAAGGTGGAACGGTTGATACGCTAGCTAGTGTTGATCATTTTGAAAAAGCTAACACACCCGGGTGCCCTTAAGACAAACATCCACGCTGTCTGTAAAGCCCACTGTAATCTCTTTGTGAATGACGGCATTGGAAAGCAATGTGGGGTCAGTGCCATGTAAGACGCAAAGTGAAATCTGTCCCTCTTTCAAGGCGGAGCGGGATACCCCTGTTCTTTCCCCCGGAGACCCCGAGCGGTCTAACATTGAGAAGTGCGCCAAACTGGGCGGGATCCCGTACCACATCAACGTGGTCAACCACATGGTGGGTACCCTCACGCAGGTAACGTCTTTGATCTGATCACCTGATCACTCTCGTCCGTGACGCCCTGCCCTAAACTGCGTGATTAACCTCTCCAGTCGATCGTTTACCTCTCCTCTCCGTGCTTCTTTGGTCTCAATCAGTGGCTGATATTTAAGGGAAATGACTTTGTTGCCTTGAGCTCTGGAAAGGCGCTATATAAATACAATGTTGCAAAATGACGTATTTGTCATACTGAATTGCTTCAGATTTTTAGTCAAAATGTAATATTATACAAAGGGGAAACTGAGCAAACACAAAACACATTTAAAAAATAATTTCATTCATTTAATGGACAGAAATGATCAAACTCCCATATCACCCATGTGAACATGTAAATAATTCACTCCGGTTCCCTTAGTCTAATATTACATTTTGTCTAAAGTTCTGAAACCATTCAATGTGACGTGTATACAATAATAGAGGAAATCAGGAAGGGGGAAGTTTTTTTTTTTTGTTTTGTTGTTATGGCACAGTACATTTGGAACAATTAGTCTGTTGAACATGAACTCCGCTGAGGATAGTGTGCTTCGTGGGGTTTGCTATGCTTCCATTGCCAAACTGACGCACCGCGGCGTAAACATCGCGTGCGGCCCTGCCCCTAACCCGCTCTGTCGCTGTACCCGCGAGGTCTTGCGACCGGACGTTCGATGTAGTGTGAAACGCAAAATGTCATGTTTCGATGTTTTGGCACTCGTCAACATTCGCTTCAGCCCGGGATTGGTGACCCCCCCGACCTGTGCATTTCCTCTAACATGTGAAATGTGCTCCCCCCCTTTCTCTTTCAGAATGGTGTTGCCAAAAAGATTGGTGTCACCCCCCTGTTGCCCACCAACGTCCCAGTTCCGGAGTAGAGTGCCATCTCCCATGAAGCGGAAGCGGTGCATCATGGGACTTTTAGCCCTGTTTTTAATGCATGGCGACTTGGCGGCTGTGTCTGCGCGTCATGACCATGCATGTGTTCAGTCTGCATTCATCCCTAACATTCCTAACTTAGTCTGTGGGGGGCTGGGGGGGGGCTGGGGGGGGAGCGGGTACTACTTCTGCATTCAGTTTAAAGTCCATGTTAAGGACGAATGCTGATTAAATCCTGGTCATCGTCTTTTCATGGTTCAGCTCGCTATCTGAAGTTTTTAAAAATATATATATTATTTTAGTTTGAGTGTATGTTTTGGCCCAGTCATCTTTTGTGTAAGATGAAGGCTATTTTAGACACTTGCTAAGGTTTCTGCAGACCTGCCTGCTTTACAGTGGTGGGTATTATGGCATCTGTGGGTCTGTGCAGGAATATACAGTAACCCCAGAGTAGCTTGGACAACAACCCTATCGCTCCAGAGGATCTTTCTGTGTATATTATCTCCTTCTTCTTCTAAAAAAAATGATGTCTTATTTTCTGTCTGAACTGTTTCCTAAGGCCATGCAACCTGTGCTCGAGGATGTTTTGGCACAACTTCCTTTAACAGTAGTGAGGAAGAGTTTGTGCTTCTTGAGAGCCAAGAGAGAAAAAAGTACCAGCCCGATATATTTTTAAAAAAAAAAGATTTAAAGTTTTTAATTGTGAATAAAAGATATATATAGTTAATATGTTCATATGCGTAGCCTCTGGAAAGATGAAATCACTGTACGAGCTGCCTTGGAGCTATTTTAAAATGCATTTCTTGCTTTATACCGCAATTATCATTTATATTTTTGAAAATAAACATGAACTGACCAATCATTTGGTGTGCTTTCTTTTGAGCATCGGCTACAGGTTTACATGTTCCAAATATGAATGTGTTCCCCTTGAGGTTGCATTGTGTGTTCTTACATCCACAGGTATTGTGTAGAAAAATTACCCCCCCCCCCCCCCCCCCAAAAAAAAAAAAAAAAATGAAAACAGCAATTGTGCCCAGGAAGTTACAGCGAGCGCAGCAGAAACATTGCTGCTGCATTGCACGCAGTTCTTCAGTGCGCTTATTTTGAAGCCGGTGATTAATTTCATTTGTTAACAGAGTTCGGGGGAAACCTGGAACAATAGGATTAGATGCGTATCTCTCACAACAACCATTAGCCGGCGGGCGCCTGGTATTGTCTAAGCAAAAAAAAAAAAAAAAAAAAAAAAAAACACCTTCATATCGCTGACAGGAGAGGCAGGTGTTTAAAGGCGCCAAAAGAAAAAAAAAACTAAACCGCAAAAAGGAAGTGCAGTAAACGCACTAGTGGGCATGAAGAGAAATGCACAGGAGAGTAGACTGGGTGCGGGGTCCTAATTTCAGGGGACCCCAGTCGTCCTCCTACCCCTTAAACAGAAAACCTGCAGGTACAAAATGCCTCTGCGTTTGAGTGTGCCCACCCCCAGTTCAGTATGACGTGTCTTGAGGTTACATGAAAGCTGAAAAGCATTGTTTAGAATTTATATGATGTCCTTTGAGATCCATTAAAGGTGCTATGTAAATGTAATTAAACTGTCGCCAGGATAAGACCTGTAAACGCAGAGGAACTGTTTTCAGGCAGGGAGGAAACCGCAGAATAAGTGCTTATTCGGGCAGGAATCGGGTAATCTGCGCTGGCATCTCCGATACTAGTATCGCAATATCAACCTGACAACAGTACCTGTCACCACTCCGACGCCACATGACTGGAATTAATACTCTTTTCTTGGTTATTCTGGCTCTCTCCGTACGTTCAAGGATGAACCAGCAAGAATTCAAGGTCACCTTTAGTGAGAAACCGCGCGCTAATGTAACTGAAACTGGCCTGCGACCAGAAGACGACCCAGGGTCTCGTGAGCGCGCAATTTCATAGGCCCACTAAGCTGTATAGTGACTACAGGATACAGTGGCTTTAGCACTTTGCGCGAAGAAATACCCAGGCCTATGATTAATTAAGTTTAATAATTATCTGTTTATCATGAGCAGTCCTTGATTTCGCAAAAAATGCCGAGAGTGTACACAAAACCACAAACGCTGCATGTGTTTTGAAAATAAATAATTTAAATGTACATTCACAGAAAACTAGTCGCTGTAAATTACACGCGTCTCGCTCGAGCCTATTTATTTACCTCGTGCCGGGCTAACTGTAATTGCAGTTGCGCAGATGGCACTGCCTACCGCCCTTGTTCTCAAATAAAACGTCACTCAACTGGGGGTTGTTTCCGAGAAGCCTTGCAATGTTGCCACTGTAGGTAGGGGACATGCAGCAGGTTTTTTGTAACCGTTACTCGGTTGTAACCGTTATTTTGTATCCAATGTTTCCTGTATAGGTCCCAATTTGATGTGGACAGTGGCATTGCATTTTACAGCACTTAGAAAAAAAAACATCTGTATTTTGTTGAAAGGTCTTGGTCTGCTTAACGGTTATAGCCTTTAATGTACAGGCTAGCCAAGGCTATTAATTCTTTTAGAAATAGCGAATTCCTCTCTTTGTGCATGTTTGGTTATAGATAGTGCGGTGTATACACTGAGTGCGCCTTGGAACTTTCTCTCTCTCTACCCTCCCTTCCGGAATAAACTGTTGCCCTGCCTGCCAGCGGGATGTCCTCTTCGGCTCCGAACAAGTCGAATCTCTGGAGTATGCGGGAGTCCTCGGTCAACGCAACACTTGGCAGCAAAGAGTCCGGTTTGGAGATGACCGTGACTGCGCCCAACGCGCAACACGAGCCGCTTAACTCTGGAAAGCCCGTCAGCGATGGCAACGGCGGCAGAGCGCCGTCGCTGCGGAACCGAGCTCCGCTGGACGCCAACAGCCGCTTCGAGGTGATCACCGTGGACACAGCCGTCACGCGCCCGGTCGACCACATTCCCGGGGTTAACTTCAACCCGCGGATGTCCGTGTATAGCGCCACGCGCCCCGTGATCACCCGAGCCTACATTCAAGGGCGAGTGTACAACTTTCTGGAAAGACCAACGGGGTGGAAATGCTTCGTGTATCACTTCGCAGTGTGAGTCCTCTCTATATTCTTATCAAGGAACAAAGTTTGGAGAGCTGTCACCTGACACCGTCAGGATACTAACACTGATCTCATTGAATGCGCCTTTAAAGTGCACTTTTCAAGGGCGTTTTGTCACCGGTTTTGTGTAACGGTTTGCCTCCTCATTACATTCTCGGCTTGTGAGTGAAGAAACACAATCATCACAGTCGTTACTGAATGTAATATAGTAAGTGTAGTCGTTACTGTAATGAGTCCATATCGCAACGGTTGCGTGTTCGATGCCCTGTTAAGTCCCCTGCTGTGGTACCCTTGAGTAAAATCGGCATATTTCGCATAAATTCCTTTCATAAAATATCTCGCTTTAAAAATGGATTTTGTGTTTTTTTAAAAAAGATATTACTGCATAACAGACAGTAGCTGTATTCGTTTGAATAAATTGCTCTGGATGCGATCGTCTACAAAAAGTAAATAATGTAAAGCAATTACTACAGCGGCATGCTCACTCGCGCGCAGTTCAGAATCAAACCGCGCGGCAGAGTTTGTATCCTCGGTAACACGGTCAAGGTTGGTCTCCCTTTGATTCTTTGAGCAGGTGTTTGACCTAGAGAGAACGTGTCCTCGTTGCTTGGGTTCAGAGACTTCGTAGAACTTGTGACATGGAGGATAGTGGATACTTTCTTGTACCTTGTTTTTAAGGGGGAGGGGGTTCCGTTATTCTGAAGAGGATTCCTGCAGGGATACTTCCGTAGTGTGCCCGCGTAACCACTGTGGCGGTTGGTCACCAGCAGCACATTTATCCAGGCATTTCCGTGTAGCTCTTACGGTTACGGGTCATATAGATAGACACTACACATTTAAAAATATGTAAGATATGAATCTGGTTAAATTGGCGGAAGTTTGGGGGTAAAATTCTTAGCGGTCCATGCTAACTGATTTCACACCCCTCACCACCCATGTGAGGTTAATGTTTTTCTGCGTTGTCATTTCACGTGCATGTGAAGCTTGACAACAAGATCTGGCCCTTCTGTACATCTAGCCTCACCATTTTGCCTATTGTCTAGAACGTGGGTTCTTGGCTATGGTCCCGAAGAGCCACGGGATCTGCTGGTATTAGTAGTTTCACTGCACTGGTAGCAGTGGGTTACCATTATCTTACCGGGTCTGAATTGGTTGCTGGTTTTTAAGGTTAAAGAAAAACCAGCTGATTGCAGCACTGCGGGGCCTGGTCTAGAAGGGTGTCTTGAGCGTTCCTAGAGTCTCTGCTTCTAGGGCCTCCTCTGCAGCAACGGGAAACGATGTGCCTGTATCAAACTGTGCTAGGGTTGCCAGGGTTACTGAAGGGCAGAGAGGAGGTGGGGCAGTTACTGAAGGATAGAGAGAGGAGGTGGGGGGGTGGTTCGTCAAGAAGAGAGAGGAGGTGGGGGCAGTTACTGTGAAGGAGAGAAATGAGGTGGAAGGGAGGTGGGACAGTTACTGATGGAGAGAGATGAGGTGGGGGGGTTACTCAAGGAGAGAGAGAAGATGGGGATAGGTGGGGCAGATACTGAAGGAGAGAGAGGAGGTGGGGCAGTTACTGAAGGAGAGAGAGGAGGTGGGGCAGTTACTGAAGGAGAGAGAGGAGGTGGGGCAGTTACTGATGGATAGAGAGGAAGTGGGGGTGGTTACTGAAGGACAGAAGGAGAGGAGTTTGGGAGGAGTAGAGGCAGGGAGGAGGAGAGAAGTTTGGGATCGGTAGCAGCAGAGAAGAGGAGAGGAGTTTGGGAGGAGTAGAGGCAGGGAGGAGGAGCTGTGCACACTGTGGCCTTGGTGAGGAGGAGAGGAGTTTGGGAGGAGGAGCTGTGCACACTGTGGCCTTGGTGAGGAGGAGAGGAGTTTGGGAGGAGTAGAGGCAGGGAGGAGGAGCTGTGCACACTCTGGCCTTGGTGAGGAGGAGAGGAGTTTGGGAGGAGTAGAGGCAGGGAGGAGGAGCTGTGCACACTGTGGCCTTGGTGAGGAGGAGAGGAGTTTGGGAGGAGGAGCTGTGCACACTGTGGCCTTGGTGAGGAGGAGAGGAGTTTGGGAGGAGGACCTGTGCACACTGTGGCCTTGGTGAGGAAGAGAGGAGTTTGGGAGGAGTAGAGGCAGGGAGGAGGAGCTGTGCACACTGTGGCCTTGGTGAGGGGGAGAGGAGTTTGAGAGGAGTAGAGGCAGGGAGGAGGAGCTGTGCACACTGTGGCCTTGGTGAGGAGGAGAGGAGTTTGGGAGGAGTAGAGGCAGGGAGGAGGAGCTGTGCACACTGTGGCCTTGGTGAGGAGGAGAGGAGTTTGGGAGGAGTAGAGGCAGGGAGGAGGACCTGTGCACACTGTGGCCTTGGTGAGGAGGAGAGGAGTTTGGGAGGAGTAGAGGGAGGGAGGAGGAGCTGTGCACACTGTGGCCTTGGTGAGGAGGAGAGGAGTTTGGGAGGAGTAGAAGCAGGGAGGAGGACCTGTGCACACTGTGGCCTTGGTGAGGAGGAGAGGAGTTTGGGAGGAGTAGAGGCAGGGAGGAGGACCTGTGCACACTGTGGCCTTGGTGAGGAGGAGAGGAGTTTGGGAGGAGTAGAGGCAGGGAGGAGGAGCTGTGCACACCCTGGCCTTGGTGAGGGGGAGAGGAGTTTGGGAGGAGTAGAAGCAGGGAGGAGGAGCTGTGCACACTGTGGCCTTGGTGAGGAGGAGAGGAGTTTGGGAGGAGTAGAAGCAGGGAGGAGGAGCTGTGCACACTCTGGCCTTGGTGAGGAGGAGAGGAGTTTGGGAGGAGTAGAGGCAGGGAGGAGGAGCTGTGCACACTCTGGCCTTGGTGAGGAGGAGAGGAGTTTGGGAGGAGTAGAGGCAGGGAGGAGGAGCTGTGCACACTCTGGCCTTGGTGAGGGGGAGAGGGAGCAGAGCCACAGGGAGGGCCTGCCAAAATGCCAGCCTCTTATCAGAGCTGCAGAGCTCCCGTCCCACGCATTCAGAGGGATACAAACAGCCTTATCACTGCCGCTTCCAGCGCTGCCATCCCCTGTGTGCGCGCGTGTGTGTGTGTGTGTGTGTGTGTGTGTGTGTGTGTGTGTGTGTGTGTGTGTGTGTGTGTGAATGTGCATGTGTGAGTGTGCATGTGTGAGTGTGCATGTGTGAGTGTGCATGTGTGCGTGTGTGTGCGTGTGCCTGTCGGTGCGTGTGCGTGTATGTCTCTGTCTGTGTGTGTGTGCGTGTGAGTGTGTGTGCATGTGTGCGTGTGTGTGAGTGTGCCTGTCTGTGTGTGTGTGTGTGTGTGTGTGAGTGTGTGTGCATGTGTGCGTGTGTGTGAGTGTGCCTGTCTGTGTGTGTGTGTGTGAGTGTGTGTGTGTGCATGTGTCTGTGTGTGTGTGTGTGTGAGTGTGTGTGTGTGCATGTGTGTGTGTGTGTGTGTGGTTCAGTGCTTCTACCAGTATTTGCCCCTACATGGAGATGCCTCAACAGGGAGTAAACTGATATGAAGCACACACCAGCTCTCTGACATCCAAAACAGACTTCTCTCAAAATCTGTCAGGTTCTGCAAATTTTCCGCAGTATCCCTGTTCCACCAATGACCTTTCACGCTCACCAACTTCCTGTTTTATTCCACCAATCAGACAAAGATGAAAGAGAACAAAAGATCCCCTCCTGCATCACTTGCGTGGGATGCCTGCATCCAATAAACAGCAGATCTGGGTCTTAATGCTCTGTTTTAACTCCAGTAACTCTTTAATAAAGGACTGTCCCATTTCTGCAGACGGCCGTCATCCGTTTTCGAAAGTAGTCATATTAAATATTTCAGCCTTTTGAAATTCTTTCATATGTTTGTATGTGTTGGGTTAGTTACGTGTGTTGTTTTTTTATTTTTGTTACTAACATGCAAGTTTTTGAAATTTACTAGTGTGTAAGTGTTTAAGATTATTTCAGATGCATATTTCGGCTGTCATATTGTTTAAAAAAAACAGTGAACTCTGAATGCTGGAATATAAACGTGAACCTTGTTCCTGGTGCATGAGCCTCATGCTTGAAGCGAGCAGGAAAGGAAAAGCTGTCCATCAACGCAGCTGTGTTTGTGTCTCGCTCTCTCGCTCTCTCTCTCTCTCTCTCTCTCTCTGTCTTTCTCCCTCTCTCTCCCTCCCTCTCTCTCTCTCTCTCTCTCTCCTGGTTGCTCCGGGCGGCAGCCAGGTGTTCTACCTGTCGTCCCCTGTTCACAAACAATCTCCTTTCTCTTCTGGAGTGTTTATTGTTTTTTAAATTGTGTGTGTGCGTGTGTGTGCGTGTGTGTGCGCGTGTGTTTTCTGGAGAGCGAAGTCATCAGTTGAGCCTCGTTGCAGTTTTGTGTCTGGCTGGTAGAGGGCAGATCACATTGTTGGTTGTCTCATTGTCTTCTCCAAAATACGCTACTGAATGAATTATCCCAAAAAATTAGAAAAATAAGCACTCGATTTGCTCCTCAAAATGACTGTTTCTTCGCCCCACAGACTTAAAAAGCACGTAACATCGGTATTTGTCCACTGAGCCTTCGTCCTCTATTTAATGTCTTTAAACATTTAACCTTAAAGCGGGGAGCGGATGTGCATATAATTATGTTACACCACGTCAGTCAAATGCAAAATAAGTATGAGAATATTGTATTTTGAATGACACCGGAATAGCGATGACCGGGAAATTCCGATCTGTGCGTTTAGATGACAGTCGGATTGACACATATTGGCTTCCTATCAGATTTATTTCTACATATGAATGTGGCCCAAAACGCATATGAAAATATCCGATCTCATGTGCTTTTTTTCCTGTTTACATGTTCATAATACACATTTGATTTGTGCTGCATGTGAGCAAACAAGACCAGGTCAAAACCTAGTATATGGCTGGACCTAACACACTTCATCCGGCTGACTAATGGTGTAACTTCATCACTCTCTCAGTTACTCAGTCACAGACATTTGCGTTTGTAGGGCTGGCCCTGCTGGTGACCGCACCAGCCAAAAATCGGAATCGGGTCACTTTTACCAGGTGGTGTAAACGTAGCCTTAGTGTGTAAAAGAGGCCGCAGCTGGCGGATGACTGTATAACATTGTAACTGACCCTTAGTTTTTGGGCTAATATAATCAACAATGCAGTACTTTCATGTTTAGTTATTTTCTGTTTGTTTCATCGTGAGGATGTTTTCGTACTAGTGACTTCATTGTAATTGCATTAGTGGGCTTTTAATTTGAAATTAACATCCCGGTAATCGGCGTAGATGCAAAAAGGAAGTTGAGACAAGTTAGCTAAAAACACGATGGAAAAACTTTCCAAGCAACGCAAAATGTTGTTTAGTTGTTTAGCACCTGGCTGATATGGGCACAAGGTTTGTGATTTTTAAATTACGTATTGTGATTAATACTGCGTGACATCGCAGCTTTAATGTATAGTTTTGGTAGATTTGTAAGCGAGTGTTTGTTACCTGACAAGGTCGCTGTATTGGTTAATTGCATCGCCGATGTGCGCGTTTTTCACAAGTGATTAACATTCCATTGCTTAGTTTAAGTTTCCTAGCCTCGCGGGTGTGTTAAATGCTGCACTGTTAAAGTGCGTATTGCAGTAAACAATGCTATGCATGTGTAAAAACTGACTTGCGTACGTGCGTTACGTGTAGGCTATAATTTATAATGATATAGTTTCTGTTGCTAACTGCGGTTTATTTATTTGTTCTGACAAAAACAGTTGGAATTCGTGAGCGAAGTGTAAACAGTGATTCATCATCAGTGTAAGGTTTACACATGATTTTGGCTATTGAGATCAAATGTTGTTTTTTTTTTTTTGTTTGTTATATACATTATTATAAAACAGTTTGCTGTGTTTGACATTACGTAAGAACTTGTAGCAGATGGTAACGGTTTTGTTTGTTTTCACCTTTTAGCTCTGACGGTGTGTTTATGGAGCTACGACAAATTCAGATTGTTCAAATAAAAGCTTTGTTAACCGTCAGTTTGGAGAGTCAGACGACCTATCAGCCTGGGACGCTACAGACAGCTGTGGCGTTTCCTTCCGTTACTGCGCTCCTTCCACGCGCAGGCTGCCCGTAATGCGGAGTGTGATGTACTCTAAAACATTTAAACGTCAGCGCCAAAATTAGAAATAGGCCTACTCTTTAATATTGGGGCCCAAATTCTTTAGGCACTCTGATCCAGAGCCACTTCCAATAAGTCCAAAACCAAGAAAATGTCTGGATTCGTAAATCACCAGCATCCCGTGTAGGGATTCATAAGAAGCCTAATGGTGAGGCCAAAACTCCCCAGTGAGAGGTAACCCTCCGCCATTATAATTAACATGTGGAAGGGAAGGTAGAGAAAGGTTATATGGTTTTATATGCCAACAGGTGGTGCCATGCAGTCATTCACCATTTCCCCCTGAGTTTCCCTAGTGATGGAAGTCTGGCTCCTCTCTCTGACCTCTGTTTGTCTTGTCACATCTTCGTCTGCACCCGTTGCAGATGTCTCCGCCATCTTCAGCAAACTTCCTTAGCACTCTGTCGCAGTGAAGTCGGCCTGCCTGCTGTAAATTTGCCCAGTTTTTATTGTTGCCGTGTAAATAAATAAAAAAATAAGGCTTCTGTTAGAAAGCAAGGTTGAAGGAAAACTCGGCGCGCTGATTGGAGAGTGTAATATAGCGCCTCAGACCGTGCTTTCCTTTGTGACGGGGGCTCTGATAGGGCTGGGGTCCTGGACAATGGGCTCAGTCTTTGAGCGCTCGTGTGGAGAGAGCGTGCTGGACGTGGGGTGTGTGCGTTACGTGGGGCAGGATGCTCGTGTGAAGAAGAAGAAAGAAGAAGAAGAAGAAGATTAACCCTGTGGGTTAATTTGTCCTCTGCATTTGACCCATCCTTAGTGCCTTGGTCAAGGGCACCTGCAGGAGCGCACCTAACATGCATGTCTTTGAGTGTGGGAGGAAACCGGAGCACCCGGAGTAAACCCACGCGGACACGGGGAGAACACGCAAACCCCGCACGGAAAGGCCCCAAGCCGAGATTCGAACCCGCGACCTTCTTGCTGCGCGGCGACAGTGCTAACCGCTGTACCACACGAGCGTCCCCGTCAGTGTGACGGACGCTGGTGTGACCGCTAGCCGAATCTGTGACCGCCCTCCGCGCTCCTGGGCCGGGTGGCTGCAGCTGCCGTCAGGGCTCGTGTAGATGTTTATTTCAGAGGGGCTTTTTTTTTGTGGCTCTTATCAGGGCTAAATTTACACAAAGCATACCACTCTGCGATAGCGCAGATCTCCCACGTCCGCTTTTCACCTTCAGCAGGGAAGCGAGGGCCAGCATGCAGAACGAAACAAGGAGTTACAGGGCACTTATTTTTGCTGGAGAGTGTGTGTGTGTGTGAGTGTGTGTGTATGTAGCCTATATGTGTGTCTGTCTCTGTACATGTGTGTATACGTGTGTGTGTGTGTGTGTGTGTGTGTGCGCGCGCGCTCTCTCTGGGGGGAGGTGTAAGGTGGTAGAGAGGCAGTCTGCTCTATCTGGGAGAGAGAGCGGTGTTATCTGGTAATGGAGGGGCTCGCTGTTAGAGTGGAGCGTGGGTGACCTTGCGGGAGGGGGAGGGGCTAGAGTCTGCCACTCTCTCGTCTTCAGGAGGAAGGAGCGCCACCCGTAAGCTGGGGGTCACCCGTGCTCAGCATTATGGGATACTGTTTGCTGCGTTCCAAATGAACTAAAATCCTATCCCAGCCACGCCCTCCATGATGGGCTAGGCCTATGGGGTGTGCTTTCGCTGCGGTCGTCATGGCAACGCCCACCAGGGCTGCCGTGGGCCGTGTTGGGTTGGGAGTTTGACTGGGGTCAAAGGTCATTTCCCGTCTCCTGGTGCGGGAGGGGGTGTAATGATGATGGGGGCGGGCGTAATGTGGGGTTGGGGTTGGGGGGGATGGGGGGGGGGGGTGGTCGCGCCACGCCGTGTTCCTACATGGCCCGCCACGCGGAGAATGCAGCTCCGTGCGGGCGAGAGGGGCGAGACCGTCGCCTGCTATCTGCGCCTCTCGCCCGCGGGTCATCGGCCCGACCCCGCTGGTGCCGGGACACCCTCCGCCGCCAGGGCCCTCTCGTCCCGCTCACAGAGCCCGCAGACCCCGCCCCGCTGGGGCCCTCGAAAACATCTCCGGGGGTTTCCACATGATGAGCAGAACACACACAGCTCTCTGCCTGTCCTTTACCCCTGCGAAGAGAGCATTCTTCAGAATGTTTTTTTTATTTATTATTCGGTCAGGGTTCTAGAGCTCCACCGCTTTCAGTTACCAGCGGCGATTGTGACGTCAGCATTAGAATGTCCAGTTCAGAACATTCTGATCACTTGTTTGTGACCTCACAGCTTAAAGGGTTAAACTCCCGCTCACGTTTCCCTAGGGGGCCCTCCGTCTGCCTGTACCATGTGACCTGCTCTCGCTGTTCCGTGCGTTAGCAATTCCCCGTGAGATAAAACACCAGCTGAAATGAGGGTGGAATTTACCTTAGCCACGGGGGCATCAGACAACAGCCCCTGCCCTTCCAGTGCCCGCTGCTGTACCAGCTGATGACATCACCATTTTATACTGGAGTGCTATTGGTCCTGTCAGCCGTCAATCCTCCTATCAGAAATCTGGATTATTGGCTTAGTTTCTGAGTTTCCTCCTCTGGAAGGTTCCACTTTGCGTAACCATGGTCCCGGTGTCCTCTCCGGTTCTCCGCCTTATCAGAAGTTCCCTTAATGTTGTTTGTTCTATGATATTGTCGTGCAGTACTTGGGGGGGGGGGGGGGGGGGGGGGGGGGGGGCGGTTAGTGTTAGTGAATGTCATTGCAGCCTGTAGAAAGCCACAGTTTACTATGTTGTGCATCGCATCCTGTTTTTTCAGAAGTGACCTTTGACCTTTCAGAAGTGATATCCAGTGGACACAATAGTGGTTTCAGGTTACACTAAACCACTCCAGATCTGGGTCAACTGATGGCCTGAATTACTCTTTAGACAGCATTAAACTTCCTGCAGACTAACAGACAAGGAACACATTTCACAGTTGTTTTTTTTAAAGAAACCTGTACTGGTGAATGTATTTTCACCAATATGCAGAACACAATTCTTCCTGTTTTTCTTCTGCGATGTGTTTTGTGATGTAGAGAAAGAGAATGTGTAATAAAAACTGTTATAGCAGCCCATGTTATAGCAGCCCTACCGAAGCTTGGCTCCGTCCTGCCCAGCTGATCTGATAAAACCCTAAGCACAGGCTCCACCCTCTGCGGCTGATTGACAGCTGATGAATCCTCCTAACGTAGAGCTTTTCTCCTCTCCGAAGGAGGCGACGCTTTCAGCTCCACTGGCACGCGCTGAGAGCCGCGCCCCTCCTCTGGCCAATCAGAGAGGCAAACACAGTACTCTAATTTAGCTCTAGCCTGCTTACGATAACCTTTATAAATCCTGACGTCCCATAATAATGATGATAATAATATTAATAATAATAATATTAATAATAATAATAATAATAATAATAATAATAATAATAATAATAATAATAATAATAAAAAGATCATATATACATACACACAAAGGCATACAAACACTCACTCTATCCGAAGCACAAATAAATTAAACCAAAATCATAACCTCATTCGCATGCAGTAACCGCTGTACAGACGTTGTGTTTAATAGATTCTCATATTGTCACCCTTTTGTTTTTTTTATGCTAATGTTTTTTTTTTTACCTTGTTAATTCTATATGTACTGACTTTGCTTATGTTGATGTTATTATGAAAACTACATGTGTACAAAAGTAGTAGTAATAGTAGCAGTAGTAGCAGTAAGTAGTAGTGATAGTAGTATGTATATAAGGTTGTACACCTAATGGTAATGTGTGTATTTCTGCACACTGCATATTTCCCGTGCAGTACGTGCTCCGGTGTGTCGGGCGGTGTGTTGAATGTGTCTGTCTGTCCCGTAGGTTTCTCATCGTCTTGGCCTGCCTCATACTCAGCGTTCTGTCCACCATTGACCAGTACCAGGACCTGGCGCACAAAACTCTCTTTTGGGTGGTAAGTTTTTAAAGACGTGTGTTTATATGTTCTCTATTCACCGCCTTTTCAGTTAATTTGAGTTTTACAAACTGACAAATTTTCATTCGGTTGCTTTTTTTTTGCGGGGTTTCTGCTTCAGACATTATTCAGAACCACCAGGGGGCGCTAAAACACCTCACAAGATTTACGAGTGTAAATTTCTCAGGTCTCTAGTTTTCATGTTGAACATCTGCATTAAAAAACCGTGTCTCGGTGTGTGTATATTTATTATATGAATCATGAATATTGACTTTATCATTTCTAATTTAATAGAACCAGTTATCTGTCCGCACTGATATACATGATGTCTTTCTAGACCCAGAGACATGCCATGTAATACCATTTCAGGACAGCAGAGGGCACCAGTTATCCACTGTTCACTGCGCCCCTCGCTTGTCCCTGTATAGAAAACCACGAGGCATAAACTTAAAATTTTTCAGTGCAGGCAGTCTGATAAATTCATAGCACTTTTGTCATACGTTTGTGTGTTGAAATCAAAGCTTGATTGATCCACTTCAAATATTGTAAAAAAAAAAACAAAAAAAAAAAAAAAAACAAAAAAGAAAACAGGCTTCCAGGACTGGTGAGTTTTCAAAAACAATTAAGGGGCTTTGTGGGGTGTGTGTATGGGGGGGGGGGGGGGGGGGGGTCTACCTCGGGGCTGCTGAAGTCAGGCTGCCCGGGCTCCTCCTTGCTGAGATCAGACGCGCGGGGCGAACACTCCGGTGGCTGGTTAAAGGGCGGAAGGAGATGAGAGGCTGTGGGTTTGCCCTGTAATTACAGCTGAGTACAGGCTGAGGATCGGCTATTCACGGCCAGGACCCCCCCCCCCCCCCCCCCCCCCCCCCCTAATCCAGACGGACAGGGTCCGTCCCCGGCCCAAACTGCGCGCTGCCTGGAGTGGGGTAACCTGAACGATTACAGCCCCGATAAGAGCCACACGCCCAGATTAGAGATCTCTCATCTTTCATCAGTTTGTGTAGGAGAAAAAACTGCCTTTTTTACAGTCCAGGGAGTACAGGCAGAGAGAGAGAGGGAGGGAGGGAGGGGAGAGGGAGAGAGCTGGGGAAAAAGGAGGGAAAAGAGAGAGAGAGAGGGTGCGAGAGAAAGAGGAGAGCAAGGGAGGGGGAAGAGAGAGGTGGGTAAAAGGAGAGAGAGGGACAGAGGAGAGGGAGGGAGGGGGAGAGAGGGCTGGGAAAAGAAGGGAAGAGAGAGAGGGAGGGGGGGATGAGAGAGAGAGAGATTAGGGGGCATGCAGCGGGTGTCAGGTCAGGGTGTAGGAACGGTCCGGGGGGGGAGATTAAACCCTGTGCCCCCCCCCTCCTCACAGGGAGACTCCCAGAATCACAAGTTAATCTGTTAGACAGCGGCCAGCCGCGCGGGGGGGGGGGGGGGGGGGGGGGGGGGGTGTGCTGGGATTATCCGGCCCCTCGCGCAGAGGCAGTTTTGGGGCGCTATTGGGATTAGCCCCCCGCTTGTGACAGGTGTCCCCTTTTGTGTCCCGAGGGTGGGGGGTGGAGGGGGGGTGACTCCATCATTGAGTATCGAACACGAGAATCATGCACTGCTCGCCCTGTTCGGGGTCTCCGGGGGGCATCATTGGGGGTCCCCCCCTCTCGGAAAGGACACACCCCCCCCCCCCCCCCCCCCCGTACGTGGGACAGGGCGCCCCATGGCGTGTACTGAACACTGCTGTGCGTTTGCCTTGGGTCAGACTATCATGTGGAATACTTTAACCCTTTAGCACCCTGTCTGCTGTAAAATGTAAATGCTCTTTCACTAAATTGAGCGTCAATTTAAACAATGGAGTTAGTCGGTAAATGACTCGAGAGACAGTGGAAAAGAGCTTGACTTAAATGTCACAGACCAGCGAATACTTCAGCAGATTAAGTTGCCCTTCTCAGCTGGTCTGAGGCAGGATGCTTTCTTGTTTGTTTCAAAGCAGGATTCCTGCAGATTTCGCACTGTTTTAACTGGACTGTGTGTTTTCCCTAATATTCCAAAAAAAAAACTTCTTTCACGTAATTGTACATGTTGGTTAATAGTGTTGAAAATGCTCTTTATCTCCAGTTGTGGCTTCATATTTTGTCCAGGTCCGTTGCTAATATAAAGGCATTAAAATAAAATTTACCTGTGACTTTGTGGATTTATTGCTGATTGCTTGACGGCAACTCCATTAAAGAGAAATGAGCAGAAATAAGTAAGAGAGAAATCAATCAGCTGCCTGTGTGTCCCATGTCAGAGCTGTGTTTAGTAGTTGTCTATGACCATGAAATGCACTTTTTGTACGTCGCTTTGGATAAAAGCGTCTGCCAAATAAATGTAATGTAATGTAATGTAAATGTAATGCCTGAAAGCATAACCCGTATCTGTGACTGGAAGGAGAAAAAGAAATGATATCCAAACCTGCTATAATTAAAATAAAATTAATATTTAAGAAATGTTTGTTTTCTTTTTCTGTTTGGTGTTCAATCATGCTTAAATGCAGAGCTCTGTTTGGGGGAATGCCGTTGTACTCAGTACTGTAGGTACACTGTACCAGGTTCTGGGGGGGGGGGGGGGGGGTGTTGGCTTAAATGGCCAAATCAGAGACTCTTATGATTGGCACAGAGGGTATATATGCTGGGAACAGGCAGGTGAGAGACAAGACCCTTTTATGAACATTCTTATCAGGAGCTTCATACGGGATTCTGCAAGCATTTCACAACGGATTGCAAATGCACAAATGTAATGTGTCTGTGTACCACTAGAGGGCGACCAAAGTACAGTAGTCCCGGAGAGGCCAGATGACACCGTAACGCAGGATGTCCTCTGTGTTCAGAGTGTGTGTGTGCGGGAGAAGGTGTGTGTGGCACCAACCCGCCGTGCCTAAAACGGTCGCAGACAGGTGTGTTCCCGCAGGAAGCACCGGAAAGGAAGTCCCAGCTGGCAGCTGGTGTGAGTTTATTCACTGTAAGCCCCCCCAGAATCCTGGTGACACCCCCGCCCCCCCCAACGCCCCCATCGTGACGTGTCTGTGTGTGATGGCACACGTCTCTGTGGAGGTGATAATGCCCGCTCTGGGTGTTGAGGGGGGGGGGAAGTGGCACACAGTAGCCTGGTCATAATCACCCCATAACCAGGCTGTGATTCTGCGCCCTGTGAGCAGAAAGAGGGGAAGTTATGCGGAGTTATGCGGATTAGCACTTCCCATTTCCTGTGGCTTCCCCACGTCAGTAACGGCTGATGACACGGACTTAAGAGTTTAGTGTCGCCGGGCTGATGTGTCCCCCGTTACTAAGCCTGCCCTAGATGTAGAAAAAAGATTGATATGTTTGGGAGGGGGGAAATATGTACATGTACCTCGGTGGGCTAGCAAACTCGTGTCAGATTTACCTTTTCATTAGCTTGGTTCATATTCATATGAGGGTTTTTAGTTTTTTTTTTTAACTACGTTAATTAAAGAAAAAGTTTGCGCTCACAGTCCTAACGCAGAAACTGCAGATTTAAGAGTTAAGAAATTCAGATTTAGAGGAACAGCCGCCATTACCCTGATGAAAGCACCATCCACAAGCGCTTGGGTCCTGATCCTCGTGTTTAATCAGACGTAAGGATTCTGTGTATATACTGTATACACTGTATATAACAAGGACTGTATCACTTACGCTGGTTACCCAGTATGGATGTAAATACCCTCAAATTAAAGCTGACAGTCTGTACTTTGATCTCATATTCTTTGTTTTATTCATTGTCAAAACCAGTTTGAATTTGACGGGGAGAGAGAGTTAAGCCAGCAATGTGGGAAACTATGACAAACTACATTGTGTGTGTGTGTGTGTGTGTGTGTGTGTGTGTGTGTGTGTGGTGTGTCTGTGTGTGTGTGTGTGTGTGTGTGCGTGCGTGCGCGTGTGTGTGTTGGTATAGATTTGTGAGAAAAACAAGACTACATTATGGAAGAAAACTTTGGTTGATTGTTTGTAAGATGATTGATTTTGAGACATGTGACCAGTGCTGTGTATATATATATGAGAGTGCTGTGAGAGTGTGTGTTTTAACCCTAAGCAGTGCAGTGCAGAGTGCATAACCAGTAGCCTGCACACTTAGTGCGTGCATGTGGCATTTCAGCACTGTGGAGCTTCTGGGTCTTCCCCTGTAACCACCCCTTCTGTGACCCCCCCCCCCCACCCAGATGGTATATTGGGGGGGGGGGGCTCTGTAGCTTACATCACAGCTGAAGCTGCAGGTCACAGGGTCTGGGGGGGGGAAGCATGAAAGAGAGAGAGAGGCAGGGTTGCACCGCCCCCCCCCCCCCCCCCCCCCCCGCTGGGTCACTAATGAACTGAGGCCATTTCTTTCATTGTGTCTCCCAGCTGTTACGCCAACAAGAGCCAAAATGGCCCCCGCGTGAACGCTTCCATACCAACAGCCGCCAGCACACAGCACACCCCCCCCCCCATCCCCCATCCCCCATCCCCCAGCACACCGTCCCCCCCCCCCCGTCCCCCAGCTTGCTGGCCCAAAGGACTGGCTGCTTTCACAACTCCACTCCTGTTCTGTTCTGTTCATATTTTCTTGTGTCAGGTGATGCAAAGGTTTGGGCCATGACCTGCCG
Organism: Anguilla japonica; assembly: GCA_025169545.1. NCBI lineage: Eukaryota > Metazoa > Chordata > Actinopteri > Anguilliformes > Anguillidae > Anguilla > Anguilla japonica. Next base: position 46,492,025 of record CM045898.1, read on the forward strand.
ATTTTTTTTTTTTTTTTTTTTGGTCATTTGTCTGTCTCTAAATGGTTTTGGACGCATTTGCGTGAAACTTCTGTGGAACGGTTGGGAAGGGCTGGGAATGGAGGGCAAAGGGGGGAAAATATTGGATTTTAGGGTTGCTATGACGACTGTCACAGGTGACCGGGGCATTCTGTCTCCTGAACGCCTGTGGAGTCGGCCGAGTGCTGGGGGGGGGGGCATTCTGCTCATAAAGTGGAGTGGGGGTTTGGTGGCGGGCGGGTGTGTGTGTGTGTGTGTGTGTGTGTGGGGGGGGGGGGGGGGGGGGGGGGTCAGTGCTTTAATTCAGTGACTGCGGTTCTGTAGCTGCTGACGAACCTGCACGGCGTGTTTTAGCATTAGCCCGTTAGATATGGCCCCGCTGCTCGGGGAGCTAATGAGGCAGGGACCCCCCAGTCTGCCGTTTCGCGCCCCTGTGCCGGCGGCCGTCCCGCGTTTCGGCTAGCCCCCCTGTCCCGGCGTTAATTCCCAATCGCGCTTTCTCAGCTGGTGTCGCGGCGACGGGCGAAGCTTCGCTCGCCGTAAACGCATCAGCGTTTCCCCCGTTTCACGTTTTCGTGTGAAGAGGGGGGGGGGGGTCGCACCGAGACGCAGAAACCTGCAAACAGGCCCCTTCGTCACGCAGTCCACGGCCTTTCGGGAGCGATTTTAGCGTTAGGTTGCTGTGATTGAGCATTAGCATGTAATGAACTGTCGCCTTTTTCCAATTTATAAACTCCTGATTCTGGGTTAGTGTAGCTTACTTAAGTACATTACCTTCTTGTTCTAATTTTAACTTAAGCACATTACCTCCGTATCCTAGGTTGGTATAGTTAGTTAGTAACCTCTTTGTTCGAGTATGGTATGGTTAGTTAACCTGAGTACATACCTCTTTGTTAAAGTTTGGTACAGTTAGTTTACTTAAATACATAACCTCCTTATTCTAGACTGGTGTAAATTAACTGAAGTATGTTACCTCCTTATTCTTGGTTGGGGTAGTTAGTTAACTGAAATACATGACCTGGTTTTGGGATGGTGTAGTTAGTTAACTGAAGTACATGACCTGGTTTTGGGATGGTGTAGTTAGTTAACTGATGTACATGACCTGGTTTTGGGATGGTGTAGTTAGTTAGCTGACATAAATAACCTGGTTCTGGGGTGATAAAGTTTTTGTTTTCGAGATGTTGAACAGGTACACTGCTGTGGTCAGTCTGGTGCGTTGGTGTTGCTGATATAACCCATGTTCTCAACCTCTGGATGCACCTGGATGAGAGCGCATGCTGCATGCGTGTAATCAGTGTGTGTGCACCTGGATGAGAGCGCATGCTGCATGCGTGTAATCAGTGTGTGTGCACCTGGATGAGAGCGCATGCTGCATGCGTGTAATCAGTGTGTGTGCACCTGGATGAGAGCGCATGCTACATGCGTGTAATCAGTGTGTGTGCACCTGGATGAGAGCGCGTGCTGCATGCGTGTAATCAGTGTGTGTGCACCTGGATGAGAGCGCATGCTGCATGCGTGTAATCAATGCGTGTGCACCTGGATGAGAGCGCATGCTGCATGCGTGTAATCAATGTGTGTGCACCTGGACGGCTGTGGTGTGTTTGGGATAATCCCACAGAGGGGTCGTCTAAACCCTTGGTCCAGTCAGCGAGAGGGTGTGAGGCTACCCAGGAAACGGCAGCCCAAAAATCGGCAGCTGCCCCGTGCCGGCGTGTTGGGGGCTGTGAGCTCGCACGCCGCCCCCCCCCCCAGAAGAGCTGCTAATGCCTCCCCGTGGAGCTCCATCACGCACGGGGCGCTAGGCGATAATCAGCTGATAATCAGCGCTCAGTCAGGACCCCATCTGGGTGGCTTCTCACTGCCTGCTGCTCTGGTGCGACTTCCGACAGGGCTGCTCCTGGTTAGCGGGACGGGGGGGGGGGGGGGGGGGGGGGGGGGGTGGGGGGGGTTTGGTGGGGAGGGGCCGCACCAAATATTCCAGCTTGTCCTTTTGTGTAGCCGTTGTCATTAATTTGTCTTTATTTGAATGTCATTTGACTGTAAGGTTTTAGGATAGTCTACCCTTTGTTGCTTTATTCAGACGGGGTGGGGGTGGGGGGGGGGGGGGACAAACATGTTTAGGGACTGAGTAGAGCATTGTGGACCTGCCACCCCTTTTTTGGGTGTGTGTGTGTGGGGGGGGTCCTGTTTGGTTCAGGAGGTTACCATGCTGACAGGGCAGCAGGAGGTGGGGGGTCAGGGGGGTCGGTGGGCGAGAGGGGACAGGGCAGCGCGACTTCCTGTCCCCCCCCCCCCCCCCCTCCAGCTGTCTGTTCCATCGCATCACCGGCGGCACGGGGGCGGGAGGGTTGTGTGATGCCGGCAGGTGAACGTCAAGGGGGGGGGGGGGGGGGGGGCTGGGGGGGGGGTCACCTTTCCCACCCAGCATTGTTTGTTCAGGAGCATGTGTGAGAGAGAGAGAGAGGGAGAGAGAGAGGGGGGACACTCACCGCTCGCCCATTGTCCCGGGTAATCCCTCAGATTGACGCCTCCAGCTGAAACGCCTGGCACCCGAGACCTACCTGGTCAGTCAGGCCGAACCGGACACCCCGGTGACCTTTGACCCCCGCCTCCTTTTCTGCTACGACAACAACCACTTCACTCTTCCCCTCCTTTTTCTTTGCTCCCTTTTATTATTTTTTTTTTCCCTCTCTCTTTCCTGGTGAGGTTTGGTTCTACCAACGCAAGGGGTGACAGCTGTGTATCCCCAGGACCCCAAACCCCCCCCCCCAGCAGTCCTGCAATAAATTACTACGGCCAACAGAAGCCAAGACAGCCCCCCCCCCCCCCCCCCAAAGACATACGTCTGTTCTGGAATGAGTGTGTTCTCACAAATAAAAGCTTTTATTAAAAATACACCTTGAATATTTTGAAATAGGGTGTGCACCCTGTGGGTTTAAAACAGAAGTGTGGTGATCAAAGTAATTCTGTTTCTGTTTAATTCTGTTAAACACGAGGGCCAGGACTGAACCGCTCGTCAATGGTGCTTTCATCAGAGTAATGGTGGCAGTTCCTCCCTAAATCTAAATTTCTTAACTGCTGCACCGGCAGTGAAGTTAGGGTTGACAGGCTGCGAGAGCAGATAATTTATTAATGTAGTTTATCAAAACAGAAAACGTGTTTGTGAGAGCAGCCATGGAAAGCTAAATTTGGCGCTCGTTTGGCAGCCCACCGATGTGCCCGTACTTCCTGAGGACTCTCAGAGCCGGGGGTGCTAATGGGTGCGTAAATAGCGCCGTTATTAAAGAGTAAAAATAGCCCCGGAGGCTCGCGTGCGTCCGGCCTCCTGTAGGGCGGCTCCAGCTGGCTCGTCTTCAGCTGGCAGCTGAGACGTCTTGGTTTGTTTCATAAGCCGCCGTGAAGACCTGTGTTTTCATAGCCAGTAAAGATCTGCTCGCGTTTCCATTACACACCAGAGAGCCAGGGATGTTTGTAGATTATATTTTTATTAGCAGCGTGTGTGTGTGTGTGTGTGTGTGTCTGTGTCTGTGTCTGTGTCTGTGTGTGAGTGTGAGTGTGAGTGTGAGTGTGAGTGTGAGTGTGTGTGTGAGAGTGTGAGTGTGTGTGTGAGTGTGAGTGCGAGTGCGAGTGCGAGTGCGTGTGCGTGTGCGTGTGAGTGTGAGTGTGAGTGTGAGTGTGAGTGTGTGTGTGTGTCAGCGTGTGTGTGTGTGTGTTTGTGTCAGCGTGTGTGTGAGTGTGTGTGTGAGTGTGTGTGTGTGAGTGTGTGTGTGTGTGTGTGAGTGTGAGTGTGTGTGTGTGTGTGTGTGTGTGTGTTTGTGTGTGTGTGTGTGTGTGTGTGTTTGTGTCAGCGTGTGTGTGTGTGTGTGTGTGTGTGTGTGTCAGCGTGTGTGTGTGTGTGTTTGTGTCAGCGTGTGAGTGTGTGTGTGTGTGTGTGTGTGTGCATGTATCAGCTCTGAGATTTATTAGCAGAGCTCAGAGAATTCTGACTCGGTCTCGATTACGTGCGCCTGGACTGGACCGTGTAGGGATCTGGGGTTAAAAAGGCGGTTTGGGTGATGCGGTGGGGCGGTTATGCTGTTGGTAATGCAGTGGGGCAGACCAATGCTTATTAGGTTATTTGTTTTGTTTTTTTTGGACCCCAGGACGGGGTTAATTGCTACTAAGTGGAGTATCTTGGTTCGGTAAACTATCTTGGTTAGGTAAATAAAGTGAAATTAAGGCCATTATGGGTGGGAGGGGTCCTTGTAGCTGTGAGAGAGACTCAGTGTTGAAACTGAAGGAGAGGAAATGAGACGGCTACTGCCAGCTCGGGTCATTTAGCTCGTTTAGCTTATTTAGCTCGTTAAGCTCGTTTAGCTTATTTAGCTCGTTAAGCTCGTTTAAACTCTCTCTGTCTGAGGGGTGTAGCTGCCATTTCGCCGGCCTCTGCAGCCAGCTCCTCTCTGCCGGCCCAAGCTGAACGCTCTTCATTCAACAAACAGAGCTATCGAGTTAACGTTAAAGCTAACAGTGTCGCTCCAAAGGAAAACGTTCATTTGTAACGTATTTATATCCGCTTGAAGTGAAGAAGTGTGGGATGCTGGGTAATTAGGGCGGGTTGTGTTACGCTTGGCTGTGTCGGTACTGTAATGAAAGAGGTGCGCGTGCTTCATAGCCCTGTAAAAACACCCGACCGCCGCCCTCGAGTCTAAGCCCCCCCCCCCCCCCCCCCCCCCAGTCCTGTCAGCTTGCAGGAGTCTGCAGCCCCGGTGCTGGAGAGCAGCGAGATTCTGCCGCTCTGTGTTTATCATCGTTAAAATCATCGGCCGAATCGTGCCGGAGCAGCCAGGCCGCGGCGGGCTAACGGTGTGATGCGCTGCTTCCGTCGTCCGGTTCATTCATTGAGCAGAAACAGAATCCAGGACCAGGGTTACAGATCCCGGTGCCGGGGGAACGGTAGCCGAGGCGACTGTGGGCGGTTAAAGCGGGGTGGTCTGTTCTCCTGCCTGCCGGGGGGAACGGCGTCCGTTACAGAGGGACTCTGGACGGAGTGTTTGTCCTTCCTCCTGACTACGCCCGGAGGAGGTGGTGGAGGAGTTTACTTATAATATTTTTACTGTAGACTTATAGCCGAGAGGTCACGGGTTCAAATCCCCGGTCGGGTATTGCCAGTTAATCTATAGCCAGGTACAATGTTAGAAAGTGCCCAGCTGTGGAAATAGAGAGCATGTTAAGTATAAAAGAAAAGATAGAGAATGTAACCCACTATACGCAGTCACCTGGTAGAAGGGTGTCCTGCTCAGTCCTTCCTGTGTTGTGGTTTATGAGTGGCAGTGACAACAGTGGGCCACACCCCCCCCCCCCCCCCACCCCATCCCCTGCCCCCTGGGAGACCGGGGACCCATGCTGGGATTCAGTGGCTGTTCGTCCTTAACTTCTTTTTACAAGTCAATGTAAGCATTTCACTTTTTCCGCAAACATTCAGTGTGGCGAGTTAGTTTAGTGATCGCTGAGCTGGCCAAACTGAAGAGAAAAAAAAAAGCTGATTTGAATAATGGGATTTAATTGTAAGCCAAAGTTAAATGTTGATTGAATCCAGGCCAAAGTCTGTAGGTAGGTGGCGGCAGTTACAGTAACCAGCCCCCCCCCAAAGCTCCCCCCCCCCACCCAATGGCTCCTTCCCACCCATTCTCCATCTGTGAAGCCCCCTCCCCCACTGCCCTGGGGATGGGAGTCACTCTGCTCCCAGGGCTCCAGGCCTGAAGTTCACCAACCCCCCCATACCCCACCATGCCCCCCCCCCTCCCCCCCGTCCCCCCCCCACGCCCCTCTCCAAACAGCCAGCCTGCCTCAGTGACGCCTGGGCCCTGACCTCATAATGAGGGATGGGTCACGCACCTATGTACATTAACACACACAAACACACACTATACACACTCACACACACACACAATACATACATACACACACACATTTACGCACGTGCGCACGCACATACACACTCACACACACACACAAACGCTTACAGTCACACACACGCACATACACGTATATGCATTGACATAGGCCCGCATCCATTTAAAAAAATCTAGTTTCCCCTCCTGTGTGGGTTTCACATACTTTTTATACTCTTTACATGCTGAAACCAAGCATCCACCCCCTCTACAGATCCATGAGAATCCTAAATGATTTTAGTCATGAGGTTACTTTACATTACAGACATTTAGCAGACGCTCTTATCCAGAGCAACGCACACAACTTTTACACAGCAACTAACGGACATGTCCTTTTCACCACTGCCCTTTCTGAATGGCCAGCAGTCTGCAGGATTTGCACTGGAGTCTGAAGGGTTACGGTGTTTATAATGAGCGATCTGACCCGGGTCTGGTAAACATTCTCCATCCCGCTGGGTACGGACTCAAGGGGGGGGGGGGGGGGGACGGGGGGGGGGGGGGGGGGGGCCGTGTCTATTGTTGTTTTCACAGTTGTGCTGATGGAAGGCTCCTATGCTCCGTGACTAAGTCACACGGTGTATATTTGGGTCGTGAGTTTGGGGGGTACAGGGGTACAGAGGCCACTCTGTAACCAGGACTGCCCCTGGGCGGGGAAGGCGCAGAGCATGGTGGGAAGGGTGGGGGGTGGGGGGAGCAAGGGTGAGGGGGCACAGGTCAAATTTCCCCCCGCTTCCTCAGTTGGGCGCCCCCCCCCCCCCCAGTGGTCAGGGTTGGGTGACAGAGGTTCTGTTTCAGCTCTCGTTTCCCCCACACTGGGGCTTGAGAGGACAGAAGAGACCCCCACAGTCCCCACCTGTCGGCTCATTAATAACAATTAATTATTCATTATCAATAATGCCAGGCGTTGGTTTCCATCACACTGGCCTGACTAATTGTCCTGTTTCTCTGTGGCCTGGGATGGCAGTATGGCTGCTTGGACTCATAATAAAACATTTAGAAAGAAAACAAGAAAACTGAGGCCTTTAACCCCTTAACTTTCTCTGTTCCAGGCTTTATATTATATATGTCGTATTCACCATTGTGCTAATCGTACCTCTGAGCTAAGCCGAAAAAAATTAAACGTTACAACTTCGACGGCCCTAGCGGGGGCTCCCAAACTCTCAAAGCCACATAAAATGGAGGCTCGCTTGTTTAAAATGGCTACCCGTCGACACCTTTATCCTCACACCTGTCCTGGGGGCGAACGGGCTCACCTGATTGGCCGGATTAGAGGCCCTGAGGCGGGCAGCTGGCTCAGTCCTGCTTCTCTCACTGAGGCCTTTGTGTTGCTCTCCAGGGTTATCAGTCTTTCTTTCTCCTTTTTCTTTGTTTCCTCTCTTCCGCCTTCCTGTTCTTCCTCTCTTTCTCTCTCTCTCTCTCTCTCTCAGTTTTCCAAACATTGGCATGGTAAACATACACGTGTATTGTATACATACAAGGCATGGTAAACATAAAAGGTGATTTAAGATTTTTTAATTGAACTTTTTTTGAACCAGAGTAGTTACACTGAGATTGGCATCTCTTTTGCTAGTGAGCCCTGGAGCCTGCTTGTCTTTGGACATGTATTAATAGAATATAATAAATTCAATATCTTAGTACAGTACTGTACAAAAAAGAGGTTATAATACTATAAAATAAAAGTACATAAGTACATGTTTTAGACATAAGGTCATTGTCATGTGTCAGTGCTGCTGCGTCAGTGCTGCTGCGTCAGTGCTGCTGTGTCTGTGCTGCTGGGTCAGTGCTGCTGGGTCAGTGGTGCTGTGTCTGTGGTGTTGGGTGAGTGATTCTGTGTCTGTGCTGTTGGGTGAGTGATGCTGTGTCAGTGCTGTTGGGCCTAGTGATGCTGTGTCTGTGCTGTTGGGTCAGTGATGCTGTGTCTGTGCTGTTGGGTCAGTGCTGCTGTGTCAGTGATGCTGTGTCAGTGCTGCTGGGTCAGTGATGCTGTGTCTGTGCTGTTGGGTCAGTGCTGCTGTGTCTGTGCTGTTGGGTGAGTGATGCTGTGTCAGTGCTGTTGGGTCAGTGATGCTGTGTCAGTGCTGCTGGGTCAGTGATGCTGTGTCAGTGCTGCTGGGTCAGTGATGCTGTGTCTGTGCTGTTGGGTCAGTGATGCTGTGTCAGTGCTGCTGGGTCAGCGATGCTGTGTCAGTGCTGTTCGGTCAGTGCTGCTGTGTCAGTGCTGCTGGGTCAGTGATGCTGTGTCTGTGCTGTTCGGTCAGTGCTGCTGTGTCAGTGCTGCTGGGTCAGTGATGCTGTGTCTGTGCTGTTGGGTCAGTGCTGCTGTGTCTGTGCTGCTGGGTCAGTGCTGCTGGGTCAGTGATGCTGTGTCAGTGCTGCTGTGTCTGTGCAGCCCTCAGTCATTCCTGCGCTGGTGCTCGGGGGCTCTGGGGAGGGAGGATGTGAAACGGAACGGTCGGGGTGAAGCCCGGGTGTGCGGGGGTTCACCCCAAATCTGGTTTTTACTTCACGTGGAGGTCAACTGCAGCTCAGAGGGGCTTCTGGGAGACATCAGTGAAATCGGGTGGGGTTAGAGAGCAGAGACAAGCGCATTTAATCTCTTAAATTCATCTCCTGGGACGCCCAACGGGTGTTTGGACTGCGCTACCTGCGTCTCTAAGGATGAGGCTCGCAGCATCTCCCAAGTTGCCGCGGAAACAGAGCAGGTATTGTTCTGGGTGCGTGTACTGTTGGGTGTGCGCGTTGCCCCCCTTGTAGGGAGCACTTTCAGGGGTGTGAGGGGGGGGATGGGGTGGTTGGGGAGTGTTGCGGGTGTCAGCTGGTTGCTGCAGTATTACGGTAGCGAACCCACCCACCCCCCCTACACCCAAGCTGCATGCTGGGAGCTGGACAGCTGGTGGCCTTCGGAGTCCGGCTGCATGGTGGATGGGAAAAGCCATCGCCACGGAAACTCAGGAAGGCATTGCATCTGCCGCTAGCTGTCTCCCTACTGCCCCCCCCCCGCCCCCCCCTCTCACCGTCAGCTGAGATCTGGCTGAGGACAGCTGGTCAGTGTGTGTCCCAGGACCTGTAACCCACCCACCCCCCCCCCCCACTACCCTACCCCCTCCACAGTAGCCACCAGCTCCAGCACAGGGAGTCCAGGGTCCGGAGGGCAGGGGGGGAGCCAGCAGTAATCACTCGTCCTCTGACACCACCTCCTCACACATGCTGCACTCCTCCAGCTGGCCTCTTGGGGGCGCTGTAGGGGCAGGAAAGCAGCCCTCAGGCCTCCAGCGTGGCGTAAAAGCAGACTGGCCCTGTGCTCTAATGTGGGGCGTGCAGCTTAGGTGTGTTCCCGCACTGCACTCTGCCTGGGGGGCTGAACCAGGCCCTCCCCCAGTACAGAGTCTCATTCTCTCAAACGCACTAATTATTCACAACTTCCTCCTTCTCTTTGCATTTTACGTTTTTGCGAGAAAAATAACCCGGTCAGACGCCGTCTGCATGAAACACACGCACTGCCCCCCCCCCCCCCCCCCTCCTCCCCCCGCAGAATTCAGAGCAGAATAGAGCAGAGTCTGCCCAGGCTGACCCCCCCCCCCCCCACAGAATTCAGAGCAGAACAGAGCAGAGTCTGCCCAGGCTGACCCCCCCCCCCCCCCCCCCACACGCTTGGAACAGGATTTACGGAGCTTGCGTTGTATTCCGCCGGTCCGCCCGGCTCCTTGGAAACGGCACCTTCGACTCGATTAGCCGAAAATCCTCTGGAGGAAAAGCCTGCCAAAAAAGGGGGAAAAAAAGCGTCTTGTAAACTGTTATAAAAAAGTAGTTTTGCTAATTACTGTTGGGTGTGCTTGGCCTGCGAGCTTGGGGCTCAGACAGGACTCCAGCTGGGGGATGCTGAGCGGCGCGGGGCATGGGGGGGGGGGGGGGGGCACGGTTGGCAAAGCCGGCCCAGCCAGGGGCAACAGGGCATTTCTGTGCAGCTGCCAGGGAGGAACAGCCCCTACGCCCTTCAGCAATGGGCTTTAACCCTTTTGGAGGGCAGGGTTTTTTGGAATGGTTTTTCAGAGTTCTACGTCAGTATGTTCTAGAACTCCGCTGCTTTCAGTCACCGGTGGTGATTGTGACATCAGCATTAGAACGTTCAGTTATGGAGATTCTAGTCGCGTGTTTGGGATCTTACAGCACACCTTGAAGGGTTAATGTGCTGGGGGAAAATGACAGGGTTTAAATGAGCTGGTTTTGGTGGGTGGGTGGGTGGGTGGGGGAGGGGAGAGGGTGGGGGGGGGGGGTGTCTGGGTGGGGGGGTTGTAGCGGGGGGCGCTGGTTTGAACCCCTCACCTCTTTGTCTAGTGTGGAATTATATCTTTGTGGGGGTCAGAATTCACTCTCCGTTAATTGACATGAACTCTGACAGAAATAGTGCTGAGTGTTTTTATTGTAGTTGTGTCTGGGCTGTGCAAGTAGCTGAACAGTGGGGGGGGGGGGGGGGGGGGGGCAGAGGCACTGCAGGAAGATATTACTATTATTTTTTTACGAACTGTTCTTTCCTTTGTGACTCCTTCATCTAGGGCTGCTCACGGGAGTTAGATTTACCAGCTGCACTCGGGGTCTCTCGGGCATTCAAGGACCCCCCAAAAACTGCTGACATTCAAGGGCTTAGATAACCTGTTTGTGATTGGATGGGCATATTTTTTGGAAAAATTTCAATATTTGAATGTATTTCTATTTTTTGATGAATGCGGAAGAACTTGACTGACCTGCACAGAGCCCTGATCCCAACTCCATCCGACACCTTTGGGATCAGTTGGAAAACCAACTGCGAACCAGGCCTCACCACCCAATCAGTGCCCGACCTCACTAATGCTCTTCAGGCTGAATGGAAACAGATCCCTGCAGCAATTCTCCAGCATCTAGTATGAAGCCTTCTCAGAATAGTTGAGGTTGTTACAGCAGCAAATGGTGGACCAACTCTGGATTAGTGCCCATAATGAGATGGATTGTGGATGAGATGTTGGATGTCAGGCATCCGCACACTTTTGGCCGTGTAGTGTGTGTTTCCCTGGTACCCTGTGGTTACTGCCAGGTCCTCTGTCCATGAGCGGAGTGGTTGTGCTTTTCTGGGACGGGGACGGGCCAGTTTGGGGGGGTGTTGCGGAGAGATTGGGAGGATCTGTGTAATGAGTTGCTGTCCCATCTGCTGGTCGAATCCCGGTGATCAATAAACACACACTGCTGCTCATCTACAGTTACTGCAGATTGGCCCGAGCCCATCTGCTCTGACACAGGGGTCACCACTCCCCATTGATCCCGCATTGACCCCCAAATTGTTTAATGGTAACCAGGGTTAATTAACAATTTGTCATCCCCTAATTGCGCTGGGTTAGTTTCAGTCCCATCGACTGATTCGCACAAAGGGGCCGTGATGCTCCAGACGTTGTTTTTCAGTTAATTTGAGGATAAAGGAACAATGGGGCGAAGCTTTGTGAAATTAGGCTCCTGGATGTTCCGTTTCCCCTCCTCACCGAACGAGCTGACAGTCACAGCGGTCCCGTGAACTGTAGACTGAGGCGATCTGCGCTCACCCGAGTCTTCTTGCAATGACTAGAAGTTTCCTTTGGATTCCTGCAGTATTGTTACTGTTATTATTATTTATATATTTATGTATTAATCTTTCACTTTTAAGAAATGTGGTGCCCAACATGGGGCTGAGCATGTCCGATTCCCTCCCCCCCATCCCGTGTAGAATGTGTGATCTTTGTAACCACAGCCGCGTTGATAAGCGAACACCAGTGAGTAGACATCCAAAAACATGCTTTATTCAATGGGTGGTGAAAAAGTTTTGCTTGTGGAAAAACTCTCTCTCTGTCGCCATGGCCACCGAATCATCCCACATCACCTCTAGATAAATAATCTCTTACTCTCTCTCTCCCCACCTCAGCTGATGTGTGCTGGGCGTTCTTTTGCAAAATGGTCCCCGTGCATCATCCAGTTGGGTGCTGCACGTTTGTGGGGGTTCAGGTGAGGTTACCCCCCCCCCCCTTTCCCAGTGAAGGGCTTTGCGTTCCTGACAGGGTCCCTGCAAAAGTCAAATCCATCATTTTTACGTTTTTATTCCCGCTATTTATGCGCTTGCCTTGCGACATCTGTGTGCCAGACATCCGATCGGTGCCCCGGGGGGCTGCGGATGGTTAATTATTGGGAGGTGGGTCCTCTTTTTAAGACCTGCGCCCCCGGGCCTGGGACAGTAGAGCCGAGTACCCGCTCGCCCGGGCCTTCGCCCCGAAACAGTGAGGAGGGGAACGTTCTCACGTCGGGGCGCGCTTCTCAGGCCGCTGTTCCCGTTCACAGGGGCGTCTGGCCTTAAAAACGGGGTGTGGAATAAGAGTGTGAATGTGTGTGTGAATAAGTGTGTGAATATGCGTGTTTAATTATGCATGTGGCCTGATGGGGGCGTGGCTCAGAGCAGGCCACAGCTGCAGGGACAAAAGACGCACCGCTATACCGAGCCTGCCATTTGACCCGCAACGGTGCCCCTCTCTCTCTCTCTCTCTTTTTCTTTCTCTCCATCTCTGTTTCTCTTCTGACTGTCCTTCTCTTTGTCTGTCCTCTCTTTTCTGACTCTCTCTGTCTGTCTCAGTTCAGTTAAATACAGTTCAGGAGTGCTTTATTGGCCTGTGTATTGCCAGAGCTTGATGTAAACATGAAAGACGTTAAGTTTATTCCACAGTGTCATGTTATGGCAGGCACTTGCGTACTGTGCTGCTAATTTCGTGTTGCTCAGTTCTCTCTCTCTGTCTGTCTGTCTGTCTCTCTCTTTCTCTCTCTTTCTCTCTGTCTGTCTCTCTCTTTCTCTCTCTGTCTCTCTCGCTATTTCACTAGTCTGGGAAGAAAGGAGGGTGATGGGGTTTGCAGTGTTTTTTTTTTAGTGGAACAAAAGCAGACAGAATTGTGTGGCCCCTGTTGTGCGGTGACTGTGGGGGGATTGTGGGTAGATATTGGGTCTGTGGTGGTGGGGGCGGGGGGGGGGGGGGGGGGGTGATTGGAGCTGTTACCATGGAGACGTGGAGCTGCCCCACCCGGCTTGTGCCCTTTTTCACGTCCCGGCCTCCCTCCCGGAGTCACTGGGGCATCCCCTCCCTTGCCCCCACCCCAGCCCCTGGCCCCGCCCCGCTCGTCCAGGACCCCCCCCGTGCCCCCCCGAGCCTGCCCCCCCCCCCCCCCCCGTCCGTGCGGCATGCCGGGGCTGGTCCTGTTGGTTTTCTCTATTATTCAGTGATATTTGGACATGCTGGCCTCTGCTGCTTGTCTGGTCCTTACTGGGGGGCAGTGTTCCCCTTTCTCAGGCTGCCGGAGGGGTCACCCCCCCCCCCCCCCCCCTCGCAGCTCTCAGGGCAGGGGTCTGTCTGCCTCCCCTCCCCCCCCTTCCCACACACACACATTCACACACACACACACACACTCATACAGGCTCACACTCTCACACACACACACACAGACTCACACAGGCTCACACACACTCACACACTGTCACACATACACACTCATACCCACACACACACACTCGTACCCACACACACACACACACACACACACACACACACACACGGCGGTTCTCAGAGTCCTCAGACTCGGGCTCATTACTCATACCTGTCTGTAGCGCTGGTGTTCCCAGCAGGAAGAGCCGCGGCGGAAATGAAGCCTCCCGCGGGGGGGGGGCCGAGGGGGGGGTGGACTGGGGGGGGGGCTCTGCTCTCTCCGCTCAAGCGCCGCCATCACCGCTGCTTTATAGACCTTGACCGTGAACTGACCGTGACGCCATTTCACAATCACTACAACCCCCCCCCCCCCCCCCCCCCATGTTTTGGTGGACCAACTGTGAGCACTCTTTCTCTCACACACACACACACGCACACACTACCACACAAGCAAACACCCACACACACACACACACACTACCACACAAAGAAACACTCATACACGGTCATACTGCAAAGATAGACGCTTGTAAGTTACGTAAAAAGATTCGCGCGTAGCAGTAACTTCCGTCGCGTTATCTCAGCATGGACAAGCCGCCAATCTTTGAGGCAGAAAATATCTGAAAGCTGTTTGACCTTTAATTTCGACGGACCTGTCTGTGAGTGTGCGCATAAACCAGCTGTAATCAGAGGGCTGCCAGTTTACTGCACTGTTTGCTAAATCATTCAATTAGTAGTAACTAGTAGAAAACAAGAAAGTATTTCTATATGTTTCAATCAATAAATAGTTAAACTAAATGCGGCTACTTGTAGTTCTGATGACTGCATTAGTAAAGTAATAAAGATTGCAATCTAAACTTTATAGAAACAAAATGATTACATCTGCTGCATGTTAGGTGCTGTGCTTTTGTTTGTGATTAGTCAGTGTTGGTTGGCTCCTCACTGTCCCTCAGGTTGTGGCAGGGCAGGCTGGGATATGTTTTGCTGTGAGCGAGGGTGTGCTCCCGTTCTCCTAAAAAGACTGGCAGGTTATTTTTGGTCAGGATCTTCTCTGCTGTCTGAGAAGGTCAGAGCCTTTATCTCCACTGACACAGAGAGAGACGGTGCAGTGGGTGTGCATTCTGTTTGTGGGGCCTGATGGCTGTGGAGAGGTTGCTTTGGGACTCTCTGTTCAGATAAGACCTTCTGCCAACCTACTGTGCTGAAAGGGTCAGGCTTGGGTCCCTGTCTATGGAGCCAATATTAGCTGCTCTGAAAACCACTGCTTTGGCACGACAAAGCGCCTTGGTCATTTTTCAACGTTTGCAGTAATTATGGATTGTGTAATATTTCACTTCTTGTTTCAGGTTCCACACTTTTGTGTGAATTGTGAAGATGGTTGATGTTGGTTAGTAACTGCAGTGGAAGTGGTGGGCTTGGCTGAATGCTTCCGTGTTGTCTGAAGCCAGTCTGTACATTTGATTATGATCACACAGCTTCAGGCGGCTGTGTTTCTGTGCTCTTGGTTTGTCATTACATTACAGGCATTTGGCAGACGCTCTTGTCCGAAGCGACTCACAGAGCTTTTTCACATAGCATTGCATCCATTTATACAGCTGGATCTGAAGCAATGCAGGCTAAGCACCTTGCTCAAGGGTACAACGGCAGTGTCCTACCCGGGAATTGAACGTGTGACCTTGAGAAGACCGGTTTGTTACACATTACACTACACCGCCTCCCCAGTGCAAATCTTTGTCCAAATCTTTACAGGTGCATACGGGTTGGACAGTGCCCTGCCGATGGGGCCCGTGGGGTCTAGCAGTGAATGTTGTCCGCGACGCTGACGCTGTAGTCACAGGACCTGAGTCTCTCAGAAAGAAGTCTCTCGTCCTGCCAATACCAACATACAGGCTACCCTTTAGGCTGGAGGCACAGTCTCGGATTCTCCTCTGGGCTGTGGTCGGCATGCAGTGTCAGAGTCCGTCCAAATATATCCAAATACGTCACCTTTTACATCCATTCCAGCCAGGCCCTGTGCCTGTACTTCCTGTGAATATTCCTTGCAGAACCACCTATTTCCTTGGTTCAGGAAAAGGACAATTATTCTGCATGTGTGTTTTTTTTCAGCTGGATTAATGAGGAATAGGTCATTGTCATGGAACACTGTAAGCTTATTCATACGTGAGTTGGTGCTTCTTTGAGAAGTGGAATGTGGGTTGCCAGGTCCTCCCTTTGAGTTGCAGCTTCTTTTGTAAGGGTGGTGTGGGATGCCAGGTCTTGCGTGATCCCTCGCAGTGCTGAGTTTATCTGAGGGCTCTTTGGCTTGGGAATCGGTGGGTCAGTGAGTAATCCTGTCTGCTTGGCTTCGTGTCTTTAACAGGGCAGTTATGGTTTCACTGTTTGCACAGTGACTAAAGTCTGGGTTTGTGGGTTCTGGAAAGGTTGGGCTAGACGGAACATTACTGGTTAACAAGCAGCTGTGTGGTTCACCTGAGGCACCCCATCTCTCTCTCTCTCTCTCTCTGTCTCTCTCTCTCTCTCTCTCTCTCAAATTCAAATTCAAGTTGCTGACATACATATGAAAATAGTGTGAAAGCATCAGAAATCAATTACAATACACAGTATGTGCTGTAAAAGAATAATGACAGTGAGCATTTTTAAAACAAAAACAACAATGTTAATGTTAAATCAACCCTAGTATTTCTTTAAAAAATGTATGTTAGGATTGTCACTCAGTGTCCCCAGGTTATGACAAGCTGAAATGTATTAAGCCCTAACTGGGGCTGTTGGTCCTTCTCCTAATAAAATTGCACATTTTTGCTCATCCTCTGATAAGGAATTTAAGTTTATTGAAAATTTATGGAAATACACTTTTCTTGTTTTTGTGTATATTGTACAGTTTAGGAGGAAGTGCGTCTCTGTCTCCAGCTCTCCTGTCCTACAGTGAGCACATATTCCTTCTTCTTTTGGCAACCATGAGTTTTTGTGTCTGCCTTTTTTTTTATTTCAAGGGTGTGGTCGCTGAGTCTCTCTCTGTCTCTCTCCCTCTCTCTCACCCTGTCTCTCTGTCTGTCTCTCTCTCTCTCTTCACCTGGGGTGCATCATCCCTCTCTCTCTCTCTCTCCCACAGTGACCTGCCTGAACTCCTCACCGTCATGTTTCATAAAGAACGGGACCCCCACGGTTTCTCTACATTAAGGGAGGGGCGTGGGGGGCGGTACTAGGGGGGCGGATGGGGGGCCCTGCGGGGCAGTTTAACCAGCGGCTGCTGATTCCGCCTCGTCCGGGTTTCGAGGGGGGCAGAGGCTCGCCTGTAATTTCGTGTCCGCCTCTTCTTTTAGAAGTTCGGATACCTCAAAGGAGCGCTCGTCTGACCTCCGTTTCCTGAGCTGACCTCGTGCCGTTACGGCAACGTCGCCGGTTAACAATTAAAAACAGCGCTTCCGCCCGTCTGAGTCGTCCCCGGTGAAAACCCGTCCGCCGTGGCAGATGGTTCCTTTTAAATATTTAAATTATTGTTTACGTATCGCGGAGTGCCAGACGCGGGGGGGATCTCCGCATGGAGGATCAGGTCATTTTTTAACCTCCCTGCCCTCTGGGCGGCTGCGGTCACCTTACGGGGGGTTGAGTGAGTTTTGCGCTGGCTTCCAAACCTGAGCGTCGGGGTCACCTTCTGAAAAGAGGACTGCATCACGCCACTTCCTGCGCTCGGCTCGGTTGGCATGGCAACCACAAAACTGTTACACTCTGGGGCGCTCTGTCCAACTGTCACTCTTGTTTAAAACTGAGAAGCTAAGCCAATTTAGCAAACTGCTGTTTTTTTTTTTTTTTTTTTTTTACAAGCCTTTAGCTACTTCAGTTTAAGTTTTTTAAATGATATTAATAGTTGAGGTTTAGTAATAGTTGAGGTTTAGTGCCCCCTTCAACTTGTTTTTTTCTGTCATACATTTTTTTTTCCGGGTTTTCTGTACTAATACCTTTGTTTGCAGATTTTTTTTTTTGACTTCCAACCAAATTTTTTTTGCTGTTTTGTCTTTTGTTCTAGCTTTGTCCTACCATGTGTGTTTGTGTTGATAAGTGTGTTTTTTTCCACAAAGAATGTGTTTTTTAAAATATTTTAAAATGTGAGATTTAAGGTTGTTTATGAAAGACCATTTGTTGGAGCTAATGGCTGGCGAGTTTTCCTTCTGAGGACCTCTCTCTCCTTCTCTCCCTGTGTCTCTTCTGTTCTCTCTCCCCCCCCCCTTCCTCTCTTTCTCTCTCTCCGCAGGAGATAGTGCTGGTGGTCTTCTTCGGTGTGGAGTACGTAGTCCGGCTGTGGTCGGCTGGCTGCCGGAGCAAATACGTGGGCGTCTGGGGGAGGCTGAGGTTCGCTCGCAAGCCCATCTCCATCATCGGTGAGTGTGCTGGGCCGGCTGCATTAACGGCTCTCCCTACGGCTTCACATCCAGGGATATAACAGTTTCAACCGTCAATCTGTCCAGCGTGCCACCTGGGTCTCTGTGTGGCGGTTACCTGGCACTGAGGTTTTGGATTAGAGAGTTACAGTTTATAGTGCCAAAACCCGGAAGTAAGTTCGAATCTTTGAGCCGTGGGTTCCCTCGTCAGATTTCCAACTCATTTTTCCTTCATTGGGATTTTGTTTTCTGCCGAAAATAAGGTCTGTGGTGAAGCCTGAAAGAGCTCCACGCTTTGTTCTACGTGATAAATTATACCCAATAATATCTCAACCTTGGATTTCAAAGCTGTTATGTACTTTTAAAAAGTAAGTTGCTAACAAGTTGCTATATTGAAACTACAACAATGGTCGCTTTATGGCAGCCGCCACTCAAGTTTCCATACTAACTTGCCTGCACTTGACAACCATTGTAGTTTGGCTGACTCGTGCTCTCTCTCTCTCTCTCTCTCTCTCTCTCTCCCCCCCCTCCCTCCCTCCCTCCCTCCACAGACCTCATTGTCGTGGTGGCCTCTGTAATCGTGCTGTCCGTGGGCTCCAAAGGACAGGTGTTTGCTACCTCTGCTGTCAGGTAATGGGGCGGAGTCTGGCACTGTGTGGTCTGGAAAGGCGGGCGGAGCCAGGGTCCTGGGCGGGGTCTGTTGTCATGGTGCGTGGGTGTGTCTTCCAGAGGGATCCGCTTCCTCCAGATCCTGCGGATGCTGCATGTGGACCGACAGGGAGGAACCTGGAGGCTTCTGGGATCTGTAGTCTTCATACATCGGCAGGTGAGCGAGATACACACAGAAGCACACAGACTCAGTCACAAACATGCACACACGTGTGCGCATACAATTGTGCGCACGTAGGAATGTGCACATGCACAAAAAGCACTCTCACACAAACGCACATTTACACTCACAAGCATTGTGATGCAATGTCTCACACAACCGCATGCACACACAAACACACATGCACACACACAGCCATACACACGACAGCTCCAGCTAGAGTCTGCACTGTCAGGAACTGCACGTTGTCCGCCCCTTCCTCCTCTGACCTCTACCTGCAGAGATAAACAGGTTTACCCCTAACTGCCTGTAGGGGGCACTTTTAAAACTCCTTCCTCTGGTCATTGGTCATGTTCCTCTGCACCTGTCCGTCTGTCC
>CM045898.1:46518518-46523518 GCA_025169545.1 Anguilla japonica
CTATCTCTCACTCTCCCTCCTATAGCAGTGCTATACAGTAGTGCTGGTAAGTGTTTTATTTGGGCAGGCAGAGCCTGCAGCCTGGGACCCACGCAGGAGCACACTGCGTGGGGGTGGGGGCGCAGATGCGCTGCAGGTGTTTAGGGGTTATGTCTCTGCGCGCCTCAGAGTAGAATCCGAGTGTTTTGCGAAGGCTGCGCGATGTGCCGACATTTAAAACAACGTGGAGCATTGAGAGGGCTGTTTGTGTGGTAAACGAAGGGGAGATGGAGACGTGTTCTGATTGGCTGTGGTCGTGTGGGCATTGCATTGGGTTTCTTTTTGGGTTGTATTTGTTTTTTTTGGCGGGTGGGGTGGGGGGGGGGGTGGGGGGGGGGGGGGGGGGGTTTGTGGGTGTGTAAATAGGGGGCTGAGAAGTTTCAAGGTGTTTGTGGAAAATTCAGTGTTTCAATAAAGGAACACCAAAAGTCAGTCTCTCTCTTTCTTTCTCTCTCTCTCTCTCTCTCTTTCTCCCCCCTCTCTCTCTCTCTGTTTGTTTCTGTGCTCTCTCGTCCGTTCCCTCCGAGCGGTGAGCCTCTCCGGGCGGACGGTGTCTCGATCGCCCGGGGCAAGCAGGATTTAGCAGGCCTCTTAAGCCCTGACGTGACAGTCTGTTTTCCCAAAGCGCCGATGTGCGCCTCTGCCAGGAATCTTTTTTTCCCGCTCTACCAGTAAACTCAGAGGGCATGATTCAGTGCTGGGGGAATCATGCCAAAAGAATCCGAGCGAATCAACACAGTGAGTAAGCACCCCCGCACCCCCCCCCCCCCCCCCACTACTAACCCCCGGTCGACCCAACCCACTGAGAGACACACAACCCCCCCACCCCTCCACAGGCCTGTCCCGTCAAATTCAAATATGGATAAAATGTCCTTTCTCCTGCTGGTGATATGAAAGCAAAATATGGCCTTCACCAGCCACCATAAGAACCCTTGAAGTCCTAGCGCTTGCTACCAGAGAGCAATAAATACACTGCTCTGCTACACTACACAACACACACTGCCCTGCTACACTGCACACATACACTGCCCTGCTACACTGCACACATACACTGCCCTGCTACACTGCACACACACACTGCCCTGCTACACTGCACACATACACTGCCCTGCTACACTACACAACATACACTGCCCTGGTACACTACACAACATACACTGCCCTGCTATACTACACAACATACACTGCCCTGCTACACTACACAACATACACTGCCCTGCTACACTACACACATACACTGCCCTGCTACACTGCACACATACACTGCCCTGCTACACTACACACATACACTGCTCTGCTACACTACACAACATACACTGCCCTGCTACACTGCACACATACACTGCCCTGCTACACTGCACACATACACTGCCCTGCTACACTACACACATACACTGCTCTGCTACACTGCACACATACACTGCCCTGCTACACTACACAACATACACTGCCCTGCTACACTGCACACATACACACCGCCCTGCTACACTACACACATACACTGCCCTGCTACACTGCACAACATACACTGCTCTGCTACACTGCACACATACACTGCCCTGCTACACTGCACACATACACTGCCCTGCTACACTGCACACATACACTGCCCTGCTACACTGCACAACATACACTGCTCTGCTACACTGCACACATACACTGCCCTGCTACACTGCACACATACACTGCCCTGCTACACTGCACACATACACTGCCCTGCTACACTGCACACATACACTGCCCTGCTACACTGCACACATACACCGCCCTGCTACACTACACACATACACTGCCCTGCTACACTGCACAACATACACTGCCCTGCTACACTGCACACATACACTGCTCTGCTACACTACACACATACACTGCCCTGCTACACTACACAACATACACTACCCTGCTACACTGCACACATACACTGCTCTGCTACACTGCACACATACACTGCTCTGCTACACTACACAACATACACTGCCCTGCTACACTGCACACATACACTGCCCTGCTACACTACACACATACACTGCTCTGCTACACTGCAACCATACACTGCTCTGCTACACTGCACACACACACTGCCCTGCTACACTGCACACATACACTGCTCTGCTACACTGCACACATACACTGCTCTGCTACACTGCACACATACACTGCTCTGCTACACTGCACACATACACTGCTCTGCTACACTACACAACATACACTGCCCTGCTACACTGCACACATACACCGCCCTGCTACACTACACACATACACTGCCCTGCTACACTGCACAACATACACTGCTCTGCTACACTGCACACATACACTGCCCTGCTACACTACACACATACACTGCTCTGCTACACTGCACACATACACTGCCCTGCTACACTACACAACATACACTGCCCTGCTACACTGCACACACACACTGCTCTGCTACACTGCACAACATACACTGCTCTGCTACACTACACAACATACACTGCCCTGCTACACTGCACACACACACTGCTCTGCTACACTACACACATACACTGCTCTGCTACACTGCACACATACACTGCCCTGCTACACTGCACACATACACTGCCCTGCTACACTGCACACATACACTGCCCTGCTACACTGCACACATACACTGCTCTGCTACATTGCACACATACACTGCTCTGCTACACTGCACACATACACTGCCCTGCTACACTGCACAACAAACACTGCCCTGCTACACTACACAACATACACTGCCCTGCTACACTGCACACATACACTGCCCTGCTACACTGCACACATACACTGCCCTGCTACACTACACACACACACTGCTCTGCTACACTACACAACATACACTGCCCTGCTACACTGCACACATACACTGCTCTGCTACACTGCACACATACACTGCCCTGCTACACTGCACACATACACTGCCCTGCTACACTGCACACATACACTGCTCTGCTACACTGCACACATACACTGCTCTGCTACACTGCACACATACACTGCCCTGCTACACTGCACACATACACTGCTCTGCTACACTGCACTTGTACACTTCCCTGGGACACTGCACACATACACTGCACAGATACACCGCACTGGAACACTGCACACACACACTGCACTGGTGGAGTGTACATTGCAGTGGTGTACCAGTGTCACTGTCAGTCCATGCCGTGCTTTTCATGCATTTACAGTGCCGTTGTTCTGATGGATGTGAGTGTTGAGGATGGAGCCTGAGTTAACCAGTCAGAGGGCGCTGTGGCGACCTTCATTTCACTGTCATCCAATGGGGAGATGGTAGCGTGAAAGTTTTGGCGCGTGAGTCTCCAGCGTTGGGGGGGGGGGGGGTGGCGGGGGGGGACGTTATGACCATGGGCGCCCTCTGTCTCGGCGCCCCCTGCAGGGTCCAGGATGAACGTCCTCCCCTCTTCCTGTGACCCCTGACCTCCCCCCTCCCGATTCCGCCCTCTCCTCTGTGGAAAGCGGTCTAGACTGCGTACCCGAGGCCTCCACTCCTCTGACGTCCGTCTCGGACGTCCGTCCGTCCGTCCGGCCTGTGCTGTCACTCCACCGTACGCGCCGCTGGGACGCTTGGAATTCCACGCTCCTCGGCCTTCTACCCTGGAGCAAGGAATGCTGGGTAGGCCGTCCGGGCGGCGGTTGAGATCATAGCTGGCCGTGCGGGTGCGAGCGGTGTTGGTGCCGGCCGTGGGCTCCAGGCCGTGCGGCGGGACGTCCCGGACGCTCTGCGGTTAGCCAGCGATGACAGGGCTGCCCAATCAGGAGCGCAACTCAGCCCCAAACTGATCACACCCACGCAACTCAGCCCCAAACTGATCACACCCACGCAACTCAGCCCCAAACTGATCACACCCACGCAACTCAGCCCCAAACTGATCACACCCACGCAACTCAGCCCCAAAACTGATCACACCCACGCAACTCAGCCCCAAACTGATCACACCCACGCAACTCAGCCCCAAACTGATCACACCCACGCAACTCAGCCCCAAAAACTGATCACACCCACGCAACTCAGCCCCAAACTGATCACACCCACGCAACTCAGCCCCAAAACTGATCACACCCACGCAGCTCAGCCCCAAACTGAGCACACCCACGCAGCTCAGCCCCAAACTGATCACACCCACGCAACTCAGCCCCAAACTGATCACACCCACGCAACTCAGCCCCAAACTGATCACACCCACGCAACTCAGCCCTAAACTGATCACACCCACGCAACTCAGCCCCAAACTGATCACACCCACGCAACTCAGCCCCAAACTGATCACACCCACGCAACTCAGCCCCAAACTGATCACACCCACGCAACTCAGCCCCAAACTGATCACACCCACGCAACTCAGCCCCAAACTGATCACACCCACGCAACTCAGCCCCAAACTGATCATGTCCGGGGGGGGCGAGGGGGGCTGGTGAGTGCGTGACTGAGCGCTGGTACGTGCAGGTGGGGTTACGGTTCTGCCAGTGCCACTCGGGCGCTCGTTGGCACGCCCTGGGGGGGGGGGGGGGGGGGGGGGGGGGAGCGGGCGGTGGTGTTTGAGGAGGCTGCCAAGTCTGTTCCTGGCACACTTGCCGATGGAGCCTTAATGTGTTTATTTAGAAGTGTTCCTGTGGAATTCATGGTGAGCTTATGAGGTCTGTGAGGGAGGGGGAGTTGGCAGTTTAGGGTGGGGGGGCTAGGGGGGGTTGAGGAGGTAGAGTTGGGTGGGACAGGGTGCAGTTGGGTAGAGGGGGGGAGGGGTTGAGAGAGTGCTAGCCAGGGAAGAGTGTTTAAGTTGAGTGTGTTTGCCTCCATAATCAATCAACCGGTCATCCAGAGGCACAGAAAGACCCCAGGGGAGGGTTGGGGATTGTGGGATGGGGGGTGGGGGTAGGGGGGGCTGTTGTGTTCTTTTCCTACTCTAAGCACTCTGCTCGCTGGGCTGCCTTATCTCTAA
>CM045898.1:46528518-46536018 GCA_025169545.1 Anguilla japonica
TTCTGTATCTCACAGGCAGCACATTAACGGGCCCCCAACCCCCCCCCCCCCGTCTGCTGCCCCCCCCCCCAACCCCACTCAAGGCCCGTCCCGAAACAAAACGGACCTTTCTGTCGGGGGGTGACCCGTCCGGCGGCGAGCTACAGGACCGGGGCGGTGGCTGTCCCACTCCTGCATTCCTCACGTGTGTACTACAGTCACAGCGCTGGGGGGGGGGGGGGGGGGGGGGGGGGGGGGGGGGGGCAGGGGGGGGGCGAGACGCGGGGCTCCCCGAGGGACTGTCTGAGTGAAAAGATTAATTTATACAGGAACACTACCGGAGGGGGGGGGCGGGGGGGGGCGAGGAGGGGTGGGGCCGGCCAGAGAGGCTCGCCATTGTGGTGCGGAGACAAAAGGGCATTGTCTGTACGCCGCGCACGTCAACAATGGGCTGACTGACAGCAGCCTCCAGCGCCGGGGCTCCGGGGAGCGCCGTGTAATGGCGGCTTTGTCCGCCGCTCTCTTATTGTAAGAAACAATCACTCGCGCCGGCCCGCGGCAGGCAGGGGCCTGGCCGTCGCTCCGCAGCTCCGGGGAACTGCACGCCAGGGCACGGTCGCCCGCGGCCGCGAACAGCCTCTCACTCAGCCTGCGCCATTAGCTTAGCGCCGCACCGTTAGCTTAGCACCGCACCGTTAGCTTAGCGCCACGTTAGCTTTGCGTCACGCCATTAGCTTAGCGCCACGCTTAGCTTCGCACTGCACCGTTAGCTTAGCACCACGCCGTTAGCTTAGCGTTGTGCCATTAGCTTAGCGCCGTTAGCTTTGCACCGCACCGTTAGCTTAGCATCACGCGCAGTACAGGCCCTGCAGAGAGCAGCAAAAGGTTCTAAACGGGACGTTACTCACACGGCTGTCTCATTTCCCGCCAAAATAAACTGTTGTTTTGAGTCGTTGCTCATGCCAGCTAGGGAGGAAAACTCCAAACCCAAAACAGCTGCTGTGACAGAGCTGGTAATGAGCTGAGAAATGAGTTCTGCTGATTGGCCTGACAGTCTTCACACCTGAATCCCTCGAGTACCGTGTAGGATTTGAGTAGCAGGGGTTTAGTCTGTCTTGTTTTGGGACTGAGAGGGCAGAAAGTGGCTTTTGGCAGTTTAAGGAGTGGGCTATGGGCCCCCCAAATTATTAGCAGGAGCTGGTGGGGCTGATCTCTCTGTGAGCTGATCACAGTATGTGGCTGATTTTGTTGTGGGGCTGATCTCTGTGTGTGGCTGATCTTGGTGTTGGGCTGTTCTTGCTGTGTGGCTGATCACGGTGTGGGGCTAATCTCCCTGTGTGGCTGATCTCCCTGTGTGGATGATCACAGTGTGGGATGATCGCGGTGTGTGGGACTGATCGCGGTGTGGGACTGATCGTGGTGTGGCTGATCATGTTGTGGGGTGGCTGATCTCCCTGTGGGGCTGATCGTGGTGTGGCTAATCGCATGTTGTGTGGCTGATCTCCCTGTGGGGCTGATCGTAGTGTGGCTGATCGTGGCGCAGTCGGCGGTACGAGGCCGATTGCAGCGCGAGGTGCGGGTCAGGAGCAGTTCGGCGGTTCAGCTGAAGGGCTTTGAAGAGCAGCCGCCCGGCCCTGGCAGGGGGTCGGAGCAAAGCCTTCAGACAAAAACTTAATAAAGATATTTAATACCCTCTCAAAGGCCCAGCCACAGCTTTGATGGGACGGATGAAAAGGTGAGGCGGCTGAGAGAGAGGGATTGGGAGGGAGGGAGGGAGGGAGGGAGAGGGAGGGAGAGAGGGTCGGCGGGGAGAGGGAGAGAAATAAACGGAAGGAGAGAGATGGAAATAAAGAGAGAGAGAGATTCAGAAATAAAGAGAGACAGAGGGAGATAAATAGAGGGAGAGACAAATGGAAATATAGTAGAGAGAATAAGAGAGAGAGAAGGGGGGTAGGAGAAGGGTTGTCCAGGCTCCTGGTGCTGTGTCCTGTTCCTGGTTGAAAATTGTGGGCAGTCTGCAGAACAGTCTCCCCTCTGTAATCTGTCTGCAAGGTGTGAGAGGCAGGTGTGTTTGTGTGTGTGTGTGTGTGCGTGTGTGCGCGTGTGTGTGTTTGCGTGTGTGCGTGATGATCTGTGTGTGTGTGTGTGTGGGACAGATTCTCTTCAGTGTACTTGGGCTGTGTGGGTATATGAGAGCATGAATTGAGTGTCTGGGCATTTTGTCATGCGTGTGTGTGAGAGAGAGATAGAGGGGCTGTGTGATGATGTCACAGAGAGAGACGGGGGGCTGTGTGATGATGTCACAGAGAGAGAGAGAGAGAGAGAGAGAGAGAGAGAGTGGGCGTTGAAAGGCTGTTCTGTAGCACAGAGGCAGCCTGCGCTGTCCATTGAGCTGCTAACCTCCTCTCCACACTCAGGAGCTGAGGAGTCTCTTTGTTCCTCCTGCAAGTTTGCTCTCTTACGTCTTCATTAGCAGTGGGTTGGTGGGGCTGGTGGGGGCTCGGGGGGGGGGGGGGGGGCAGGGGTGAATCAAATTTATTAACACAGGCGTGGAATTGGCATAGATGAGAGAGGCACTCCGAGCTGCCAAACGTCACAGCGAACAACAAAAGCCTTTCTTTCTGCTGCTTTTTCTTCTCCTCCTCATCCCTCTCTTTTTCTCCCCCTGCTGTAACATATAACCGCTTCTGTTCTGCACGTTCCCAAATATTGATCCCTGAGAAGGAGAGAAGGGGAGAAGGTGAACGAAAGGGAAGGCGAGAGAGAGAGAGAGAGAGAGGGAGAGAGGGAGAGAGTGAAAGGGGTTGAGAGGGAGAGGAGCGGTGTCAGGTTTCTCCAGAAACAATGGAAGTTTTGGCTGAGTCAGCAGTCTCTCGCTCCCCAGAGCTGGCCAGCCAATCACGGCCCTCGAAAGGCCAGCTCACTCACTGCCTATGTACACTTTAGCCCCTGTGGGGGAGGGGTACCTCTGCACTTTCTGTGTGTGTGTGTGCGCGCACGCGTGCGTATGAGTGTGTGTGCGTGCGCGCGCGTGTGTGTTCGTGCGTGAGTATGTGTGTGCGTGCATGTGTGCATGTGGGTGTGTCTGTGTACATTTGTGCATATATGTGTGAGTTTTTGCATGTGCATGTGTATGTATAATTGTGTATGTGTGTGTGCATGCGTGTGTGTGTGTGTGTGTGTGAGAGAGAGTGTGTGAGCGTGTGTGTGTGTGTGTGTGTGTGAGAGAGTGTGTGTGTGTGTGTGTGTGTGTGTGTGTGTGTGTGTGTGTGTGAGAGAGTGTGTGTGTGTGTGAGTGTAGTGTGTGTGTGTGTGTGTGTGAGAGAGTGTGTGTGTGTATGTGTGTGTGTGTGTGTGTGTGTGTGTGTGTGTGTGTGTGTGAGAGAGTGTGTGTGTGTATGTGGCAGTGTGTGTGTGTGTGTGTGTCTTGTGTGGGTGAGAGAGTGTG
The DNA here is from genome assembly GCA_025169545.1 of Anguilla japonica. Classification (NCBI taxonomy): domain Eukaryota; kingdom Metazoa; phylum Chordata; class Actinopteri; order Anguilliformes; family Anguillidae; genus Anguilla; species Anguilla japonica. The sequence goes on from CM045898.1 coordinate 46,531,946, forward strand.
TGTGTAGGGCAGTTTTTGGGTGTTTGACCTCCTCATGCTGATTTACGAGCTCTTTTTTTAAACACGGTGAGCACGCGCTCCAGCGCCCGCTGGACTGGACACGCTTGGAGACACACACACATGGCGCTAACACGCAACATGTGTGACCCAGAGCTGGGCCTGGTCTCCTGCTCCAGAGCCCCCCCCCCAAGAACAGCATTTAGAGTGATGCCCTATCTCTCTCAAACCTCTCTTTTCCACCCCCCACCCCCACTACGGTTGCTTCCTGTCCCAAACTTCCTGTTGTGACCTTCTTCCCTATGCTGTGAGCACTTCTGCTTCTGTACCGGACTCTGCCCCCCCCCCCCCCCCCACGCCCCTCCGTCCCCTCCCCCAACGCCGACCATTCACCGCGCTCCTCTAGTGTGGCACATGACTGTCTGACCCTTGACCCTTGTCCCCCAAGGGGGGAAAGTGTGTCGTGTCATGAAGTCTTGCTGTTTTGTCTTGTGGGGGTTTTTTTTTTGTGTTTTTTTGTTTAGGGGAGTGGGTGTTGGGTTGGTCATGTGACAGTGAGGCGGGGAGTGGGGTAAGGGTGGGCGGGGGGGGGGGGCGGGGGGGGTGTCCCGCGTCCAGACCCCATTAGATTCCATCACACACACCATCTCCCGTCCTAAATCAATACAATAAAAACCAGCCATCTCCAGCATTCCTCAAGGGCGGGTGTTTGCCCTCTGATAAAAGCAGACCCCCCCCCCAGGGTGAACGTTCCTTACCAACGTCCTTTTTATGGCAGGTAAAGCTGTGTTTCAGAGGTCAGAGGTCAGCAGGATATCAGCTCTGCACCGCTCTCGGGCTCACAGTGGTAAAGTGCAGTTCACAGCCCTGCTGCACACTGACAGGAGCTCTTATGCCTGCAGCGTGGAGCTTGGCCTGTAAGGCTCAGGGCTGTTTTGGGGGGGAGGGTTAGGGTTAGGGTTAGGGGGGGGTTGGGGGGGGGTGCTAGGCAAGGTGCAAGTGTTGATGTGGTCCCACTTCATGCATTGGATGCATCTCCTGCCTGTTATTAAAACATAACATATATTCAGATATTAAATTTTAAAAAAATGACCTGCATCGACTTTTTTTTTCTCTCCCCATTTCGGCATCTCCGTAGCAACTGGAATTTGGAATTTGCGATACGCGAACCACCATGTACAAGCGTGCTCATGTACGCCCCCTGCTGTTCTTTTCACACTGCAGCCACAGCTTCGCAGAGTGGGGTGGAGGAGACCCAATCATACGTGTGTGCAAAGTGGGGGGGTGGAGGAGACCCAATCATGCGCGTGCGCAGAGTGGGTGGGGGTGGAGGAGACCCAATCATGCGCGTGCGCAGAGTGGGGGGGTGGAGGAGACCCAATCATGCGCGTGCGCTGAGTGGGGGGGTGGAGGAGACCCAATCATGCGCGTGTGCAAAGTGGGGGGGGTGGAGGAGACCCAATCATGTGCGTGCGCAGAGTGGGGGGGTGGAGGAGACCCAATCATGCGCGTGCGCAGAGTGGGGGGGGGGAGGAGACCCAATCATGCGCAGAGTGGGGGGGTGGAGGAGACCCAATCATGCGCGTGTGCAAAGTGGGGGGGGTGGAGTGAGGACCCAATCATGTGCGTGCGCAGAGTGGGGGGGGTGGAGGAGACCCAATCGCGTGCGCAGAGTGGGGGGGTGGAGGAGGAGACCCATCATGCGCGTGCGCAGAGTGGGGGGGTGGAGGAGACCCAATCATGCGCATATGTGCTGCAGAGTGGGGGGGTGGAGGAGAGACCCAATCATGCGCGTGCGCAGAGTGGGGGGGGGAGGAGACCCAATCATGCGTGGGGGGGTGGAGGAGAGTGCGCCGTGAGCAGAGTGGGGGGGTGGAGGAGACCCAATCATGCGCGTGCGCAGAGTGGGGGGGTGGAGGAGACCCAATCATCCTGTTGTCCTGCTAATGAACAAAGCCTTTTTTTTTACACGTATGTGCGTTTGCAGTTGTATGTGTGTGCGTGCACGCGTGTGTACGATATACTGCCATGCATAGGGTCATAGGTCACAGGCCATCGCCCCATGTGGTGCACATGTGTAGTGCGGTTCTCGCTTGCCTGCAGGCCGCAGGTGGTTTAGCGTAAATGGACTGTTGCCTGCAGTTGGGGTGTAAATGTGCATTCCAGCAGGTGTGCATTGCAGCGTATTGCCTGGTGATTGACAGCAGGAGGAACCCAGGGCTCCGTGTTCCGTGTTCCGTGTTCTGCGTTCCGTGTTCCGCAACGGTGATGATCTCACAGAGCCCTTCCGCTGACCCCTCTGTCAGCACCACATGCTCACGCCGTCTTTTCCTCCTCTCGCGCTGCAAGTGAAGGGCACCTGGTCTCTATTCCTATTTCTGTTTCCTGTCATTTAATTTTTTTTTGTCATTTCATCTGTTCATTTCATTAGCTTCTACACTACTATAATACTCTGCTCTAATTTCGATGTGGAAGTGTGTATGCGTGTGTGTGTATGTATAGGTGTAGGTGCATGTATGTGTTGCATGCAGGTTTGTGCCTGGGTGAGTGTGTGTGTTTAATGTATGTGTGTGTGTTTGTCTGTGATCTGTACTGTGGGGTGTGTGTGTGTGTGTGTTTGTCTGCGAGCTGTACTGTGGTGTGTGTATGTGTGCGTGTTTGTCTGCGAGCTGTACTGTGGTGTGTGTGTGTGTGTGTGTTTGTCTGTGAGCTGTACTGTGGTGTGAGTGTGTGTGTGTGTTTGTCTGTGACCTGTACTGTGGTGTGTGTGTGTGTGTGTGTTTGTCTGCGAGCTGTACTTCTGTGTGTGTGTGTGTGTGTGTTTGTATAATGTGTGTGTGTTTGTCTGTGAGCTGTATTGCTGTGTGTGACTTTACACACTTTTTAACCACCAAACATCTGTCCGGGGGGGGGGGGGGGGGGGCGATGGAGAGGAAAGTATGTTGAGAATACAGAAAGGGAGGGGGGAGAGGAGCGGAGATTGGGGCGCGGGGGGGGCGGGGGGGGGGACAGACTGTGTCCTCTCTGACCCCTCTCTCAGCCCCTGACCCATGACCTCTGTTCCAGGGTCAGTGCTAGTGTCAGCTGGAGCAGGTCTGAACCCTGCAACCCCTCACCCGCTATTCACTGTCCCCTACCCGCCATCCTCCACCCGCCATCCTCCACCCGCCATCCTCCACCCGCCATCCTCCACCCGCTATCCTCCACCCGCCATCCTCCACCCGCTATCCTCCACCCGCCATACTCCACCCGCCATCCTCCACCCGCCATCCTCCACCCGCTATCCTCCACCCGCCATACTCCACCCGCTATCCTCCACCCGCCATCCTCCACCCGCTACTCACTGTCCCCTACCCGCCATCCTCCACCCGCCATCCTCCACCCGCTATTCACTGTCCCCTACCCGCCATCCCCCACCCGCCATCCTTCACCTGCCATACTCCATCCTCCACCCGCCATCCTCCACCCGCTACTCACTGTCCCCTACCCGCTATCCTCCACCCGCCATCCTCCACCCGCTACTCACTGTCCCCTACCCGCCATCCTCCACCCGCTACTCACTGTCCCCTACCCGCTATCCCCTACCCGCCATCCTCCACCCGCCATCCTCCACCCGCTATCCTCCACCCGCCCACATTTCACCCGCCACCTCCATACTCCACCGCTATCCTCCACCCGCCACATTTCACCCGCCATCCTCCACCTGCCATACTCCACCCGCTATCCTCCACCCGCCACATTTCACCCGCCATACTCCACCCGCCATACTCCACCCGCCATCCTCCACCTGCCATACTCCACCCGCCATCCTCCACCCGCTGTCCTCCACCCGCCATCCTCCACCCGCTACTCACTGTCCCCTGCCCGCCATCCTCCACCCGCTACTCACTGTCCCCTGCCCGCCATCCTCCACCCGCTATCCCCTATCCACCACCGCTGTGTGTGTGTGTGTTATGGGAGTGGGGTGGGGGGGGGGGGGGTGTTTATTACGTTGGTGTGTGGGGTGGGGGGGGTTGGGGTGTTGTTTATTAGGGCGTGTGTGTGTGTGTGTGTGTGTGGGGGGGGGTTGGGGTGTT
>CM045898.1:46541018-46546018 GCA_025169545.1 Anguilla japonica
TTGAGGGGCGGTGGGGGGGGGGGGGGGGGGGGGGGTAGGGCGGGCAGTGGGCCCGTGGGTCTCGGTTTCGTGCCAGCGCAGGAGCAGATGGTGACCCAGCGGGGTCATGGGACCCTCTCCTGGGCCGTCCCGACCCGGGCTGGGAAAGGAAGCACCGCTGCCGCGGGGCCAGATGGGCCCGTTCCCATGTCCCCCCCCCTCACCGCCCAACCAGAGAGAGGGGGCGGGGCAAAGAGGGAGGGGGGCCAGACTGCTGGCATTTAAAATGTCCAGGGGGAGATCTGACTGTAGTGAAGAAATGCGTTTACGCATCTCTCTCTCTCTCTCTCTCTCTCTCTCTCTCTCTATTGTTTTCTCTCTCTCTCCTCCCCCTCTGGCATCTCTGTCTGTAGTTTACACTCGCACCTGTCACTCTTGGTGTTCATTAGTCTGCAACTTTTTCTTTTGTAATATAGGTTACACCTGCAGATTCTCATTCAACCCCAATGTCGTGGGTCAGGTGTGTGGGGCCCCTGGTGTGTGGCAGGTTTGTGGGGCCCTGGTGTGTAGCAGGTTTGTGGGCCCCTGGTGTGTGGCAGGTTTGCAGGGCCCTGTAGTGTGTGCAGGCTTGTGGGCCCCTGGTGTGTGGCAGGTTTGTAGAGCCCTGGTGTGTGGCAGGCTTGCAGGCCCCTGGAGTGTGGCTGGCTTGCGGGTCCCTGGAGTGTGGCAGGCTTGCAGGCCCCTGGAGTGTGGCCGGCTTGTGGGCCCCTTGTGTGTGGCAGGTTTGTGGGGCCCCTGGTGTGTGGCAGGCTTGTGGGGCCCCTGGTGTGTGGCAGGCTTGCGGGCCCCTGGAGTGTGACCAGCTTGCGGGCCCCTGGTATGTAGCAGGTTTGTGGGCCCCTGGTGTGTGGCAGGTTTGTTGGGCCCCTGGAGTGTGTGCAGGCTTGTGGGCCCCTGGTGTGTGGCAGGTTTGTAGAGCCCTGGTGTGTGGCAGGTTGGGGGGCCCTGGTTTGTAGCAGGTTTGTGGGGCCCTGGTGTGTAGCAGATTTTCGGGGCCCTGGTGTGTGGCAGGCTTGCAGGCCCCTGGAGTGTGGCCGGCTTGTGGGCCCCTGGAGTGTGGCCGGCTTGCGGGCCCCTGGTGTGTGGCAGGTTTGCGAGGCCCCTGGTGTGTGGCAGGCTTGTGGGCCCCTGGTGTGTGGCAGGCTTGCGGGCCCCTGGAGTGTGGCAGGCTTGCAGGCCCCTGGAGTGTGGCTGGCTTGCGGGCCCCTGGTGTTTGGCAGGCTTGCGGGCCCCTGGTGTGTGGCAGGTTTCAGGGCCCCTGGTGTGTGGCAGGTTTGCGGGACCCTGGTATGTAGCAGGTTTGTGGGCCCCTGGTGTGTGGCAGGTTTGTTGGGCCCCTGGAGTGTGTGCAGGCTTGTGGGCCCCTGGTGTGTGGCAGGTTTGTAGAGCCCTGGTGTGTGGCAGGTTTGTTGGGCCCCTGGAGTGTGGCTGGCTTGCGGACCCCTGGAGTGTGGCAGGCTTGCAGGCCCCTGGAGTGTGGCCGGCTTGCGGGCCCCTGGTGTGTGGCAGGTTTGCGGGGCCCCTGGAGTGTGGCAGGCTTGCGGGCCCCTGGTGTGTGGCAGGCTTTGCGGGGCCCCTGGTGTGTGGCAGGCTTGTGTGCCCCTGGTGTGTGGCAGGCTTGCAGGCCCCTGGTGTTTGGCAGGCTTGCGGGCCCCTGGTGTGTGGCAGGTTTCAGGCCCCTGGTGTGTGGCAGGTTTGCGGGACCCTGGAGTGTGTGCAGGTTTGTGGGGCCCTGGAGTGTGTGCAGGCTTGTGGGGCCCTGGTATTTGGCAGGTTTGTGGGGCCCCTAGTGTGTGGCAGGTTTGTGAGGCCCTGGTGTGTGGCAGGTTTGCGGGGCCCTGGAGTGTGTGCCGGTTTGTGGGGCCCTGGAGTGTGTGCAGGCTTGTGGGGCCTGGTGTTTGGCAGGTTTGTGGGGCCCCTGGTGTGTGGCTGGTTTGCAGGACCCTGGAGTGTGGCAGGTTTGTGGGGCCCTGGAGTGTGTGCAGGCTTGTGGGGCCCTGGTGTTTGGCAGGTTTGTGGGGCCCTGGTGTGTGTGCAGGTTTGTGGGGCCCCTGGAGTGTGTGTGCAGGCTTGTGGGGCCCTGGAGTGTGTGCAGGCTTGTGGGGCCCTGGAGTGTGTACAGGCTTGTGATGACAGTTTGTTTTTAATAACTCAAATAACTCTGCAGGGGGCCGGTGACTCCACCCCCCCTCGTCTCTCCCTGTACCCCCTGCAGCTTGCCTCCTGGAGTGCCAGACATTCCACAACCCCCCCCCCCCCCCCCCCCCCCCACGCTCACTGAAACCTAGATTATTGTGTGTGTATGCGTTTATGCCTGTGCATGTGGATGTGCGTGTGTGTGTGTGTGTGTGGGTTTGTGTATGTGTTTATGCCTGTGGATGTGTCTGTGTCTGTGTCTGTGTATTCACGTATGCGTTTATGTGTGTGTGTGTGTGTGCGTGCATGTGGGTTTGTGCATGTGTTTATGCGTGTGGATGTGTGTGTGTGTGGGGGTTTGTGTATGCATTTATGCGTGTGTAGGTGTGTGTGGGTTTGTGTGTTGAGTGTGTGTGTGAGTGTGTGTGTGTGTGCATGTGGGTTTGTGTATGTGTTTATGCCTGTGGATGTGTGTGTGTCTGTGTCTGTGTATTCGCGTATGTGTGTGTGTGTGTGTGTGTGGGTTTGTGTATGTGTTTATGCGTGTAGAGTGTGTGTGTGCATGTGGGTTTGTGTATGTGTTTATGCGTGTGGATGTGTGTGTGTGTGTGTGGGGGTTTGTGTATGTTTATGCGTGTGTGGGTGTGTGTGAGGTTTGTGTGTTGAGTGTGTGTGAGTGTGTGTGTGGGTGTACCAGGACCCACACTGAGAATGGCAGAGGTTTACGTGGAGAGCCTCGCTCTGGAATCAGATGCGTGAGTCACTGCAGCCGCACGCTAACCGTGCTAAATGGGCTCCAGCTCCAGGAGGAGAGCGTTTCTCGGCCCTCCCTAAGCGTTAATGAAAGTCTCGCCTCCATAAAACCCAATGCCATAAAGTGCAATTTAGCAGAAAAGCAATTTAAGGTATAAAAATGCCTACACACACTTTCTTTCCTACTGTTTAAGTGGATAACAGGCTGTTAAATGAAGCATGTTTGCAGAATAAGTGGCTCTGTGAATGTCTGTACTGTGCACTGTGTGGAATGTCTGAGTGTATTTAGTGTGTGTGTGTGTATTTGTGTTTAGTGTGTTTGCGTGCATGTGTGTGTTTATGTGTCTGTATGTGTGTGTGTGTCTGTGTGTGCGCATGTCTGTGTGCGTGAGTGTGTGTGTCTGTATGTGTGCATGTCTGTGTGCGTGAGTGTGTGTATCTGTTTGTGTGTGTGTCTGTGTGTGTGTGTGTGTGTGTGTCTGTATGTGTGCATGTCTGTGTGCGTGAGTGTGTGTGTATCTGTGTGCGTGTCTGTGTGTGTGTGTGTGTGTCTGTATGTGTGCATGTCTGTGTGCGTGAGTGTGTGTGTGTGCGTGTCTGTGTGCGTGTCTGTGTGTGTGTGTGCATGTCTGTGTGCGTGTGCGTGTGTGTGTGTGTGTGTGTGTGTGTGTGTGTGTGTGTGTGTGTGTGTGTTGTGTGTGTGTGTGTGTGTGTGTGTGTGTGTGTGTGCTGTTTGTGTGCGTGAGTGTGTGTGTCTGTGTGTGCATGTCTGTGTGCGTGTGTGTGTGTGTGTGTGTGTGTGCGTGTGCGTGTGTGTGTGTGTGTGTGTGTGTGTGTGTGTGTGTGTGTGTGTGTGTGAGAGAGAGACAGAAAGAGAGAGAGAGAAGCGTGTGATGAGCTGTTGTCTCGGGTGGGGATTCACAAAGACGCTGCGTATTGACATCAGGATAAATGGGGTAAAAAAATCCAGCGTGTTTCAGACATCCCATAATTCATGCCTGCCAGTCCCTGCGCACTGCCAGAGAGAAACCTGAAACCCCATCCCGTAAAGTAGCCCCCCCAGCCCCCCCCCCCCCCCCCAGTGCTGGCTGGCGGCCAGGCCGGTCCCACCTCCATTAGCCTAATGAGCTCTGACCGGCTACATCGCTGAGCTCACCGCACAGAGCCCACAAGGTTACCTGTATACCGCGCTACACACTACACACTGCTCACTACACGCTACACGCTACACGCTACACACTACACGCTACACACTACACACTACACAGCACAGAGCCCACACCCGCCCTGGAGATTACCTGTACACTGCGCTACACGCTACACACTACACACTACATGCTACACGCTACACTGCACAGAGCCCACACCTCAGGCCCTGGAGATTACCTGCACACTGCGCTACACGCTACACACTACACACTACACGCTACACACTACACACTACATGCTACACGCTACACCGCACAGAGCCCACACCTCAGGCCCTGGAGATTACCTGTGCACTGCGCTACATACTACACGCTACACGCTACACACTACACACTACACGCTACACAGCACAGAGCCCACATCTCAGGACCTGGAGATTACCTGTACACTGCGCTACATGCTACACACTACACACTACACGCTACACAGCACAGAGCCCACATCTCAGGACCTGGAGATTACCTGTACACTGCGCTACACACTACACGCTACACACTATGCACTACACACTACACAGCACAGAGCCCCACACCTCAGGCCCTGGAGATTACCTGTGCACTGCGCTACACGCTACACACTACACACTACACGCTACACAGCATATACACACTACACACTGCACGCTACACAGCACATGCACACTACACAGCACAGAGCCCACACCTCAGGAGCAGGCGATTACCTGTACACCGCGCTACACACTGCACACTACACACTACACAGCACGTACCCGCTACACACGTGTGCTTACACTCACTTTCAATATGCAAACGCTACACTGCTCAACACATCTGTAATCATGTACACGTACATGCAGGCTGCACGTTACACACTGCACATACAACGCACATATGGTACGTATG
>CM045898.1:46551018-46573518 GCA_025169545.1 Anguilla japonica
ACACTGTGATAGGTCTTCTGCGGTCAGCTGATGAAAGGGTGTTGGAGGTTGCAGTGACCGGGGGGGGGGGGGGGGGGCGCAGGGTGTTGGAGGTGGCAGTGACCGGGGACGGGGTGGGCGGGGGCGCAGGATGGGGGGGGGGGGGGGGGGGGGGCGCAGGGTGGGGCGCAGGTTTCTCCCGCGGGTCACCCCGCCATGGCGCGGGGCCCCCAGCACCTCCCGCTCGCTGCCGGAACGTTCCGTCCCAGTGGGACAAGGGGATGTCACCAGCCCCCCCCCCCCCCCCGCTTTTCAGGGGCTGTGGGGCGGGGTGGAAACAGGAGAGGCACACTGTGCCTGCAGTGGGGGGGGGGGGGGGGGGGGGTGTGTGGGGTGGAGGGGTGAGGAAGGAAAGCCAACAGTTTGGTTACTGCACAAAAAAGGCCTTTTCTAAAGGGCTTTGTGTGTGACCTGCTGGCTTTGTCCTCAATGGCCTCACCTGTCTCTCTCTCTCTTTCTCTCTCTCTCTTTCTCCCTTTCTCTTTCTCGCTTCCTTTCGCACTGTCCTTTCCTTTTCTTTCTCTCTCATTTCCACTCCCTGTTTCTTTCTCTTTCTTTCTTTCACACAAATCCGAACTGACAGTGTTGTATTTTGGTGAGGCTCAGTGATGTGCTGCATTGTCAAAGCACCTCCCTCACCTGCCTCTCTCTCTCTCTTCTTCCCCCTCTCTCTCTCTCTCTCCTCTGTTGCCCCCCCCCCCCCCCCCCCCCCCCCCCCCCCCCCCCCCCCCCCCCCCCCCCCCCCCCCCCCCCCCCCCCCCCCCCCCCCCGCAGGTTCAGGGAGACCCATAGGGCAGCGATTCGGGTGATTCAGAGGATGCAGTACTTCGTGGCCAAAAAGAGGTTTCAGGTGGGTAGCTGTTTAAATCTAAGATTTCATCCTAATTCAGGATTTCATTTTGTAAATTGTTAGTTTTATCTGTTCATACACTACATGGCCAAAAGTATGTGGACACCTGAGATCCCACATCTCTGTTGGGAAAGCACAGAATCATCTAGACTGTCATTGCATGCTGTAGCATAAAGATTTTCCTTCACTGGAACTAAGGGGCCGAGTCCAAACCATGAAAAGCAGCCCCAGACCTAGTGGTGTCCGGATACTTTTGGTCATACAGTGTGTCTTTCCCATTTTATATGCATCTCTACCATCTGGTGCATTTTTCTACTGTGTGATCAAATTGTCCTGAGCATCTCTCTCATGCATACAGTATATGTTCTGGCAGTACGAAAGTAAACCAGAATTAAAATGGTAAATTCACACACGCACATGCACACACACACACACCCACACACACTCATTCACACACACACTCTCACACAGATACACACACACACATACACTCAAACATGCATGCACACACACACACACACACACACACACACATACACTCAAACATGCATTCACACACACACTCACACACACATACACTCAAACATGCATTTGCACATGCACACACACACACACACTCAAACATGCATTTGCACATGCACAAACACACACACACACACACACACACACACACACTCAAACATGCATTTGCACATGCACACACACACTCAAACATGCATTTGCACATGCACACACACACACACACACACACACTCAAACATGCATTTGCACATGCACACACACATGCACACACACTCACACACACACACACACACACACACATACACTCAAACATGCATTTGCACATGCACACACACATACTCAAACATACACATGCACACACACACACACTCAAACATGCATTTGCACATGCACACACACACACACACACACACACACTCAAACATGCATTTGCACATGCACACACACACACACACACACACACACACTCAAACATGCATTTGCACATGCACACATACACACACACACACACACTCAAACATGCATTTGCACATGCACACACACACACACACACACACACACACACACACACATGCATTGCACATGCACACACACACACACACACACACACACTCAAACATGCATTTGCACATGCACACACACACACACACACACACACACTCAAACATGCATTTGCACATGCACACACACACACACACACACACACACTCAAACATGCATTGCACATGCACACACACACACACACACACACACACACACACACACACACACACACACACACACACACACACTCAAACATGCATTTGCACATGCACACACACACACACACACACACACACTCAAACATGCATTTGCACATGCACACACACACACACACACACACACACACACACTCAAACATGCATTTGCACACACACACACACACACACACACACACACACACACACACACACACGCCTCAGAGCGTTTACCTGCTAATGGCTTGACCGTGTGCCTCAGCCCTTTGTGTGCTGCACGGATCGCTTTCCCACAGGAAACAACAGGTGACAACAGACTCAGTTCCCCCGTCCCTCCCCTGCCCCCCTGACCGGGTCAAGGGCACCGTGAGGTGAAAGCTTTTCGCTCACCCCTCCCCCCCCCCCCACCCATACCAGGCCACACCCCTGCGCCCCCCCCATACCAGGCCACACCCCCCCTCCCCCTCCACTCCTCCCAAACCAGGCCACACCCCCCCCCTCCCTCCCCCCACCCATACCAAGCCACACCCCTGCGCCCCCGCGTCCCCCCCTATCGTTACCCGACACCGCCTCCGCGCCTCATTGAGGCTGAGACACAAAGCGCCCCCTTTATTTGGGCTCTGGCGCGGAGAGAGGCGGCTTTCCCACCTTTACCTGTGAGTCCGTACGGGCTGCTCGGGCCACGAAGGCCGTTTACTCTGAGCGGGAAGCGTGCAAAACCAGCGCCCCCGCCCGTCGCCACGGCCACCGTGCAAAACCAGCGAGCCCCGCCCGTCGCCACGGCCACCGTGCAAAACCAGCGCGCCCCGCCCGTCGCCACGGCCACCGTGCAAAACCAGCGCGCCACGCCCGTCGCTACGGCCACCGTGCAAAACCAGCGCGCCCCGCCCGTCGCCACGGTCACCGTGCAAAACCAGCGCCCCGCCCGTCGCCACGGTCACCGTGCAAAACCAGCGCCACACCCGTCGCCACGGTCACCGTGCAAAACCAGCGCCACACCCGTCGCCACGGTGATCGTGCAAAACCAGCGCCATGCCCGTCGCCTCGGTCACCGTGCAAAACCAGCGCGCCCCGCCCGTCGCCACGGTCACCGTGCAAAACCAGCGCCACTCCCGTCGCCACGGCCACCGTGCAAAACCAGCGCCACGCCCGTCGCCACGGCCACCGTGCAAAACCAGCGCCACTCCCGTCGCCACGGCCACCGTGCAAAACCAGCGCCCCGCCCGTCGCCACGGCCACCGTGCAAAACCAGCGAGCCACGCCCGTCACTCTCACCTGGCAGTGTGCTGAGCCGATAAGCCACGCCCTCAGGCTCCAGAGCCGAGCCTGGAGATTGTGGGGGGGGTTAGGGTTCCCCAGCCCTCTGATGCTTATCCCGGTAATGCACTCATCATTAGGGTAATGGACACACGCAGAGGCTGTGTGAGAGCCACCCTGACCCTGCTCCGGTTACACGGGGAGAGAGTGCAGCTCTGCAGGCCCAAAACAGATCAGGTTACAGCCCTGCTGCAGACACTGACAGCTCCTCTCCCTCTCTCCTTCCCTCTCTCCCTCTCTCTCTCTGTCTCTGTCTGTTTTTTAAAAAAAAATTTACTTTTTAATTTTTTTAGTCTGGGTATTTTACTTTTATTATTTATTTTTTTCTTTTTGGTTGTTTTTTTTGTTGCTGTTTTCTTATTTTGATGTCTACTGATACCTTTTAATAATTTGGATAACATGAATTGTCTACTTTAACTGTGAAATTAAGGGGAATCAAAGGTCTGTCTCCCTCTGTCTCTGTCTATCTTGCTCTAAATTCAATTCAGTTCAATTCAAAATGCTTTATTGGCGTGTCATACTTCAGTATACCAGTTGCCAAAGCTTCACAAAACACATTACAAAGTACATAATGTACAGTGTAATGTCCTCAATTATTTAAAAACAAAAAAACACCTAACAAGTACATGCAAATACATGCACCTCTCTCTCTCTCTCTGTCTCTCCCTCCCTCCTCATCTCTCTCTCTCTCTCTCTCTCTCTCTCTCTCGTGTGCATATGGAAATTAAAAACAGGGCACATACAGATTCAGTGAGCATGCTGGAGGGGGTTATTTCAGTGTGCCTGAGGTTTGGGTATGCATGCTGCAACCTGAATAACAAGGTTGATATGTTTTGTAGGACATGGTGTATTGGGGGTGCAGTTTGTGTGGCAGGTGAGAAGAGTTGTGAAATCACATTACCATGGGGCGGGGGGGGGGGCAGTCATAAAATTGTGTTGATGATTTGTGACAAAGATTTAATCACTTATTTTTTACTTTTTGGTGTTGTTTTTTTTTCTTTCTTTTTTTTCATTATTTTTAAAAAATTTCATTCTAGTGTAATGACTTGGCAATGAAGGGGCATCAAAGTCTCTCTCTCTCTCTCTCTCTCTTTTTCTCCACTGTCGCTTTTAGTCTCTTTCTGTGTCTCCCTTTGTCTCTCTCTCTTATGTAGGGGTCCAAGCAGCAAAGCTGGTGGAACCCTATTGTATCTGTTAGGATTATTATTATTATTATTATTATTATTATTATTATTATTTTTCTCCTCTAAAAGTGTCTGAGGCTCAGCAACCATAAGACCTAGAGAAACCAAATTTGGCAGGTGGGTTCCTATGGCCCCCCACTACTCAGGCACTAAAAATCACCTATGTCGGCCAGATTGTGGCGCTATAACAAAGGGTCATGCATAAAAGGCCGTAACTCCCACACCATAAGTTAGATCAACACAAATCTTCATGGACCTATGCATCTGAACGTGCTGTACAACTTTGCCATTGGGGTCACCTATGTCCGCCATATTGTTTGCCCGACAAAGTTTTTAAAAATTATACCATGCCGTTCTACAGTCAATATCTGGGACTAAACATTGAATAAATATACAATCTTACCACTGGTTTTACGTGTAGAGATGTCCCTTTTGAGCCTGAGTGGTCATATATTGTCTTGGACAATCCATTTGTGAAATGTACGTGCATTTGTGACGCCTGGGTCGGCTACCTTCAAAAATAGCTGCGTAATACCACACCTGTTGCTTATGACGTTGTCGCCCTTTTTAGTACAATTTGGCTTGATTGACAATTCATTTATTCCGTAGGTGAGAGTATAAGCTTTCTAACGATGTATAACATGTCTGATTTTGCTTTTGGAATAGCGTTTTATAGGTCAGCGTAACCGAAAATTTTCTTATTTGCCAATGTCTAAATAAATAATACGGTAGGCTACTCTGCGCGCAGCACGCAGGTGCGAGTTGATATTTCGTCGTGTTTCATTTTTTCTCAATGTCGTATTTATTATTTGAAATGTGTATTTATGTGTTATTATTTTATCTGTCTCTGGGGCACTCTGAATGACCACAAAAATGCTCAGCTAGATGTAATTTGTTGCAACGAAGACATTCACCTGACAAAAGCGCTTTTAGTCGCATATTTAACGTTGCCTATCAGTTTTGTGAATCAGCTGTTATAACCTGTTAGTCAAAGCCGTATGCCCGTGACCTCATGTCAGCGGTCAACCAATCATCTTCTTTACTGCGTATGCGGGCACTGGTTACTAACTACGCGCTTTTAATTTCTTGAGGAGGTCTGCGTCTTCAACGTGGCCGTGGTCTGCAACCGTCGCACATGCCGCACATTGCGCACAACCCCTACACAGACCCATACGTGCACTATGCAGAAGTATAAAACAGCCTTTAGTGTTACGACATAGAAAAGGCCTTTATGCCTAGCGGCTAGGAGACATCCATGGCGATGCGACAGATATGTTGGGTGAAGGTATATGATCATGAGGACAAAACCATTTAACCCTCCTCTTATGTTTGGGGTCAATTTGACCCCATTCAATGTTTACTGACTCTAAAAATATGGTTACCATACTTTTTCAGCTAGATATTTCATGACTTTTCCTAACTTCATGGGGAAAACATGGCAAACACGAAATTAACTGAAAAAAATTATTTTCACTGTCCTGTACACATGTTGTACACATCGGCGTTGTTGGGGTCATTTTGACCCCAAGCTCTATTGTTATATAAAACCATTATTTTGATCTTGTTTTTGTTGTTGGCTGAGGGCACTTTCACATTAATTTGTGTGCATGTGTGTGTGTTTGAGAGAGAGAGAGAGCATGCGTGCGTGTGTGTGAGGAGAAAACATAGTTCCCACGAGATCTCTGATCATTCTCGCAACATGGGGGCGGGGGCAAACTTATAATAAGGGCTGCACACACAGCCCTCTAAACCATTTCTCTTTGCATTTGTGCCTCAACTAAAGATTTTGAAAATGACCACCAGACAGATTCGTATATTTTCTGCCACTGAGGTTCTATCACAGATCTTGGAGGGTGAAAGTGATTTAGATGAGGATATGTCTGAGACTGAGGATAATGTTGAGGAAGACCCTGACTGTGTGGCATCCTCCTCTGATGATGAGAATGAAGCCTTTGAGATACCACATTCTGCCCCTCCTTTTGTTTCCCAACCACCACTAAACCGTCCTGTCATGTCTCAACCACCAAGAAACCCTCCTGTCATCTCTCAACCCCCAAGAAACCCCCCTGTCATCTCTCAACCACCAAGAAACCTTCCTGTCGCCTCTCAACCACCAACAAACCCTCCTGTCATCTCTCAACCACCAAGAACTGACATGTTTACTTCCAAAAATGGAGAACTACCATGGTCTGGATCCCCAGTTGAAAGACAGGGTAGACTTAGTGCTGCTAATGTCATCAAAATGGTTCCAGGCCGCACCAGATATGCTGGCAGTCATGTACAAGACATAAAGTCTGCATTTGAACTCTTCATAACACCATCAATGCAAAAGGATATTCTTGAGATGACAAACTTAGAGGGGAGGCGTGTGTATGGTGACAATTGGAAAGAGCTGGATGTGACCCACTAGCAGTGCTGTATTGGGTTGCTTATTTTGGCAGGAGTGTACAAGTCAAAAGGTGAAGCAACAGCAAGCTTTTGGAATGCTGACACTGGTAGGGCAATTTTTCCAGCTACAGTGTCTCTGGAGACATTTCATGTTTTCTCCCACATTGTACACTTTGACGACAGGGAATAAGGCAGGGACGACAGGAGCGTGACAAACTTGCACCTATCTCGTTTGAATGAAGAATTGATACCCACGGGTACCTAGTTGAGCTGTTACGTTCATTGTTTATCAAAACTCAATTCTGGTGACTGATTTACTTTTTATTGGTGTTTCTTCATTATTGAATAACTGTTATATGTTACTTATTGATGTTCTGAAGTGTTTTCTGAACCTAAAAATTTGAAATGTTTGACATTTTAAATATTTTTTCCTGGGGTCAAATTGACCCCGAACATAAAATGTTACTATGCTTGATAATAAAAGGTGTGTTTCTTTCCAAATGTTATTTTTCTTTCTTAATGAGCACTTAATACCAACATAAAGCCCTGCAAACACCAAAACATACTTTGTTTTCCATTTTAGGTAAATGAATGAGATTGTACAGTCATTTGTATATTTCGCAATAGTCATATAAAATCAATACTTGATATATAAGGGGAGGATGGGGGGAGTCATGTTTTATTTACTGGGCTATTAAGATGATCAGTAGAAAGGCCTAAAGTAGCTGAGAGAGAAACTTGGGTAACACTTTCAGTTACAATTATTTTCTGCAGATTTATATTGCTGGGGTCAAATTGACCCCAAACATAAAAGTTGTTAGTTAATTTAAACGTAATCGGAGGATTAAAAATCACTCCATAGGGGGCGCAATTGTGCCAATGCTTGGACCCCTCCCAATGCCGCTTGCGGCTTTAATTGTTTATTTCATTCATTGGTTTTATTGTTGTCTTACTGACTGTCAGTTGTATATTGTGGTTTTATTTGTTTATATTTAAGTTTTTCTTGGCCTTTTGTCTCTTAAGTAGCTTTTAGGAACATTGTTATGGACTGAAAAGTATTGCTTATTTGTTTCTGTAAATATTTATTGCAATGTTTAAATAAATAGAACCAAAAAATCTAAAACTGTCTTTCCCTCTCCCTCAGTCTCTACTCTCCTCTCCTCTTTCCTCATTCTTTAAAACTGTCTTCCCTTTTCTCTCTCCTCTGTGTTCTCTCACTTCTCCTCTCCCCGATCACCTTGTATATTCCTGCTCTTACTCTCTCTCTCTCTGTCTTTCCTCCCTCCTTCTCTTCCCTGCCCTCTCCCCCTCTCCCGGTATGGTGTGACATTGAGCAAACGCTCAGGGACACTCAGAGCGTTGCTCTGCCCCGCCCCCCCCCCCCCCCCCCCCAGCCCCGGCTCTCGGGTGGTGATGTCACTGTGGTGTTTGCTCGCTCTTAAACGCGTTTCCCCCTCACCCCCCCCCCCCCCCCCCCCCCCCCCCCTTGCGCCACGGTGTGAACGCTTCGCCCGTTTCGCGGGGCACCTTGATCCGGGCGTTTCGCGACAAACCGGCGACCGCGCGGTAGCGTCCCACGGTACGCAGCCACTTCAATACGCAGTCACATTTCACCCCCCCCCCCCCCCCAAAACAAGGAAAGAAATGAAGAGGTGTGCGTTTGCCCCCCCCCAGTACAGAGAAACTGCAGGAGCAGGGGCAGCCTTAGCGGGATCCCGTCCCGTGTCTGCACACGCGCCTCGATGTGGAGGGATCCCAGTCGCCATGGAGACTGTTGTCACGGGGCGGTGTTTGGGGTGGGGGGGTGTGGGTGGAGGTGAACGGGTAGATGTCGCTGACATCACGCTCCGTCTGTCTCCTCAGCAAGCACGCAAGCCCTACGACGTGCGAGATGTGATCGAGCAGTACTCACAGGGACACCTCAACCTCATGGTGCGGATCAAGGAGCTCCAGAGGAGGTGAGGACCAGACTGGCCAGGTATACGCCTTTCCCACTGTAGAGCTGAACCAGGCCTGCTCATTATAGCCCTTTCCCACTGTAGAGCTGGAACCAGGCGGCCTCATTATAGCCCTTTCCCACTGTAGAGCTGAACCAGGCTGGCTCATTATAGCCCTTTCCCACTGTAGAGCTGAACCAGGCTGCCTCATTATAGCCCTTTCCCACTGTAGAGCTGAACCAGGCTGCCTCATTATAGCCCTTTCCCACTGTAGAGCTGGAGCCAGGCTGGCTCATTATAGCCCTTTCCCACTGTAGAGCTGAACCAGGCTGGCTCATTATAGCCCTTTCCCACTGTAGAGCTGAACCAGGCTGGCTCATTATAGCCCTTTCCCACTGTAGAGCTGAACCAGGCTGGCTCATTATAGCCCTTTCCCACTGTAGAGCTGGATCCAGGCTGCCTCATTATAGCCCTTTCCCACTGTAGAGCTGAACCAGGCTGGCTCATTATACCCCTTTCCTACTGTAGAGCTGGAACCAGGCTGGCTCATTATAGCCCTTTCCCACTGTAGAGCTGAACCAGGCCTGCTCATTATAGCCCTTTCCCACTGTAGAGCTGGAACCAGGCTGGCTCATTATAGCCCTTTCCTACTGTAGAGCTGGAACCAGGCTGGCTCATTATAGCCCTGTCCCACTGTAGAGCTGAACCAGGCTGGCTCATTATATCCCTTTCCCACTGTAGAGCTGGAACCAGGCTGCCTCATTATAGCCCTTTCCTACTGTAGAGCTGAACCAGGCTGGCTCATTATAGCCCTTTCCCACTGTAGAGCTGGAACCAGGCTGGCTCATTATAGCCCTTTCCCACTGTAGAGCTGGAACCAGGCTGGCTCATTATAGCCCTTTCCCACTGTAGAGCTGGAACCAGGCTGGCTCATTATAGCCCTTTCCCACTGTAGAGCTGGAACCAGGCTGCCTCATTATAGCCCTTTTTTTTGTGACTGTAGAGCTGGAACCAGGCTGGCTCATTATAGCCCTTTTCCCACTGTAGAGCTGGAACCAGGCTGGCTCATTATAGCCCTTTCCCACTGTAGAGCTGGAACCAGGCTGGCTCATTATAGCCCTTTCCCACTGTAGAGCTGGAACCAGGCTGTGCTCATTATAGCCCTTTGTGTGCTGTAGAGCTGGAACCAGGCTGGCTCATTATAGCCCTTTCCCACTGTAGAGCTGTGAACCAGGCTGTGCTCAGTTATAGCCCTTTCCCACTGTGTGAGCTGGAACAGTGCTGGTCATTATAGCCTTTCCCACTGTAGAGTCTGGAACCAGGCTGTGCCTGTGTATAGTGCTGTGTTGATAGTGTGTCCCACTGTCTCTGCGTTTTGTATGTGTGTGCGTGAGTGTGGGTGTGTGTGTGTGCGCGCACCTTTTGACTTTTTGTGAATAAAGTTTGTGAGTACTGTGTTGTAGCATGTAGAGAATGCTTGTGTGCTGTGCTGTGTGTAGTGTGTGTGTGTCTGTGTTTGTGCGAGTGCGTGCATGTGCACATGCGTGCTGTATGTTGTGTGTGTGTCTGTGTGAGTGTCTGTGTGCCTGTGTGCTGTGCTGTGTATAGTGTGTGTGTATGTGTGTGTGTGTGCATGTGCTGTGTATAGTGTGTGTGTGTGTCTGTGTTTGTGCGAGTGTGTGCATGTGCACATGAATGCTGTATATTGTGTGTCTGTGTGCCTGTGTGCTGTGTTGTGTATAGTGTGTGTGTGTGTGTGTGTGTGTGTGTGTGTGTGTGCGCGTGCTTTCTGCAGACAGTAAAGGCTGTGTGTGATTATATTCACAGACTTGACCAGTCATTGGGGAAGATGAGTCTGTTCCAGACCAGCTCAGGTAATATGGCGTCTCTGTGACTGAGAGGGACAGGGTTTACTGGCACGAACAACAGTGTGTGCTCTCTTTCTCTCCCTCTCTCTCTCCCTCCCTCCACCTCTCTCCCCCTCCCTCTCTCTCTCTCTGCCCTGTTCCTGAACTCTCGCT
The DNA here is from genome assembly GCA_025169545.1 of Anguilla japonica. Lineage (NCBI taxonomy): Eukaryota > Metazoa > Chordata > Actinopteri > Anguilliformes > Anguillidae > Anguilla > Anguilla japonica. Next base: position 46,562,014 of record CM045898.1, read on the forward strand.
CAAACTTGTCCTCTGCCAGCACCCTCTAACTTTTTCAGCTTTTCCAGAATTCAGAATCGCACCAAATCCATTTCCTGCCTGGCAAAGCTGACCCACTTTAACATCAAGGCAGCTCCTCACAATTTAAGGCCTCTTTTTCAGTAGACAATCTCATGGATCCCTTTTTATATTCCTGTCTCACTTTCTCTCACTCCCTCCCTCCCTCCCTCCTTTTCTCTCTCTCTCCCCTGTTTATCTGGCTCTTTAGTGTGTGTTTGACCTGGCTCATACAGTCCCCACACACATAATTTAAACAGCTTTGCTGCAGGTCCTCTAGCTTACAGCCCTTGGGTAGGAAAGTGATTGTTCGATGTCCCCCCTCCCCTCCGCCCCCGCCCCCACCGGACCTGTCTGGCCACTGATAATGACAAGCTGAAGGGGGTGGGGTCAGTGGGGGAGGGGCCATTGGTGGAAGTTTGTTTCTGTACCTGGGGGTAGGGGGTGGTTGTCAAGGTAGCTGACCTCAAAAAGCCCTGAATTGCCCCTATAGGGTGAGTTTCTCTGCACCATGGAAACCCTCCCTCTCCCCCCCCTCATCCCCACCACACCCAAAGGTTTTTGCCAGCATGTAGCAGAAGGAGCTCTGATTGGCTGGCTGATTGACCATGCCTGTTTGCTGTTTATCTTTTTTTGTTAGTTTTTTTCTCTCTCTCTAATTTTTCCCATGATCCTCCCTTTTCTGCAGAGAGGACGAGGGACAAAGGCACCAACACCATCGGCAGCAGACTCAACAGGATGGAGGAGAAGGTAGGACCCCCCCCCCCCCCACCCTGGCTAACCTTCCCCCCAAGTGAGGGCGGGGGCCTAAGGCTCCACCCCTCAGCCCCCCCCCCCTGTTAGGCTGAGCCAGGCCATTGCCATGCTCACTCCCCTGAATCCCTTCCCAGCATGCACTGCTTCACTGAGACAGGAAGTGCTGCTGTTGGCACTCATTTTGAGCGTGTCGCCCGCCCCCCCCCCCCCCCCCCCCCCCCCCCCGCCATCTCCTGCTGCCAGGCTGAACTCCCTCCCTCTCCCGCGGGCCAGCTCCTCCTGAGAAGTGATGATGGATTGGGTTTATCTCCTCCTTATCGGGCTCTTTTGATTACTAGTGGTAATGTTTTATTCATTTTGGCCCCAGAAGGTGAGTGTGTCTGTGCTTGCCTTGTGGCTGGGAGAGGGAGGGGGGGGGCAGTCAGAACGCTGAGAGCAGGTGGTTCAGTGCGGTTCTGCGTGGGTTCTGCTGGTTTGGTTCTGTTCAGTGGGCTCTGCTGGTTTGGTTCTGTTCAGTGGGTTCTGCTGGTTTGGTTCTGCTTCAGTGGGTTCTGCTGGTTTGGTTCTGTTCAGTAAACTCTGCTGGTTTGGTTCTGTTCAGTGAACTCTGCTGGTTTGGTTCTGTTCAGTGAACTCTGGCTGGTTTGGTTCTGTTCAGTAAACTCTGGCTGGTTTGGTTCGGTTCAGTAAACTCTGCTGGTTTGGTTCTGTTCAGTAAACTCTGCTGGTTTGGTTCTGTTCAGTGGGTTCTGCTGGTTTGGTTCTGTTCAGTAAACTCAGCTGGTGGGACTCTCTGTCGGCACGCAGACACAGTAGCCAGCGCATCGGGGCTTGCAGCTTCCTGTTTACAGGCAATTTGGCAGATTTGGCAAGAGCGGCAAAGCTGTGCTTGGAGCAGGACAGAGATAAGAGAGGCGGTCTGTGAGTCTGTGAGGGAAGATGTAGAGGTGCTTTGAGCATGCACACGCACACACAACACACACACACACACACAAACACACACACGCACACACACACACAAACCACACATACGCACACACACACACACAACACACAAACACACACCCGCACACACACACACACACACACACACACACACCCACACACACACACACACACACACACACACACACACAAACTCACACCTGCACACACACACACACACACACACACACACACACACACACACACACAACTCACACCTGCACACACCCACACACACACACACAATCACACACTCACACACACTCATCCACCCAGACATACGCACACACACACACACACAAACACACACCCGCACACACACACACACACACACACACACACACTCACACACACTCATCCACCCAGACATACGCACACACACACACACACAAAAACACACACAAACACACACACACACACACACACACACACACAAACACACACCCGCACACACACACACACACACTCAACAGTCCAAACTGGTACCAGGGAAATTCCTTCCTGTAATCTGTGACTTCCTCTCTCATGGACATGGTTGATTGGCAGGCCACTACAGAATCTGGCAACTTGGGGGGGGGGGGGGGCCAGAAGCAGATGAGCTGCTTCCAAAACCGCATCACATGACCCTCAACTGGCCTATTGTGGAGCACCTTACTGTACCGTATCTCTTCAGTTGTAGTTCTTGCAATTATCCTTCCTGTTCAGTGCCAGAGAGGGGTGCCTTCATAACCCGCTTTCCCACCGAAATGTGGTACAGGGGAGACATGTAAGAGCTTCACTCAGCAGTTCCAGGTCGCCTCCCAGTCTCCATGGAGATGGAGATTGGTAACCAGCCCAGTGGAGTCCTAAAACTGCGTTGTTTCCGCCCTACCTTTAAACCTGCATGGACAGAAACGCACACCTCCATCCCCACCACCTAACCCATCCCCACCTCTAGCCCCACCCCTCCGCCCACCTGCACCTCCATCCCCACCCACACCTCCATCTCCACCCACCTAACCCATCCCCACCTCTAGCCCCACCCCTCCCCACCTGCACCTCCATCCCCACCCACACCTCCATCTCCACCCACCTAACCCATCCCCACCTCTAGCCCCACACCTCCACCCACCCACACCTCCACCCCCACCCACACCTCCATCTCCACACACCTAACCCATCCCCACCTCTAGCCCCACCCCCCTGCCCACCTGCACCTCCATCCCCACCCACCTAACCCATCCCCACCTCTAGCCCCACCCCCCCCGCCTGCCTGCACCTCCATCCCCACCCACACCTCCATCTCCACCCACCCACACCTCCAACCTTAATCCCCCCAACTACCCACGCCTCCTTTTCCAACCCCACCCCCCCACCCGCCTGCACCTCCATCCCCACCCACATCTCCCATCTCCACCCACCCACACCTCTAGCCCCACCACCACCCACCCACACCTCCATTCCCACCCACACTTCCAGCCTTACCCCCCCCACCCATTTCACGCACCCACACCTCCACCTCCATCCCCCCCCCCCCCCCCCCCCCCACCCACCCAGTAAGTGTAATGAAAGTCCTCCTGCCAGCAGTTCCTCCTCCAGGTTTTATGGGGCTGAATTGTACAAATTTTAATTTTAATGGGAGCAGCATGAGCGCAGGGAGACTGGCGCTGTGGGGCTAACGTGCTAACGAGGGGCTTTACTCAGAGCGGCCGCTCCGCTCGCCCGTGAGCGCGCGCTAACGAGGGGCTTGACTCAGAGTGGCTCGCCTGTGAGCGTGCGTCTGCACAGCCGCGGGAGCCCCGGCGTGGTGGAGCCCCAGCCTGCGGGGGGGGGGGGGGGGGGGCTGGGGGGGGCTCAGCCAGAGTAGAGCGTAGAAAAGCGGGGCTGCCACGCTGTACCTCGGGAATGGGAGAGGCACTGCGCTCCTCCAGCTGAGTCACCCAACCATGTCTGGCCTGCCTGTGGCGTGGGGGGGGGGGGGGGGGGGATGGGGGGGCAGCAGAGGAACCCGCGGGGTACGCTCGAACCTGTCCTCTTTTTAGGGGGTGTGCTGCAACTCTGTTTAGAGCTGGTTGGGCTGGTGGTGGTCCTGTGTCTGCCCCTCTGTGTGTGTGTCTGAGTGTGTGTGTGGCTGTGTGTGTATGTGTGTGTGTTTGTGCTTGTGTTCATGTGTGTGTGTGTGTGTGTGTGTGTGAGACATGCCCCTGCCCCCCCCCCCCCCCCACAGAGGAGATTGTCCTGGAAACACCTGAGAAACTCCTCCTGAGAGACACCACCATTTACAGTACAAACTCTCTCTCTGTCTGTCTGTCTGTCAGGTCTAATCTATACAGTAACACATCAGACAGGCCTTATGCACTTATTCTGAGCCTGTCTGCAATGGGCCAGACTAAACGGCTAAACTCTCCTCACAAATCTTCCACCGCGGCTCCCAAACTAGCGTCGATCCGCGACGCATTTGTTTTACGGCTGTTTGATTTTCGCACGTCTCCACCGGAGTTGCAACACGTGGCGAATCATTTCGCGTCCTTGGGCTTTCGCAGTTGGGCTGGAAATCGTCATGGCATCCCTGTAAGACCCCAACGCTAGCGAGAGAGAGAGAGAGAGAGAGAGAGAGAGAGAGAGGGAACGCAGCAGCACTTCCTGTTCCTCTCCGCGTCCCTGTGCTCACACCGCGTCACGTTTGTGTGGTAAAGGCCGGACCATAATCATTAAACCCGGCAAACGCTGCCTACGCTCAGTCTGACTCCCCTCAGCTCTTTCTTCCGAATCCAAGGCCTCCCTGCTTCAGGGTGTTATTTACAGTGAATCTCTGTGCTAACTGTGTGTTATTTGCAGTGAATCTCTGTGCTAACTGTGTGTTATTTGCAGTGAATCTCTGTGCTAACTGTTATTTACACTGAATCTCTGCGCTAACGGTGTTATTTACACTGAATCTCTGCGCTGTGTGTTATTTACACTGAATCTCTGCACTAACTGCATTGTTTACACTGAATCTCTGACGGTGTTATTTACACTGAATCTCTGCGCTCTGTGTTATTTACACTGAATCTCTGCGCTAACTGTGTTATTTACAGTGAATCACTGTGCTAACTTTGTTGTTTACACTGAATCTCTGCACTGTGTGTTATTTACAGTGAATCACTGCACTAACTGTGCGTTATTTACAGTGAATCTCTACGCCATGTGTTATTTACAGTGAATCTCTGTGCTAACTGTGTTATTTACAGTGAATGTCTGCGCTAACTGTGTTATTTACACTGAATCTCTGCGCTGACTGTGTTATTTACAGTGAATCTCTGCGCTGTGTTATTTACAGTGAATCTCTGCGCTGTGAGTTATTTACAGTGAATCTCTGCGCTTACTGAGGCTTATCCGAGGGGCTTATCTGAGCAAACAGTGTCAGTGTGTCACAAGGGCAGTAGAAATAACAAGACCGTTGGAACAGAGCAGCTAGTTGAGCTCACGGTGTGTCGCTATCGCTCTGACGAGCAGTGCGGTGGCGTTAATCCGTTGTGACTGTTTTAGTTTGCACACGGTGCCTTACGGAGTCTCTTAACACACGGGGTTGTCAGTGCGTGGAATAGCTTTCCGGACATAGTGCTGGATACTCTAGGCCGGTGGTAATCACCCTGTTATCTAGGAGATATAACGTTCTGTAGGTTTTCACTCAAACCTTAACAGAGTGCTCCTCGTTCAACAACTAGAGATCTTGTTGAGCTGCTAATTCGTAGACTCAGCCAGCGCATGTCGTTTCCCCTCTACGGAGCCCCCCCCTCCTCGTGTTGGTGTAGCAGCAGAGCACCTGGGGGAGGTCAGCGGTGTTACGGGCGAGCGATAGCACTTTGCTGGGCATTATCGCGGTGTGACGGGGACCCTATCAGCACGGTGCGTCATGGAGCTGGGGGCGGGGCGGGGAGTTGGCAGAGATGGGGCGCCGGTGGGGTGAGGGTGGGGGATGGAGATGGGGGGGGGCATTTGGGGGGGTTGGACGGGTGCCTCCGCTCCACTGCTCCAGTGTAGCAGAAGATGCTATCAGCTCCCCCCGGCCCGGACCGGGGGGTTACTCTGGTACCCTGCCCTGATCCTGCATCCCAGCTTAGGCTGTGTGTTCAGGGCTGTGTGTTCAGTGCTGTGTGCTCAGGGCTGTGTTCAGTGCTGTGGGCTCAGAACTGTGTGTTCAGAGCTGTGGGCTCAGAGCTGTGTGTTCAGAGCTGTGGGCTCAGAGCTGTGTGTTCAGGGCTGTGTGCTCAAAGCTGTGTGCTCAGAGCTGTGTGCTCAGAGCTGTGTGTTCAGGGCTGTGTGTTCAGTGCTGTGTGTTCAGTGCTGTGTGCTCAGAGCTGTGTGCTCAGAGCTGTGTGTTCAGGGCTGTCTGTTCAAGGTTGTGTGCTCAGAGCTGTGTGTTCAGGGCTGTGTGTTCAGAGCTGTGTGCTCAGAGCTGTGTGCTCACAGCTGTGTGTTCAGGGCTGTCTGTTCAAGGTTGTGTGCTCAGAGCTGTGTGTTCAGGGCTGTGTGCTCAGAGCTGTGTGCTCAGAGCTGTGTGTTCAGGGCTGTGTGCTCAGAGCTGTGTGCTCAGAGCTGTGTGTTCAGGGCTGTGTGCTCAGAGCTGTCTGTTCAAGGTTGTGTGCTCAGAGCTGTGTGTTCAGGGCTGTGTGTTCAGTGCTGTGGGCTCAGAGCTGTGTGTTCAGTGCTGTGTGCTCAGTGCTGTGTGTTCAGGGCTGTGTGCTTAGTGCTCAGTGCTGTGTTTTCAGGGCTGTGTGCTCAGTGCTGTGTGCTCAGTGCTCAGGGCTGTGTGCTGTGTTCACGGCTGTGTGTTCACGGCACAGGGCAGAGGGGGCGGGCGGGGCCAGGGAGTGGGGGGGGGGGGGGGGGCGCAGGGGCGGGGGGGGGGGGGGCTCACTCCTTTTTGTTTGGTTTGCGATGTGGACTCCTGCCAACTGCCAAAGAGTTTCAGATTACGGGAGTGCAGCCAGAGTTATCTACGGGACGGGGGGAGAGAGAGGAGGGCGAGGGCGCTCCCCCTAATGAGATTTCCCAGAGTTGTGTCTTTGTTTCTATATGAATGTGTGTGTGTGTGCGTGTGTGTGCGTGTGTGTGTGTGTGTGTGTGTGTGTGTGTGTGCGCGTGTGCGTGTGTGTGTGTGTGTGTGTGCGTGTGCGTATGCGTGTGCGTGTGCGTGTGTGTGTGTGTCTGCATATGCTAGCGAGTGGGTGCACGTGCTTGTGCATTTGCGTGTGCTCAGTTGTGTGTGTGTGTGACGCAGACACACACAGACGCAGACTCACACGCGCACGCGCACACACACACGCACACACACAGACTCACACACACGCACACACACAGACTCACACACACACACACAGGTGTGCTCTGAGGTGTTGACTGAGGTGCAGCTGTGGTCTGCAGGAGGAATGTGGAGATCAGAGTCTGGAGCCCAAATTAAATCAGCCGCACGCTACGATATCCCCGCACGCTCACTCCCTCTCTTTCTCTCTCTCCCTCTTTTTCTCTCTCCTTTTCTCTCACACTTTCTTTTTTATACCCTTACTTTCTCTCACTCTCCCTCTTTCTCTTGCACTTTCTATTTTTCTCCCTTTCTCGCTCTCACTCCCTCTCTTTCTCTCTCTCTCCCTCTTTTTCCCTCTCTTTCTCTCTCACACTTTCTATTTTATACCCTTACTTTCTCTTTCTCTCTTTCTCTCTCTTTTGGAGAGGGAGAATCTGTGTATCATGTGCTTGTGCAGTGAGTTCCTTGCCCAGCTTGGTCAGTATTGCTGAGAGACCTGTGTGTGAGGGTTGGCCCGGTTTAGGGGACAGTGTTAAACACAGATATAGGCTCTCCGGACAAGCAAAGCTCTCCTTGATTTACTTTGTGTTTGGACAAGCAGAGCTCTCAGTTTGGGTCTTGAGCAGGAAGAGGATCCAAACGGGATGGGTAATGGATCCAGTGCTCATTTTTAGGGGGAAGGTCTCAGAGCGGCTTCGTATAGAATTACTGTGTTTTAGTTTGCTTAATAGTTTAAGGAGTTTTCTGGTAATCTGGTGTGTCAATGAGGCTCTCTGTGTTGTGGATAATGATGAGGGCTGCAATGTGTGCTTTTAAGATATGGGTGGAATTGGAAGGAGGTTTTTGTTTTAACTCTCTCTTTCTCTGTGGCATAGATTTAGGCTTTTGCCCTCCTCCTCCTTACCTTGCTGGTCATTCTGCCCCCTAACCCCTAACTCCTTGAGCTCTGAGGGGGGGTTGAGGTCCAGAGGGGATTTGGCCTCTGTGCAGGTCATGATCCTCTGACACCCCCATCCCTGGGGCCCTGTCACACTGCGCCGGCCCTTTAAGAGGGTGCACCTGCTGGGGCCCACACCAGCCTGACCGCTATCTCTGCCCTGATGGGACCCACACCAGCCTGACCGCTATCTCTGCCCTGTGGGGCCCACACCAGCCTGACCGCCATCTCTGCCCTGATGGGACCCACACCAGCCTGACCGCCATCTCTACCCTGTGGGACCCACACCAGCCTGACCGCTATCTCTGCCGTGTGGGACCCACACCAGCCTGACCGCTATCTCTGCCCTGATGGGACCCATACCAGCCTGACCGCTATCTCTGCCCTGTGGGACCCACACCAGCCTCAACGCTATCTCTGCCGTGTGGGACCCACACCAGCCTCAGCGCTGAGCACTAACTCTGCCCTGGGCTGTGGGGCCCACTTCCAGGAAACTGGCTCTGTTCTTCTGTGTCTGTCCTGGGGGGAAAACCAGTCTGACCAGACTCATAACACAACTTCCCCTGGGGATTCTTCTCTCTCTCAGATTCCTGCATTCTCTCTCTCTCTCTCAACCTCACACTCTCTCTTCTTTTACTCTCCCTGTCCATTATACTGTACACATGTGTAAATTACAACACAGGCATGTCTGTGTACTAGAATACAGTGTGCAATCCAATATATGTCTGTGTTAGGGTGTAGTGTGTACCCCATGATGGGGTGTAGTGTGTACTCTGTGTTAGGGTGTAGTGTGTTATGGTGTTGTGTGTACCCTGTGTTAAGGTGTAGTGTGTACCCCATGTTAGGTTGTAGTGTGTACTCTTTGTTAGGGTGTGGTTTGTACTCTGTGTTAGGGTGTAGTATGTGTGGGGGTGGGGGGAGGTGGGGGGAATCCTTGTGACATGAATTCTAATCCAGCTAAATTCTGCTGTCCCAGCTAGCGAAGCTGTAGGCCTGAAGGCCAGAGTCAGTGTCTTCATAATTCTCCTGTCCCGTTGATATGACTTGCAGCATATATATATTTTACTGTCTAACAGCATTAAGTAGGAGGAAACAGTGAGTTTTAAATGGGGGGGGGGGGCCTGGTAGAGAGCCTGGGGGTGTGACTGGGTGGTATTTGGGGAGTGGGGGGAGAGCCTGGTGGAGAGCCTGGGTGTTATTTGCGGGGTGCGGGGGCTCCCCTGTGCCAGGCATGGTAGTGTGGTAAATGAGATCCTTTTTTGGGGTGCGGTGGCTGTTCTCGGTGGGGTGGTTTTGGGGTGCGGTGGCTGTTTTTGGTGGGGTGGTTTTGGGGTGCGGTGGCTGTTCTCGGTGGGGTGGTTTTGGGGTGCGGTGGCTGTTCTCGGTGGGGTGGTTTTGGGGTGCGGTGGCTGTTCTCGGTGGGGTGGTTTTGGGGTGCGGGGGCTGTTCTCGGTGGGGTGGTTTTGGGGCGCGGTGGCTCTGTTTTTGGTGGGGTGGTTTTGGGACGCGGTGGCTGTTTTGGTGGGGTGGTTTTGGGGCAAGGTGGCTGTTATCGGTGGGGTGGTTTTTGGGGTGCAGGGGCTGTTCTCGGTGGGGTGGTTTTGGGGTGCGGTGGATGTTCTCGGTGGGGTGGTTTTGGGGTGCGGTGGCTGTTCTCGGTGGGGTGGTTTTGGGGCGCGGTGGCTGTTCTCGGTGGGGTGGTTTTGGGGTGTGGGGGCTGTTCTCGGTGGGGTGGTTTTGGGGTGCGGTGGCTGTTTTTGGTGGGGGTGGTTTTGGGGTGCGGTGGCTGTTCTCGGTGGGGTGGTTTTGGGGTGCGGTGGCTGTTCTCGGTGGGGTGGTTTTGGGGTGCGGTGGCTGTTCTCGGTGGGGTGGTTTTGGGGCGCGGGGGGCTGTTCTCGTGGGGTGGTTTTGGGGCGCGGTGGCTGTTCTCGGTGGGGTGGTTTTGGGGTGCGGTGGCTGTTCTCGGTGGGGTGGTTTTGGGGTGCGGGGGCTGTTCTCGGTGGGGTGGTTTTGGGGCGTGGTGGCTGTTCTCGGTGGGGTGGTTTTGGGTGCCTCTGGGTGTGAGACGTTTATTTTAATCCCAGCGCACCGTGTCCGCGCAGGGGCGATGGGGAAACGCGTTTAGGCGTTTAGGCGTTCAGGCCTCTCTCTCCGCTCCATGTGGAACGAGATAATGAATAAATAAACTGGGGGGGGGGGGGGGGGGGGGGGGGGGGGGGGGGACTTCCTCCGCTTTAACCCCGTTTGTGTCCCCGCTGACGCCTCTCTGTTACGCACAAAGGCCCCGGCCCGCTGATCTGGGCTAATGCTCAAACACACTTCAGAGCGTAATCCCCGCGCAGAGGAGAGTCATTATGAGCTAATCTGCTTCGCAGAGCACCTAGAATGATTCACCCGGAAAAACAGGGACGGACTCACAGAGAGTGACTGGATGGACCGAGGAGGACTCATCAAAGGCCATTCAGAAGCGCTACCTGAGTGCGTGCTTGGCCTGCATAATCCAGCCCTTTCCCTGTGTTCAGCTCTGAAACCATTAGTCTTTTTCAGTCAGGGACTTTCCATGTGTTCATTCTAATTAACCAGCCTGTCTTCCTCATAATGAACCAATCAGTGCCTGTTTTACAAAAGCAATGCTGTGAAAGGGTAGGTCTTTTTCTGGGGGTTTTTTTGGGTATTGTTTCTGTTTTAGTAAGGAATATTTAGGTATTTACCGAAGTTCAGTTGGCCGGCTGGCTTTGCGATGGCTGGTATTGGGGTATTCACAGGCTTGTGGTTAAAAGGAAAGTACCCTTCACATAACTCTGGGGGCAGCTTACGCACCCTGAGGTTGCACGCATGCGTGAGTCACTCCATTATCCTTTGAAAATTCCTGGTAATCTTTTTTTTTTTTTTTTTTTTTGGAACTATTTCCTAAGACACTTGCAATCGGAGAGCTGTGCTCCGCCTGCACTCGAGGAAAGAAGTATCAGCACGATATATAAAAGCTGATTATTCGTGTGTAGAATTGTGAATTGACCACTGTAGCACTATTAATCTTACGAGACTTGTCTCTGGAAACAGTATCGGTTGTTACGCGAAGTGTATTTTCTTGCTTTTTGATCACAACCCACAAATGCCCTCCTACCTGCCGTTGTAACGCTGGTTGTCAGGAACGTTCTGTGAGTATTTGGAGTGTTGTTCCTTGCACATGAATACTGTTGAGACCAAATGAAAACTAGACACTAAAACAGAAATATCAAAAACGCAGAAAGTGAGTTTGTCCCTTGAAGGGTAATTTAAGGGCCTTTCCTGTCTTGCCTGGGGGCCGTTTGTCAAACTGAAGTCTGATTTCTCAGGTCTCCTCCACTGCGGGGTGGATATTTAACGTGTGAGTGAAATAGCAGCGTTTTTTTCAAACAGCGCCCAAAATAGCCGTCTAAAATAGTGCACTTACGTGACTGCGTGTGTGTGTGTGTGTGTGTGCGTGCATGTGTGTGCGTGTATGTGCCCGTTTGTGTGCGTTTGTATATGTGTGTGCGTTTGTGTG
>CM045898.1:46576018-46586018 GCA_025169545.1 Anguilla japonica
CTGTACACCTTGTTTGATTGGACCTGGCGTCTGCGCAGTCAGTTTGATTGGACCTGGCGTCTGCGCAGTCAGTTTGATTGGACCTGGCGTCTGCGCAGTCTGTTTGATTGGACCTGCCATCTGCACTGACAGTTTGATTGGACCTGGTGTCTGCGCAGTCTGTTTGATTGGACCTGGCGTCTGCACAGTCTGTTTGATTGGACCTGGTGTCTGCGCAGTCTGTTTGATGGACCTGGCGTCTGCGCAGTCTGTTTGATTGGACCTGGCGTCTGCGCAGTCTGTTTGATTGGACCTGGCGTTTGCGCAGTCTGCTGCAGATGCATGAGCAGCTTATCTGCAGGAGAACTGAGATTACTGGAGCTGTGCAGCGCCCCCCCCCCCCCCCCCCCCCCCCCACCCCCCCCCACTTTAAACCAGGGTCTGAGTTTTCCAATAACTGCAACAATGCTAGACTGACCACCTTGGCTGGACTCTGAACAGCAAGAGAGGAATTTTCATTCACTTTCAACGGGGTTGGTCCTTTTTGGGTGGTCCTCATTTCACTGGGCTTGGAGTGTGTGTGTGTGTGTGTGTGTGTGTGTGTGTGTGTGTGTGTGTGCGCGCGCGTACGTATGTTTGCATGTGTGAGTGTGTGTGGGTGCGTGTGTGTTTGCGCGCGCTTGCATGTGTGTGTTTGTTTGTGCCCATGCTCATAACACCCCCAGTGTGTGGTGAACTGGCACGCTCTGGGTAAGCAGCAGATTTAGGATGTTTGCATATGTATATATATATACCGTATGTGTGAGTCTGCGGCGTTGATGCTGCGCCAGGCGGATATTTGAGCTTGTTAAATTTCACCTGAGACAAAGGTGCCTTTGTGGATGCCTGTCAGAAAAGCGGGGGATGAAGAGTTAACGGAGGGAGAGAGAGGCTTTGGCTCGGGCCGGGCTCGCGCAGCTGCGCAGCTCGGCCGGGCTCGCGCAGCTGCGCAGCTCGGCCTGGTGTCTGTGGTCAGAGCGGGACGTTAAGCGGGGCCTTCTTGGACACGAAAACCAGCGGCTGTTTCAGGACGATGTTTCCATTGTTTTGGCCAAAGAGTTTGCAGACAGCGAGGAACTGCAGCCAGTGGGCTGTGCAAGGCCAAAACACAGGCCCTGAGGGAGAGAGGGAGAGAGATACAAGAGAGAGAGAGAGAGAGAGAGAGAGAGAGAGAGTGGGAAACTGGCGTTCTTTTATTAACAATCAGAAAAAAAAAATACCCTACCCACAAATTACCAATATTGACACACCAAAAAAAATAAAATATAGTAATAATAATAATCAATAAGAGACAGTGAGGGAGAATGATTGAAAGAGACAGATTGAGGGAGGGACAGAAAAAGGAAAAGGAATAGAGAGAGAGAAAAAAGAAAGAGACAGACAGAAGGAGAGAGATTAAATTGAAAGCTGTGTACGCCAGGAGTACGTGTGCTGTCTGAATTGAAAACAGTAGAGTGGGGCGTGGTGTGCGAGACACTGCTGCAGTTTGAGTCCAGCACTTTTCAGTATCTACACCAACGAGCAGCCAACGGCCCTGCAGCAATCAGGCAGCCTGGCAAACGTGCGATTAGAATGTTCTCATTCGGAACATTCTGAGGCTGATGTCACAGTCACTGCTGCTAATTGAAAGCGATGGAATTCTAGAACACTGTTGAAAACAAAAACATTCCGAAGAACCTGCTCTTCCAAGGCTCGAGTGAGATTCCTGCTGCACACTGAGGACCTGGTCCTGCTGCGCGCTGAGCACCTGGTCCTGCTGCACGCTGAGGACCTGGTCCTGCTGCGCGCTGAGCACCTGGTCCTGCTGCACGCTGAGGACCTGGCCCTGCTGCACGCTGAGGACCTGGTCCTGCTGCACGCTGAGGACCTGGCTCTGCTGCACGCTGAGGACCTGGTCCTGCTGCACGCTGAGGACCTGGTCCTGCTGCACGCTGAGGACCTGGTCCTGCTGCACGCTGAGGACCTGGTCCTGCTGCACGCTGAGGACCTGGTCCTGCTGCACGCTGAGGACCTGTTCCTGCTGCACGCTGAGGACCTGGTCCTGCTGCACGCTGAGGACCTGGCCCTGCTGCACGCTGAGGACCTGGCCCTGCTGCACGCCGAGGACCTGGTCCTGCTGCACGCCGAGGACCTGGTCCTGCTGCACGCTGAGGACCTGGTCCTGCTGCACGCTGAGGACCTGGTCCTGCTGCACGCTGAGGACCTGGTCCTGCTGCAGCAGAGATTAGCTGCAGAAATGCTGTCGGACCTGGGCCCTGGCACTGGATAGGGAGAAAACAGAAATGATGACATTTCAGAGAAGATCCAGATGTCAGGGTGGAAAAATACCATTTCACAATCAACCCATAGATAACTTTAAACCCTTATATTAAGCCTAAAGATGAGATCAACAGGAAGCTTGAACTTTTTTTAAAAAAAGCATGCAGGGCATTTAATGCTTCTTTTTTTCAAATCTGTCTCCAAAACTAGAGACCGGAGAAGGCCGGCTGTCTCAGGCAGACTTGGCTGCCCAGAGAACACAGGCTGTGCTCCCTCTGTCAGCTTTAAGAGATGGAAACAGACAGCTCCACTTCCTTCTGTGAAGAAATACAAACCTGTAAGAAATACAAAAAAGATAAAGAAAACATTCTTCCCATTTCGCGTGTTTTGCCAAAATTCTCCCCACACTTCCTGATCAGGAAATACTGCAAATCCTTCTGGGAGAAAAAAAGCGATCTGCACAAAATTAGCAGAGCTTTGTGTAACTGCCCTGACAGTGGAACAAACTGGTGAGACAGGAGAAAATAAAGTAAACGTGTGTGAGAGAGAGGTATGAAGAGAGAAAGAGAGAGAGGTGGAGAGAGACACATGGAGAGAGAGAGAAATGGAGAGAGACACATGGAGAGAGAGAGAGATAGAGAGACAGAGATGGAGAGAGAGACAGGTGTAGAGACAGAGATGAGAGAGAGGTATGAAAAGAGAGGGAAATGGAGAGAGAGATAGATGGAGAGAGACATGTGGAGAGAGAGAGATGGAGAGACAGAGGGAGAGAGAGAGATGGAGAGACAGATGAGGACAGAAAGGAGAGCAGTGAGTAGAAAAGAGAAGTGGAAACAGAAGAGACGGCAGGCAGGTGTGTTCCTCTGTGGCCGCCGCCCGTGGGCCCAGTCAGTGTGCGGCAGCGGCACACCGGACCTCGCCGTGAGCTGCTCCCAGCGGATTGGCTGATTCCGTCTGTGGGACAGGCAGCGTTTGAGCTCGAGGTTCCGGATCGGAGGGTCTGTATTTATGAACGGCTGGGAAGGGTTGTTTGTGCGAATTGGGGAAACGCCAGCGGGGGGGGGGGGGGGGGGGGGGGGGGTTGGGGGGGGGGCAGAGCGCTGCCACGCGGCTCACCCGGGGGGGGGGGGGGGGATGGGGGGGGGGTGTGTGCGCTGGGGTAAGGAGAGACTGTGGTGGTGAGGGAGAGAGGGCTCACTCGGGGGGGTTGTGCGCTGGGGTAAGGAGACTGTGGTGGTGAGGGAGAGAGGGCTCACTCATAGGGGGAGCGGGGGGGTTGGGGGGGGGGGGGGGTTGCACTGGGGTAACGGCAGGCACGCAAGAATGAGGTGAAATATTTTGGATGCCAGACCTACATCTGGCCTTCTCCAGTGGAAAAAGCGAGGGGGGGGGGGGCTCTTTATTTCCAGAGCGTTTCGTAATGGAAGGAAAACTGAGCATAAGGAGGCCTGCTGGGAAGGGGGGCGGGGGGGGGGGCTACTACACTGCCCCCCCCCCCCCCCAGCCTGTACTGGGCACTGTACACTGCTGTGTGCCGGGACGTCCTGCCCAAAACAGTCATTTTATATTCCCCTCTCCAAAAAATAAACAGGGAGGGGACAGGGGGGCACAGGCTCAGACAGACTGGAGCTCATTTGATCGTCTGACTGAAATAGCCACTGTTTCTTCTCGTGGTGTGTGGGGGTGTGTAACAGGTCAGGGTGTGTGTGAGGGTGTGTAACAGGTCAGGGTGTGTGTGAGGGTGTGTAACAGGCCAGGGTGTGTGAGGGTGTGTAACAGGTCGGGGTGTGTGTGAGGGTGTGTGACAGATCAGGGTGTGTGAGGGTGTGTAACAGGTCAGGGTGTGTGTGTGTGAGGGTGTATAACAGGTCAGGGTGTGTGTGAGGGTGTGTAACAGGTCAGGGTGTGTGTGGGGGTGTGTAACAGGTTGGGGTGTGTGGGTGTGTGTGAGGGTGTGTAACAGGTCAGGGTGTGTGAGGGTGTGTAACAGGTCAGGGTGTGTGTGAGGATGTGTGTGAGGGTGTGTAAAAGGTCAGGGTGTGTGTGAGGGTGTATAACAGGTCAGGGTGTGTGAGGGTGTGTAACAGGTCAGGGTGTGTGTGAGGGTGTGTAACAGGCCAGGGTGTGTGTAAGGGTGTGTAACAGGTCAGGGTGTGTGTGAGGGTGTGTAACAGGTCAGGGTGTGTGTGAGGGTGTGTAACAGGCCGGGGTGTGTGAGGGTGTGTAACAGTCAGGGTGGTGTGTAGGTGTGTGTGAGGGTGTGTACAGGTTGGGGTGTGTGGGTGTGTGTGAGGGTGTATAGGTCAGGGTGTGTGAGGGTGTGTAACAGGCCAGGGGTGTTAGTGTGAGGGTGTATAAAACAGGTCAGGGTGTGTGTGAGGGTGTGTGTGTGAGGGTGTGTAACAGGTCAGGGTGTGTGTGAGGGGTGTGTAACAGGTCAGGGTGTGTGTGGGTGTGTGTGAGGGTGTGTAACAGGTTGGGGTGTGTGGGTGTGTGTGAGGGTGTGTAACAGGTCAGGGTGTGTGAGGGTGTGTAACAGGCCAGGGTGTGTGAGGGTGTGTAACAGGTCAGGGTGTGTGAGGGTGTGTAACAGGTCAGTATGTAGTGTGCGGTAGTGTTAGTAGTATTAGGTCAGGGTGTGTGTGGGTGTAGTGAGGGTGTGTAACAGGTTGGGGTGTGTGGGTAGTAGTGTGTAGGGTGTGTAGTAATTAGGTCGTGGGTAGTGTGTAGTAGGGTGTGTAACAGGTCAGGGTGTGTGAGTAGTGTGGTAGTAGGTCAGTAGTGTGTGTGAGGGTAGTGTAAGTAGTCAGGGTGTGTTTGTGGAGGGTGTGTAACGGTGTGTGGTCAGCATGTGTGAGGGTGTGTAATAGGTCAGGGTGTGTGTGAGGGTGTGTAACAGGTCAGGGTGTGTGTGAGGGTGTGTAACAGGTCAGGGTGTGTGTGAGGGTGTGTAACAGGTCAGGGTGTCTGGTTGTAGTGTGTGACAGGTCAGGTAATAGGATTAGCAGCAGTAATATTATTAGTAGTATTAGTAGTGTTAGTAGTATTAGTAGTATTAGTAGTGTTAGTAGTATTAGTAGTATTAGTAGTGTTAGTAGTGTTAGTAGTATTAGTAGTATTAGTAGTGTTAGTAGTGTTAGTAGTGTTAGTAGTGTTAGTAGTATTAGTAGTATTAGTAGTGTTAGTAGTGTTAGTAGTGTTAGTAGTATTAGTAGTGTTAGTAGTGTTAGTAGTATTAGTAGTATTAGTAGTGTTAGTAGTATTAGTAGTGTTAGTAGTGTTAGTAGTATTAGTAGTATTAGTAGTGTTAGTAGTATTAGTAGTGTTAGTAGTATTAGTAGTGTTAGTAGTATTAGTAGTGTTAGTAGTATTAGTAGTGTTAGTAGTGTTAGTAGTATTAGTTAGTAGTATAGTAGTAGTAGTGTTAGTAGTGTTAGTAGTATAGTATTAGTAGTTTAGTAGTTAGTAGTATAGTCGTTAGTAGTATTAGTAGTATTAGTAGTAGTAGTAGTATTAGTAGTAGTAGTAGTAGTATTAGTAGTATTAGTAGTAGTAGTAGTATTAGTAGTATTAGTAGTATTAGTAGTGTTAGTAGTTTAGTCGTATTAGTCGGTATAGTAGTTAGTAGTAGTAGTAGTAGTATTAGTAGTGTTAGTAGTATTAGTAGTATTAGTAGTAGTTAGTAGTGTTAGTAGTGTTAGTAGTATTAGTAGTGTAGTAGTGTTAGTAGTATTAGTAGTAGTAGTAGTAGTATTAGTAGTAGTTAGTAGTATTAGTAGTGTTAGTATTAGTAGTATTAGTAGTAGTTAGTAGTGTTAGTAGTTTAGTAGTATTAGTAGTAGTTAGTAGTAGTAGTAGTAGTATTAGTAGTGTAGTAGGTATAGTAGTTTTCGTAGTAGTAGTATTAGTGTTAGTAGTAGTTAGTAGTTAGTAGTAGTAGTAGTAGTATAGTAGTTAGTCGTAGTAGTTAGTAGTGTTAGTAGTATAGTAGTAGTGTAGTAGTAGTGTTAGTAGTATTAGTAGTGTTAGTAGTATTAGTAGTATTAGTAGTTTAGTAGTAGTTAGTAGTGTTAGTAGTATTAGTAGTTGTTAGTAGTAGTAGTGTTAGTAGTTCGTTAGTAGTTTAGTAGTGTTAGTAGTTAGTTAGTTAGTAGTAGTAGTGTTAGTAGTATTAGTAGTGTTAGTAGTATTAGTAGTAGTTAGTAGTATTAGTAGTAGTTAGTAGTAGTAGTAGTAGTATTAGTAGTGTTAGTAGTAGTAGTAGTAGTTAGTAGTGTTAGTAGTATTAGTAGTTTAGTAGTTTAGTAGTATTAGTAGTATTAGTAGTCGTTAGTAGTGTTAGTAGTGTTAGTAGTATTAGTAGTAGTAGTATTAGTGTTAGTATAGTAGTAGTTTTAGTAGTAGTTAGTAGTGTTAGTAGTGTAGTAGTTAGTAGTATTTAGTAGTTTAGTAGTATTAGTAGTTTAGTAGTAGTTAGGTTTGTTAGTAGTGTTAGTAGTATTAGTAGTATTAGTAGTGTTAGTAGTATTAGTAGTGTTAGTAGTAGTGTTAGTAGTGTTAGTAGTGTTAGTAGTGTTAGTAGTGTTAGTAGTATTAGTAGTGTTAGTAGTGTTAGTAGTATTAGTAGTAGTTAGTAGTGTTAGTAGTGTTAGTAGTATTAGTAGTGTTAGTAGTGTTAGTAGTGTTAGTAGTAGTATAGTAGTGTAGTAGTAGTAGTTTAGTAGTAGTAGTTAGTAGTAGTAGTATTAGTAGTGTAGTAGTAGTAGTTTAGTAGTTTAGTAGTGTTAGTAGTTAGTAGTAGTAGTTAGTAGTGTTAGTTAGTGTTAGTAGTAGTAGTAGTTGTAGTTAGTATTAGTAGTGTTAGTAGTATTAGTTAGTAGTAGTAGTTTAGTAGTGTTAGTAGTAGTGTTAGTAGTGTTAGTAGTGTTAGTAGTATTAGTGTTAGTAGTTTAGTAGTATTAGTAGTATTTAGTTAGTAGTGTTAGTAGTAGTAGTTAGTGTTAGTTAGTAGTAGTAGTGTTATTGTAGTAGTAGTTTTAGTAGTATTAGTAGTAAGTTAGTAGTGTTAGTAGTTTAGTAGTGTTAGTAGTATTAGTAGTAGTAGTAAGTTTAGTAGTAGTTAGTAGTGTTAGTAGTGTTAGTAGTGTTAGTAGTTATTAGTAGTAGTATTAGTAGTGTTAGTAGTGTTAGTAGTGTTAGCACCGTCGTTGCAGCAGTAGTATTGTGTGCATTATTAGGGCGGTTTTAGTAGCAGACGTTGGGAGTGGAGGTTTGAGCTGCTGTTTACATCAGCAGTGGGGGGGGTGTAAAGGGGGGGGGCAGCGGTGGTTCTCAGATCGGCCTGTCTGCTGAACTGGATGAGGAATAGCAGGGGTGGGTAATTATGCTTTAAGTGGAGCTTATATATCACTGCAGTGAGAGCTCCGAGATAAGACTGACTCCACTGCCCACGAGTACAGCTAAGTGTGCGTGCGTGTGTGTGCGTGCGTGTGCGTGTGTGAATAAGTATGTGTGTGTGAGTATGTGTGTGCGTGTGTAAGTGTGAGTGTGTGTTTATATGTGTGTGTGTGTGTGTGAGTGTGTGTTTATATGTGTGTGTGTGTGTGTGTGTGTGAGTGTGCGTGTGTATGCATGTGCGTGTGCGTGCGCGTGCGCGTGTGTTTGTGTGTGTTAGGCAGTGGCTTGTGCAGTGCAGTCTCTTTCAGAGCTGTGCTGCAGGGCTGACCCAGGCTCGGTGTTTGGGTTCTGCAGGGCCCTGTTTCCTGTGTGTGGCTCAGCCGTGGCACAGCGGGGCCCGGGTTCGAACCCGGGGCACGTCATTACGGGCGCTAAAACAGGAGCGGCGGCCTGGTGTGTGTGGGGGGGGTGGGGCAAAGGGGAGGGGTGAGGGGGTGGCGAGGGGGAGAGCCTAGCCGATATTGGGACTGCTGTTTGAATTAATATCTGCTCCTGTCCAGTGCTGAGCAGTGCTGAGCAGGAGGAGGAGGAGGAGCAGGAGGAGGAAGAGAGGAGCGAGAGAACGGGGCTGTGCCCTTATGAAATATCATACGGGTGGAAAGTTCAGCGTCTGGTCAGGACGCCCTCGCAGGTGGGGGGGGGGGTATAGCAGCCGCAGGGGGGGTGAAAGCGTGAGGGGGGGGTGGGGGGGGTGAGTTCTCCCGCTGTCCCAGAGTCTCCCTGCGCTGCAGCTGGCTGATTGGAGGCAGGGTTGCTGTGGCCAGCATTCCTGAGCCCCTGGATTAGCCTGCAGTGCATTAGATTACAGCCTGACCCCAGCCTCTCCGGGCTGGGCCAACCAGGAGCAGCCTGCCCGCTGCGGTGTGTGAATGCAGCTGCGCAGCTGAGCTCTGAATGCGCAGATCTGCAGGGATTACACAGCCAGCTGCAGCTCTGACTGCAGAGAGCCCCACACACCAAACAAACCCTTATAAAAGCAGCAGAACAAACATGTCATACACACTCGCACACACATGCACGCACGCGTACACACACACACATGCCCATGCACACACACACACACATACTCATACACACACACAGGCACGCCCATGCACACACACACACACACACACACACACACACACACTACTCACACACACACAGGCATACAACACACACAGGCACGCCCATGCACACACACACACACATACTCTCACACACACACAGGCATACACACACACAGGCATGCCCATGCACACACACACACACGCATACACATGTACACACATGCACAAACACTCACACGCGCACTCACACACAAATGCACACATACACACACACGCACACACGCACACACGCACACATTTTTATGTCCCTCTTGGCTCTGTGGATTTTTTGGCAAAAACAAGCCCTGGATTTGAGACGGGAAACAGGTTTAGTCAGGCTCGCTCCTGCCTGCTCTGCCCCCCCCCTGCCCCCCACCCCGCCCCCGCCCCCCCCTCCCCCCCACCCCGGCTGTCCCTCGGAGGCAGAAGGGAGAGTGAGAGCCGGAGTGAGACACGGGTTCGAGCACTGCGGCTCGCTCAGCAGAGACGGGCGGAAGCTGTAGATCAGGGGTGTTCAGCCTCTTATGATCCGGGGAGGGGGGACAGGGGGGCGGGGGGAGCCTCCGCTGCTCAGAGGCATCCAGGGAACCCCCCCTCATATGGGCTAAAGGGGTTATATTAGAGCAGGTTTCATAAAGACAACACACAGAGGAAACCCCTTTAAAAGCAGGTCTTATGAAGGTCATGGATCGGCGGCGTTGGGAGGGTGGGGGGGGGGGGGGTGCATTGATATGGGGGGGGGGCCTTCCAAGCGCGATCGCGGGCCCCCAGTTGCTGAGCTCCGGGCTGACGCCCCTCCTCACGCAGATAAAACAGAGTTTCTACCTGCCTCCCGGTCCTGAAGCGCTTCACTGCTGATGCACGTCTCTCAGTTTACACATTATTACTGACACGTGTGCGCCACGCTCACAGTCACGCCAGCTGTGCACCTGTGGATTCAAACCTGCAGCCTCCACGTGGGCAGTGGGCACATAGACAGGTCTGTGATGAGGAGGAAGAAGAGGAAGAGATGAGTGAATAGCTGAAGTACAGGCAGGTCTGTGATGAGGAGGAAGAAGAGGAAGAGATGAGTGAATAGCTGAAGTACCGGCAGGTCTGTGATGAGGAGGAAGAGGAGGAAGAGATGAGTGAATAGCTGAAGTACAGGCAGGTCTGTGATGAGGAGGAAGAGGAGGAGG
>CM045898.1:46588518-46593518 GCA_025169545.1 Anguilla japonica
TGACTAATTGGGAAAAGTCATTTCCTAATTAAACAAAAGGCATTTGCTTACGGAGCGTCTGTTGCTCTTTACTGTGTGTGCGTGTGTGTGTGTAACTGCGTGTGTGTGCATGCATGTTTGTGTGCACGTGTGTGGATGTGTGTGTGTGCTTGTGTGTATGACTGTGAAGGTGTGTGTGTGTGTGTGTGCGTGCATGCGTGTTTGTGTGAGTGTGCATGTGTGAGTGCTGTGTGTGTGTGTGTGTTTGTGTATGCATGTGTGTGCGTGCATTTGTGTGTGTGTGTGCGTGTGTACTCCATCTTCTGCCAAAGAAGGAATATGAAAACAGAAGTTTTACAAATAAACACTTTCCTCTTGGGGGGGTTCGTGGCGGCGGTGTCCGAGCTCCATGTGTTTATGTGAGTCACGGCGTAGCCAGGCAAGTGTGGCTCATTCTCTGTCTGTTTGTTTGATTAGCGGGAGCCTGGACGCGGGCTGACTTTAAGCACTCTCATTTCTAACTGCGGTACTCTCGTCCCGCTGGATTTTCGCTAAAGCTGTTCCCTCGGGGGTGAAGCGCTCTGTCTCACGCCTGCGATTCGGGCAAGAATCCGACACCCCACGCAGCTCTGCCGCCCCAGTAACAGTGTTTCTGTCCTGTGGTGGATCACACCGCTTCGCCCGGCGCACGTGTAGAATAAAATATCACTTGTGTTCTTGTATCTTGATCTTCACGCTACACTTGTATCTTCATCCAGCACTGTTGTGTTGCGCTTGTATTGTCATCTTGATGTTGTAGTTCTATCATATCTTGTCGTCATGCCTCACTTCTAGTTTGACTTGGCATAACTTTACTGAGTTAGCTGATGCTGACTGTGTGACTTGATGTTCATGGCTGTGGATAACTGATACTTAATGAGAACCTGTGTTCTGTGATTGACCCATTGACCTTTGGTTTGCACTTATTGTACGTCGCTTTGAATAAAAGAATCTGCCAAATAAAATTAAATGCAATGTAAAATGCGTTGCGATTAGATATTTTGGGAATATGGCTATTATTTGAGTGCAAGACTTTGACTGTTTCAATAGGTAGAAAATGAGAACTGACTGAATTCAAAATGGCTGCCGTCACCCAAATTTGGGAACAGTACGCTCGCTTTACAAGCCTCCTGTTTGCCTCACTGAGCATCACGATTGATCAGGCCTTTCAAAGCGCTCCATTGGCTGCTACTTTATGGCTGTAATTTAACCCTTTATTGTCTTTTAACCCTGTGCGAACAGATGTGTTTACACTGTGTTTATGCGTGTCCTTAACGGCCTGTTAGCGGTCGTCATGGCGACGCATCGTGGCTGAGCCGGCGGCGGAGGCCCCTAACGATGTCTGGGTTTTGGGCCCCGTGCTGACCCCGCCCCCTTATCCTGGGGTGGGTGGGGCTATGGCCCGGACGACCACTGCAGAACGCTGGGCTCTGTTTTACCCGCGCGGTTGTGTTCCAGCAGAACGCTGGGCCCTGATTGGGCCGCGCGGTTGTGTTCCTGCAGAACGCTGGGCCCTGATTGGACCGCGCGGTTGTGTTCCTGCAGAACGCTGGGCCCTGATTGGTTGTCGGTGTGTTCTCCTCCAGGCCCAGAGGCGCCGGCTGAATTTATAGCCCCGTAATCGCAGAACTCCGCTGACCTCCAACACGCGAGTCACAACAAGAGAGAACATCGTGTGTGTGTGAGTGTGTGTGTGTGTGTCCGTGTGTGTGTGTGTCCGTGTGCTGCTTTCAGTGTGTGTGTGTGTGTGTGTGTGTGTCCGTGTGCTGCTTTCAGTGTGTGTGTGTGTGTGTGTGTGTGTGTGTGTCCGTGTGCTGCTTTCAGTGTGTGTGTGTGTGTCCGTGTGCTGCTTTCAGTGTGTGTGTGTGTGTGTGTGTGTCCGTGTGCTGCTTTCAGTGTGTGTGTGTGTGTGTCTGTGTGCTGCTTTCAGTGTGTGTGTGTGTCCGTGTGCTGCTTTCAGTGTGTGTGTGTGTGTGTGTGTGTGTCCGTGTGCTGCTTTCAGTGTGTGTGTGTGTGTGTGTGTGTCCGTGTGCTGCTTTCAGTGTGTGTGTGTGTCCGTGTGCTGCTTTTAGTGTGTGTGTGTGTGTGTGTGTGTGTCCATGTGCTGCTTTCTGTGTGTGTGTGTGTGTGTCCGTGTGCTGCTTTCAGTGTGTGTGTGTGTCCGTGTGCTGCTTTCAGTGTGTGTGTGTGTGTGTGTGTGTGTCCGTGTGCTGCTTTCAGTGTGTGTGTGTGTGTGTGTGTGTGTGTGTGTCCGTGTGCTGCTTTCAGTGTGTGTGTGTGTGTCCGTGTGCTGCTTTTAGTGTGTGTGTGTGTGTGTGTGTGTCCATGTGCTGCTTTCTGTGTGTGTGTGTGTGTGTCCGTGTGCTGCTTTCAGTGTGTGTGTGTGTCCGTGTGCTGCTTTTAGTGTGTGTGTGTGTGTGTGTGTCCGTGTGCTGCTTGGAGTGTGTGTGTGTGTGTGTGTGTCCGTGTGCTGCTTTCAGTGTGTGTGTGTGTGTGTGTGTGTGTGTGCTGCTTTCAGTGTGTGTGTGTGTGTGTGTGTGTCCGTGTGCTGCTTTCAGTGTGTGTGTGTGTGTGTGTGTGTGTCCGTGTGCTGCTTTCAGTGTGTGTGTGTGTGTGTGTGTGTGTCTGTGTGCTGCTTTCAGTGTGTGTGTGTGTGTGTGTCCGTGTGCTGCTTTCAGTGTGTGTGTGTGTGTGTGTGTCCGTGTGCTGCTTTCAGTGTGTGTGTGTGTCTGTGTGCTGCTTTCAGTGTGTGTGTGTGTGTGTGTGTGTGTCCGTGTGCTGCTTTCAGTGTGTGTGTGTGTGTGTGTGTCCGTGTGCTGCTTTCTGTGTGTGTGTGTGTGTGCTGCTTTCAGTGTGTGTGCGTCCGAGTGCTGCTTTCTGTGTGTATGTGTGTGTGTCCGTGTGCTGCTTTCTGTGTGTGTGTGTGTGTGTGTCCGTGTGCTGCTTTCTCTGTGTGTGTGTGTGCGTGTGTGAGAGAGAGACAGAGAGTGAGAGGCAGGGAACGAGATAGACAGAGAGACAGAAAGAGAGACACACGTCACACGCACACACACAAACATACTGTATGCACTCATATACACACACACACACACACACAGTCACCCACAAACTTCCCTTTGATCAGAAGCGCTGCCTGGGCGTGATTCAGATTCAGAAGGGCTGCCTGGGCGTGATTCAGATTCAGAAGGGCTGCCTGGGTGTGATTCAGATTCAGAAGGGCTGCCTGGGCGTGATTCAGATTCAGAAGGGCTGCCTGGGCGTGATTCAGAT
The DNA here is from genome assembly GCA_025169545.1 of Anguilla japonica. Classification (NCBI taxonomy): domain Eukaryota; kingdom Metazoa; phylum Chordata; class Actinopteri; order Anguilliformes; family Anguillidae; genus Anguilla; species Anguilla japonica. The sequence goes on from CM045898.1 coordinate 46,591,807, forward strand.
TCAGAAGGGCTGCCTGGGCGTGATTCAGATTCACTAGGGCTGCCTGGGCGTGATTCAGATTCACTAGGGCTGCCTGGGTGTGATTCAGATTCAGATTCAGAAGCGCTGCCTGGGCGTGATTCAGAAGGCCGACTTCATAAAGATCAGTTGGGTGCAATTAGTCCTGCTTTCACTTTCCCAAACATTAGCAGCCAGTTCTGTGTTTTCACCCACAGTCCGCTGCTGTTTTGTTCAAAAGAAACGAGGGGGGGGAGCCGGGGGGGGGGGGGGGGGGGGGGGGGAACCAGGGCTAATTGGGGACCACATCAAACGAGGGGCTGGTTTTGCCCAGAGATTGAATCGCAGATGTGACGTGGGTGGATTAAAGCGGGGTGTTAATTGTTTTTCTTGCATCTGAGGGGGGAGATTGGGACACGGTGTACTGTCGCTCCTGGCCTGCTCGCGCGGGGACGCACAGATTAGATAAGAGCGTCCCGGATCCCAGCGATAAACTCAAGTTTTCGTCACTGTGGTCAGATGCCACCGGCGGCCCTCTGCGCTGGGGCCCAATCACGGCCCGCGTAGCACGGGCCCAGAATAGCCTGGGGAGATAGTGCTGCTGCTCGGCCTGGCTCCCTCACCCCAACCTCCCCGCCCCAGCCCCCCAGTCCCTCACCCCCCCCAACCCCCCCCCCCGCCCCACCCCCCAGTCCCTCACCCCCCCCACCCCCCCCGCCCCACCCGCTGCTTTCGGCTCTGTCCCTTTCGCTGTTGAGTTTTGTTTTGTTTTTTGTTTTGTTTTTTTTTTTTTTTTTGTTTTGATTGTGTGATTTGTTTGACGTCTTCGCTCAGATAAGAGAGTCTCTGATTGGCACGCACTCCAGAGTAACAGCTGGACCAGCCCAGATAGGTCGCACGTTACTTAAAGCTTTGTCTCTTTTTTGTAATTTGGTGAAGGTGCAGAGAGTATCGGAGGAGAGATTTAGTTTGTTTTTCTTTGTTTCTTTTGTTGAATTTCACAGCTCGCTCAGATGAAATGATATTCATGTCTCTGCAGACTTCTGTGTGGCTAGGTTTGCTGTAGCATTAAGTTAAACCAGGATTTCAGAATTTCAAATAATTTCAAATAGTGGAAACCTCTTTTTTTGTTCACTTCTCTCTCTTTCTTCCCTTTCTCTACCTCTTTTTCTCTTTCTCTTTCTCTCTCAGGATTGAGGCTAATTTTATTGCTGGACAGGAACTCTGGTGTTCCTAAAACATCTCGTAACATATGACTGTTTTTCCTCCAAAACAAAACAAAAGTAATGAAAAGTGAAAGAGACCGTGCTTTAATGTGGAGCCCTGTGTTTGGGTGAGAGACTCTGCGCTTTAATGTGGAGCCCTGTGTGAGATAGAGACTGTGCTTGTGTGAGCGGCTTTGTGCCTCCGTTAGTCCACACTGATGGAGAACGGCTCCTGCAGTTCCTCCAGTGGTTCAGGTCTCTGATGTCTGTCTGTCTGTCTGTCTGTCTGTCTGTCTGTCTCTTTTGTCTGCAGATGGTACAGATGGACCAAACGCTGCAGCGCGTGGCGGATGGGCTGAACATCCTGCTGGCCCAGCAGAGACAGGCGCCGGGGGGCGGGGCGGGGGGGCAGGGTGCAGCGGAGCACCTGGGGGGGGTGTACAGCCTGCCCACCTATGAACAGCTCACCATTCCACCTGCCTCCGTCTCCAAGGAGCACTGCTCCTGACC
>CM045898.1:46603518-46633518 GCA_025169545.1 Anguilla japonica
AGGTTATTGCTTTGAAAAGAAATAGATTTTTTTTTATTTTAAAAACTCGATTTCTAGTCTAAATCGAAACGATGTTCTGATCTGCATTGTGCACACAGGCAAACGGCAAATTAAAATGAGCCTGTGGGTTCACTGTGCTGCCGTTACACTCTTACAAACGCAACGGTTCCCTGACGTGGGGCTCTGCTCTGTGAAATAAAAGCGCATTAAAATCTGCCACATGCGCTACTACAGGAACACAGTTCCATATGCATGTCACTTTGTGTTCAGTTATTCGTCGTGTTTCTTTATTTGCCCCCCCCCGGCTGTAGGTGACAGTGCTGGATGCTCCTCCTGCGGGATGCCTGTGGATCGCACCCCAGTGAACCGAATTCCCCCTGGCCTTTGCGGAACTCAATGGTCAACAGACGTGGGTAATTTCCTAACACCCGTTGATAGAGTTTTCTCTGTACTCTCCATCACAGATCAGGACTGGAGGGGGTGGGTGGGGGGGAGGCTGGAGCAGCCCAAGGGGACCTTCTGTCATTTTAAATAGTTGATGAAAGTTTTTGAACCCTTCCCTCTGGGGGGTGTTGGCTGTAGAAAGGGGGGTGTGGGGGGGGGGGGGGGGACAGCCCATCTGGTCAGGACCACGGTGCTGTGGGACAGGGGTGTAGGAGGGCACTGTACTCATAACCGAAAAGACATCAGGTTCAAACCCCTACCGGAGCGCTGATGCTGTGACCTTGAGCAAGGTGTAGCCAAGATTAATCCAATAGGGAAACATTAGGGAGCAGGTAAAGGTATTCCATGTGAAATGTACGCCACGTTTACAACGTTGTGAGTTTTCACTGTAATTCTGGTATGGAAATTAATATTTCCACTTCAGGCCTGTTTACATTACATCTTATCCAAAGCGACTTACACAACTTTTTACATAGCATTTATAATTGCATCCATTTATACAGCTGGATATATACTGGAGCAAGGCAGGTTAAGTACCTTGCTCAAGGGTACAACAGCAGTGTCCTGCCCAGGAATCGAACCTGTGTCCTCCGCGTTTATTTGGTTGACACTGAAATTTCTTGCTGAATTTTGCCTCTTGTGTTTCCCCTCTTTTCAATACTTTTCCAAATATTTTTTTACCCAGAATTTCTTCGGATTTCAACTCCCCTCTGACGAATTTCACAAGAGCGGCTGTACGGTAGTCTGTCACGTGCTGTGATACATATGGCTGAATGCCACTAGCACTGTTAAGGAGCGGTTGGTTGTAAATCATCGCCTTAAAATGGTCCAGTTGCTTCAGTGCAAACCCAGCTGTACGTGAGAACACGTAAAAATTTGATTTACGGACGACGCCCTGGATGAGAAAATAAATAGGGTCGGTGTGCATCTGAATACCTGAGGTTGAAATTCATCTTCCCTACGAGCGGCTTTTACGGTGCAGGTGAAATTGGCCTTGCCCTGCCATGTTACGTCACAGTGCAGTCAGTCAGTGCTCGCGACACCTGGTTTCGAGTTGGACGGTTCTAAACAGGAGAGCTAGACGCCAGACGCGCGGCTAACTGACCCGTTTCTGCAGCTCAGCTCATAAACGAAAATCCAAGATAAATGGCCAGCGGTATAAACGGAGAGGTACCGCACGCGGCACGCATACGCTACACAGTGCTCCACTGTTCGGGGAAACACAGCTGTGGGAATAGCGTTATGGTGCTCCACTTGCACAGGCTTTTTCAACGTGCGTTTTTTTTTTAGAACACAAATGTGCACCTGCATTGGAGACGAGGTTCACTAAGTGCACCTCGCGCAATCCAAAAACATAAACCTAGACCGCAGCATTCAGACACACAATGCAGCATTACATTGTATCGGTGTCTGTTCTAACACGTTTACTTGTTGTAAGTCTAAATAAACAGAGAAATAAACGTGACTAAAGCGCTACATCTGTAGCGTTATCCGCAGCCGCGCAGCGTGCATGATCCTCTCTTCCCTGAAGCTCACAGTTCAATCCCTCTTGATGACTTGGATGAGCCAAGCGAATTGGCGTTTGTTGGAGTGTGTGTGGGGGGGATGTTTAAAACGTGAACAGGGCCCCCAACAGAGAGCAGGCTCAGAAAAAAAGGGAAAGAAAGAAAGAAGATTCTTGAAAAGCTGCCACGAGTTCCCCGTCAGTCAGCCTTCTGCGTGGCTGCCTCAATTAAGCTGTGCGCATTGTTGCACATGCGCATGAATACTGAGTAAAGGAACGCCAAAAAGGAGCCGGGGAGCGAACACACCCACACACATACGCGCGCGCACACACACACACACTGGCACTGTGGAACAATGCAAAGTATAACAATAGAAAACAGTGTCCTTTTTCACTCCAGTGTTCGTGCTGTGGATTGTCTTCATAGTCTAAGGAATGAAATTACTAGGCCTAAAATCATTTCTTAATTCGTTTCACGCAATCTGCGACCGTTTTAGATTATATGGCACTGTGATTACAGAAAATGGCACCAAAAACATTATTCACTGTTCGCGTTACTGGCCCTGTCCCATTTTTTAGATTTCAGTGGGGCCTTTTGGAGATGTATTCTGTCGGAACCGTATTTGTATTTGTAAGGAAGACGACTAAATGGACAAAGCGTTCAACTCCTCACAGATTAGCCAACGCGTCTTTTCATATTGTCATCGAGGTGCTGACTGAGTAGGCCTACGTCCAAAAAAAAAAAAAAAAAAAAAAAAAAAAGACAATGGTCTATAAACGTACAGACGTGAACAAACCCTTCCATTCGTCACGCTAGGGGGAGAATTGGGGTTGGGTTGAAAAAAAATTAAAGTGATGCGAGTTTTGGGGGGCCCAGGGGGAGCGGGGAGCTTTAATTTGGTGACAAAACCTCATTTGCAGGTCAATGCGATGGCACACTCGCCTCTCCTCTCGCCCCAAGTCCCCTTTGTTCCCTATAGCCTGCTCCGCTGCCAGATGGCCGTGGAAAATGCTAATTCTCTTTGGCTGAATTTTTCTCCTTTTTGTATTTAATTGCGGTCTTTGCAGATGGGGTCTGTGGAGTGTGTGCCTTATTCAAATGGGATTTAGTTTTTATATTCTTTTTTTTTTTTAGGCACGTTTCTTACCTCGCATGTGAGTCGAGCAGCGTCTGGCATCTGACGGCCAACTTCTCAGAGAAAGCACAGTGCGGACGTCTGCGGACCAGTCGGGGGTGATTCAGACGGAGGGCCTTATCGAATGGTTCAGCGGCATTAGGTTTTTTGTTGTTTCTGTTGTTATTTACACAACATTTTCGTTTTTTTATTTCAGCTTGCAATAAAGCGAAAGTGTTTTGAAAGCCACGTCAATGGTTAACATCGCCTTAGAAAGCACTATTGAAATCTAAAGCCACCCTGTACTTTTGGCCGAATCGCTTTCTTGCTCTCGTGCGACTAAATTAAACTAGTTCTCAGATGGGATCGGGTCACTGTCCCAGTGATAATGACAGTTGTACGGGTGTTTTAAAATGCATTAATCAGAGCAATTAATTAGTAAAATGAAATATTTCTTTTTCGATAAGCCGAGGTAACCGAGAAATAGGCACTGCCGCTCAAACATCCAAAATTCCAGGCCCGTGCCACCGATGCGCAGTGTAGGCTGCGCACTGCTGAATTTATACAAACATATAGGTGGCATAAAGGCTGGTTTTAACAGGTCGCGGAAAGAAAAGAGCACGTGGCTCATTCTTCATATCATATTAGTGTCACGGCTCTGTAACTGACCGTCCGAAGAATCAAGCATATCCAAACGCATCATAAAAAACACAACACGCGCACACATACACATACACATGCTATTATAACCGGAGACTGTTTTCAATATATTTATGAAAAACGATGTTGGATACGAAATTATGTACATTCGCATATCTACATTTATGAATTCTCATATTTAAAAATACTGTATTACTTTTTTTTTTTTTTAAAAAGAAACTTACATTTCTTCAACTAACATTATGCGTTTTTATAACATATTTAATGCGATTTCAGTGAGAAACCAATCCAATATATATCACATGATAATAATATTTCTGGGCTCGATCTTTTTTATCGTAACACGTTGTGTTGATTTTACGTTTTTAGACATGTTTTTAAAATCTGATCTGTAGTTTTATCTATATAATATAAAATAAATACATTTCCGCGTACTTGTCTTTTATTTTTGTTTGCACTCAGCTGTGATGATGCCGTACACCTGACTCAGAAGATGAGCAACGGAACTTAAAACATGAACTGGATATAAAAACAATTGGTATTAAAATGGTCATTTGAATAGTTTCGTTGTTTTACGATAAATCTCACGGTTGGGAGTCATCTGCTTCTAATAATAAAATTAACAAAACTATGGGAATACATTTGATGTTTTTTGTTCTGGCTCAACATTATTTTACAGTCTAGGCCTACATTAGGTTTTTTTTTTCACTAAATGTGGATTAAACAAACTGAAACTTTTCAACAAAATGAAACGAAATTTTGAATCAAGAAATTTATTGAGAATAAATGACTTTTTGATTGTTTAATTCATGATCATTTTATTCATTGACCTGTATTGATCTGCTTAAAGCACAGAAACTCGAAAAAATATGTTGATCCGTTTGTGCACCACGTTGCTGAAATAATGCAATGTACAAGAACCTTTGCGAAACTATAGGTCAAACGCAGCTACATGATCCTTGCATGCGGGGAACTTCATTAAACCGAGTTGTAGCCGGACAGCTGCTATCTCGAAATTATTAAGTATTGTGAATTTAAAGCTAAGTTTATTGAACGTCGTAGTCTCTCGGGGGGCATATGGCTTCTAATTAGCTGGATATCCTCCATAGTTTAATTATATTTTTTCGCTCATTCGTATCAATGGAGAGGCAAACAAAGTTGCCATTGTTCTCAAATGCAGGACATTATGTGGCTGAATTAATGGATCTTGGCTATGTCTACATGGATTTGCCATATGGCTACAAAGGGGAGAAGAATGGAGACGGAGCGCTTTGTGTTGGAAATGAGAACGAGGGAGTCAAAAGTACGGACAGAGTGCGCGTGTTTGTTTGCGCTGGCGGGACTAGGCGGCGGTAATCGCGCAACAATGTATCACACATTTTTACGCGGGCATTACCCGCGGAGTCACTAAGGCGGCTCGCGCTTTGGAGGAAAAAAAATGATTTGATGTTCTATAAAATGTTCTTTTAAGGCTGCATGCTATATATATTGATTTTTTCTCCCCGATTTTAAGCCATTGTTACTACATGGTGGCGAAAATGAGCACTGGGTCTTGAGCGGCGTCAGCTGCTTCCATACAATTAAATGTAAACTTGAAAGTATAGCCAACTGAACAAGCACGTTTAAAAAAAAAAAAAAAAAGAAGCTGGGCATTACAAAGCCACGTCTTTTCTCTCCCCCCGAAGGCAGGTGGCCTCCGTGACGGAGGTAGTGCGGCGCGTTGTTTCCACGGGGGTAAACAGCGCTGGTAAGAGGTTCTTTAGAAGAGTCATTGAGTGTGCACTGAATGTGGGGGTGTCTCTGTGGACAATACGGGGGTCCCAAAGGCACCTGCTTCAGTTCTTTATGGGGGGGAGAGAAAGCCCCTTTAAATCCCCACCCTATATCCCACAGCTGCCCCCTTCGCCGCAACAGCGACTTGCGGGATTGAGTATTCATTGTGATACTTGCTTGTCGTACGTGTTTATTTTGCATAGCCCACTGTCGTTGAAATAAGAAGCATACTGTTTGTACAATTTACTTTCATATTTTGTAGCAAAGTTGCCTCTTGAATGCAAGGTGTTGGGCATATGCAAAACCACGTGGTGCTCTATTAAATGAACACTACACAAAACGAAGAGGAAACAAAATATGCTATAACAATAATAATACTGTATGTGTCTTACGGGCCTCTGTGTCTGTTGGGTGTCCTTTAAAATCTCTTTAACTGGAATTTTGACCTTTTGATCATTTAACTGTAAAGCAGGTTTTACACCGGCTAGATGCTTTAGAAATCATTAAAAAGTAAGCATACAGATTCACTATGAGTGTCAACAGCTTTCTGGCCTAAAGGTTTTTTTTTCCTGCTACCGTGCCTAAGCTCGGTTTTTTTTTTTTTTTTGCACATTACATTTGCGGCGCGTGAGTTTGTGATCCCAACGGCCGCGTGTCCTTAAAATCCGAGGTTAATTCTTACTTTCCACGCAGTGAAACGAGCATAAAGAGGATTTTCGAGACGGGCGTAAGCCGGGAAAGATCACGGCCCTGTTGTGTCTGGTGCGGGCGACAGAACTAGAGCAGCAGATGCTGGATAGCCTATAAACTAATGGCGGCTTGGTGGACCAGGGAAGGATTACGGGGGGGAGGGGGTGTCAATCAGGAAAAAACGAATGCTAGCATTTGTCAGTCTTTGTTAGGCCGGATCGTTTGGAGACAGGTGTGTTATGTATATATGCGAGATCCCGAAAGCGGACGTGTCCTGTAGGTTTCAAGCGCGAGAATAACGCAACAAATAAATAAATAAATAAAAGCAAGACAGGCCAGGATAAATTGGCGTGGACAAAAAAGAAATAAATCTAAAAAATATGGAAAACTCAACACAACTTCGTTAGAAGAGCAAAATAACGTTTTATTTTGTTTTCGTGGAACACAAGTAGAGGGCAGTGATATATGAAACGGCTCAGAAACACAATGGACCCTACTTTCAAGTGTACTATTGAAAGCTACATTACTGATTGCAAAACATCACAATATAAAAAAACTTTGAAAATAAAAAAACGTCGCCCTTTGGCTACGACAGGCATTTGCAAATAAGATGAAACATAAATAAAAAAATTATAAGTTAGAATATTCTTTAAAAAATATATATTTACACAACTCAAGATACATATTTTTCAACAGAAATAATATATAACTCAATAGTCTTTTTTAAAGCTGTACACTTTTGGCCAGTGTAGACATTTAAAGTTACTTAAGATTGCACAGTTGTTAATGTATTTTAACACTGTCATGTGACTGCACACGAAGCCACAAGTTTGCTACATTTGTCTGAATTAAGTCCTTCGGCGAGTACGCTCTCCACCGCAGTCCAGAGAGGCGACGCGTGCGCCCCGCGCAAGAGCGCCAAGCAATGGACGACCGCACGCGCGGTAACTCTCTCCGTGTCCTCCTCTCCCTCTGGCTGCTCGCGGAAGAAACGGTCTTCACAATCTCGCAGTGCAAAATGCCTGTCGGAAAAGAGAAGTAGCACGTTATAGATACATTTCATACTGTTTGCTTTATCTTCACACATGTTCCCCCGGACAAGAAAATGCACGAGTCAGCTATTTCCTGAGAGACACACATACAGAGAAACACAATCGTATCCTTTTCCTGCAAACGTCACCATCTAGTAGAACCTTTCCCGCCAAAGTGACGTATATTCCCCTCCCCCCTTTCTTACGCTTTCCCAAGCAAAGTCACAACCGAGATTCATGACTGTTCAAAGAAAATCAGGTAACACTGTAATGAGATCTCCAGTCGCATGGCAACGTACTATAACTACCGCCTATGGTTAATGGTCACAACGAAACCTAACATTTGACTCTCACCATAAATTTAAAGTGAGTCGCATTTAAAAACACAGACACATACATACCTTTTTAGCGAATTCGTTTCCGTGGAGTCTGTTCCACTGGAATTGCGAGTGTAGAATTCTGGGAGGAGTTTTCGCTTTGCTTCGCTTCGGACATTCTTTTCCTTTTCATGTAAAAATCTATTTTTTTAAAAAAAAGGGTGAAATTTACGTTAATAAATGTTACCCATATTAAATAGTGGTTACACTCAAATGCGTAATACCGTCGCGCACATTGATCTCCATTTGGCTTGCTGCGTTAAGAGAGACCCGAAAGTGTACGCTTACCTGTAATGTGTGTTGTGGTGGTCGTTGTCAGCTCAGTAGTGGACGTCCTTTTCCGTCGGGCGCACACGGCGGCTTTGCGCTTTGGCTTCCCTGAGTTCAGTCTGTCCGAGCAGTTCTCCTGGTTTAACTCGCCGGAGCGGGGCAGGGTAGCTTCGGGAGTGGATAAGCGGTCATCGACGGGGCGAGGTGCCGGCACGTCCTGCGTAGCACAGTCCCTGGAAGCCGTGTCCGAACACGGCTTCACCTTCGCCGGCACGGACACTGCAACCCTCTTTCTCCCCGTCTGCACGGACTCCTGGTAGAAGACGGGGGTCGAGTCCGTAGGCGTTTCCTCCCACTCGTAATCTCCAGACAGCGGAGTATCCGTCTCGAAGTTAAAGTTCCACCGGCGCTGGTCCCGGTCGGAGATTTCCCGCAGCTGCATTTTCATCTCCCGGTTTAGCTCTTCGTGATCCACCGGACCGAAAAGGTTCCTGCAGGCGCTGGTGCGTGCGTGCAGCGGAAAGGTTCTCCGCGCGGCCAGCCGCTCCAGAGTGCTGTTCGATAGCTGGACGTTTGACATTGTAAAATCTCGATATCCAACAAGAATAAGAAAAATGCAAAAACAAACAATGTCGTTGCCCCAGGAACGCTGTAGATTTCCAGACGGAGCTTGGTCGGCTATTTCGTGTGTATGTTTACGCTCTTTTCTTCCCAGTCAGCGCAGTGGTACATGAGAGCATTTAAATGTGTGGCACAGCTGTGTACTAAAACTGGTATTTAAAGTCCCCAAGGTGTGCAGGTTTGTATAGCCACATCGCCGACCTTCCCATTGGCTTAGCTATATCCCGCCCTCTCGTACTGGACACGCCTCTACTCCACTCACATTGGACTGGGAGCGCCCTTGGATCGGCGCCAGCTCAGCGAGGTCTGTGATTTGTCCCCGGCATGTCAGCGTTGTGGGTGATTGAGGTGCTGCCGCACAGCCGATGTGTAGTTGTTGTTGCCCGAGGAAGGTTTTGCTTACGATGTAGTTTTTTCCCCCCCCTCAACCCTCACCACCCTCCCCCACTTTCTCTCTGTCTCCTTGCTTCTCAAATCCCTTGCTAGCCACGTCCCGCAAGAGAACTTACTACTTACTCTATGGCAACGAAGTGTGTAGAAATTGCATTGATTTAAAAAAGGGAAATGTACTGTTTTCCAAAAAATGAAATACGTTGCATGCAACACTCGGTGACAACGTACTATATTGTTATACAATAACAAAAAAATAAAATTCTATATATATATATATATATATATATATATATATATATATATGTGTGTGTGTGTGTGTGTGTGTGTGTGTGTGTATGTGTGTGTGTGTGTGTGTGTGTGTGTGTGTGTGTGCGTGCGTGTCCGTGTAGTTTCACCTTCCAAGTAACTTGTAGCTACCCTTTTCTAACGAAGTCTGGGGAGTTTTAACCTTTAACCGACTAGCCGAGAATGGCTACTGGCTACTGTAGCGTATTATTTTTTCACAGTCTGGTCACAACCAGAGAGATGCGATTCCAGAAGTGGTCTAGAAGTCACGCGAGTAGTCAGTGTTATTTCACGCAAGAGACAAAAGAACTGGAAAAATCAAGTGAAGAGCCAATGTAATTAGCTTTTACACACGAATTTGATGCAATCAGTGTGGCACTTAAAGGGAAAATGTAATCACGCTCCTCAATTGTTAGATCGAAGTAATCATAGGTTACAATAGTAGCAAAACTGCAAAATGTGCTGGCAACTTGAAGAAAATATGCAAATGTTTAAAACACATTTATTAATGCGATTTGGAAAAGTGTTGATATTTATATTCAAATTATTTCTTTCTTTCTTTTTTTGCTCGTAACGACAAGCGAAAACAGCTATGGAATTGCAAACTAAGCGGGTAATTAGCAAGTTCAGTAATGGTGTCCTTTGAAAGCATTTGATGTTTTAGCAGATGGAATTTTGATTCCCTCTGAATGAATGAATACAAGCGTTTTGCTTTATTTTGAAACAATAGACTGATTAGAATTGCCGACGTATGTTCGTTAAAACTGGAGCTCTCTCGTGCGTAAAATACGGCGATGATGTATACTCTGTTACACATAAATTATACACCCGTACTCCGAACAATGGCAATACACATTTAAAGTGGGGAGTACGTTTGAGTTGATAGTCGCGTGAATGTGTGAAAACAGCGCCATCCTTTGTTTGGCTGTTAGTGTAGGCGAGAAACCGTCTGATTGTCGAAGACAATCAGTTCGATGATAGTTTCCATCAGGACTGTTTTGCATTCATGGAAACCTACGGTGTTTTGTTGAATTTTAACTTTATATAATTTCGAGTTGGGACTTTAATTCCATATTTTATTTTGTTATTTTCAAATAGGCTAGTTTTGCTTAATTTCTTGTTATCATGGGCAAAACATATTTTTTCATCTGCTGGTATTAATGTTTGAAAGTCGTATGCACTTTGTTCATGTTGCCGGGCCCGTTCTGTTGAATAATATCGCGCAAATATTAGTGTAGACTAATCATTCTTGCGTCGTTTGCGTAAGAGAAAGCTCGTGTATTTCACAAGTGAGGCTTGCATGTTCAAATACGATTTTCTTCTTATTTAAAATCAACGAACAACTCGCTTGTTTAATATGTCTGTATTTGTGTGAATATATGCGTGTATGTGATTAGTTATATACGTATTCGTTATATATTTTATATGTACGACTAAATTATTTTAATTACTGTACTGTAAAACCCTTTTGCGATGTGATGTCGCCTCCTGGTGGCTAAAATACGTAATATCACGTTGGAGATTGTTTCTGTGGGTGTCCTGTGTTCTTCGCTGATGCTGGCCACATTGTGCGTCCATAAAATGCAATGCTGTTTTGTGTGTCGGAGGAAAAACAGTTTTTTAAAAATATTTTTGGCTGAAGGCATTTCATTTGTTTAGTTTTATTTGGAATGGAACTTTATTTTTCAAACTCCAGTACTGTGGGCACTCCCATGGAGGTGTTTATGTTGGTTACAACAGCCAGTACATCCCAAGATCACGCACACACACACATGTGCACACACACACACACACACACTCTTCCTCTCTCTCTCTCACACACACACACACACTTCCCCCCCTCTCTCTCTCTCTCTCTCTCTCTCTCTCACACACACACACACACTCTTCCCCTCTCTCTCTCTCACACACACACACACACACTCTTCCCCTCTCTCTCTCTCTCTCTCTCTCTCTCACACACACACACTCTTCCCCCTCTCTCTCTCTCTCTCTCTCACACACTCTTTTTTTTACTGATCAGCCTATGGTCAGCCCAGCAGGGCTGGGTCACACCAGCCGGGACTCTCCAGATCAGGGGTCAGCCCAGGGTCACACGCAGGGCTGGGTCACACGCAGGCCGGGCTCTCCACTGATCCTGGGTCAGCCCAGCGTCAGCACGGCAGGGCTGGGTCACACGCAGGCCGGGCTCTCCACTGATCCTGGGTCAGCCCAGCGTCAGCACGGCAGGGCTGGGTCACACGCAGGCCGGGCTCTCCACTGATCCTGGGTCAGCCCAGCGTCAGCACGGCAGGGCTGGGTCACACGCAGGCCGGGCTCTCCACTGGTCCCCGGTCAGCCCAGCGTCAGCACGGCAGGGCTGGGTCACACGCAGACCAGGTTCTCCACTGATCCCAGGTCAGCGGGTCAGGAGCTAGCGGCGGGTACTCAGCCGCTGTCGAGGCCGTGCTCCTGCGCGGAGCTCCTGGGAGCCGCGACTGTCGTCATGGCGACGCCGCGGCTGCACCTGCCCTGTGGGCAGGGCCGGGTGGGCGGGGCTGAGACCGGCTCACCTGTGCGGTGTTTCCTGGTCTGGAGCTGGAGCTGGGAGCTGGCAGATGAGGGGAGAGGAGAGCAGCACAGAGTCACAGGGCACGCCAGCATGCCAGGACTACGGGACCGGGCACAGGTGGGTACCAGCCCCCGGAGTGTGTGTGTGTGTGTGTGAGAGAGAGATAGAGAGAGTGAGAGTGTGTGTGAGAGAGAGAGTGAGTGTGTGTGTGAGAAAGAGAGAGAGAGAGAGTGTGTGTGTGTGTGTATGTGTGTGTGTGAGAGAGTGTTTTGTGAGAGAGAGTATTTGAAAGAGTGTGAGTGTGTAAGAGAGAGAGTGTGTGGCAGTGTGTGTGTGAGAGAGCAAGTGTATGAAATAGTGTGTGTGTGTGAGAGTGTGTAAAATAGTGTGTTTGTGTGTATGTATGCGAGAGAGAGTGTATTTAAAATAGTGTGTGTGTGTGTGTGAGAGAGAGTGTGTGTAAAATAGTGTGTGTGTGTGTGTATATATGTATGAGAGAGAGGAGTGAGAGTGTGTGAGAGAGAGTGTCTGAAATAGTGCGTGTGTGTGTATGAGAGAGAGTGAGAAGTGTGTGATAGAGTGTGTGTAAAATAGTGTGTGTTTGTGTGAGTGTGTGTGAGAGAGAGTGTGTAAAATAGTGTGTGTGTGTGTGTGTGTGTGTGAGAGAGAGTGCGTGAGAGAGAGAGTGTGTGTGTGTGTGTGTATGAGAGAGCGAGAGTGTGTGTTGCTGCACTTGTCCCAGTCTCTCTCTCTTACAGGTGTTTGCAGTAGTCTGCTAGTCTGCCAGGTGCAGATCTCTGCACCCTGTTTAGATGGGGAGAGTGTGGTCAGGGGAGGGGGAGGGGGGTGTCAGTTGATGTACTCACATTAGCAGAGATCATCTATATTCTGCATTACAGACCTTTTTTTTTTTTGTTTTCACGCCGTCTCTGAGACGTGTAGCGAGTTAAAAGGGCCGGACTGTGCTGATCTGATGCGCTTGCCCTGTCCTCCCCGACGGGCTGTAATGTTCCCCGCGGTTATCGCGTTTCGTTCTGAAGGGGCTGAGTGTTCTGGACGAGGACTGGACTCGTGATAAAAATAAATAAAAAACGCTCATTTTACTGGTGCGGTTGGTTTATGATTTTTTTGACGGGTCTTATCTTGTTCTGGAGCGAGCGCAATCGCCTCCGTATTCTCGCGACTTTAAATAGGCAAATGGGAATAATTAGGTGTCATTTGAATGCGCACATCCTCCCTCTCTCTGTGTCAGGCCGTCCAGCGCTGCGATCGCCGATGCGTAAAAGTTTGAATAATTTCTCGGGGGAAGCCGCTTGTCAGAACTTACGCACACTCCAGGAATAAGCCATACCTAAGTTAACCTTTGTGTTGTTCTCTAGGTCAAAAGTAACCCCTCCCTTTCACCACATGAAAACCCTCAAAATATTTTTTTCCGGCATGAAATTTGATAAATTTGATTAGCTGGAACGACCCTGTCATTAGAAAAAGTTAAACATTACCCTTTTTATATTTCTATAAAAGCGGTACACCATCAGGATGCAAAAAGTATTTTTTTTAACCCTGCGGTTATGAAGTCAGAAGTCAAAATGAAAGTTAAGCGTTGCATGTCTGTTACAGCAAAAAAAAAAAATCAATTATGCTGTGTGTTTAGTAGTCAAGATGAGTGGGCATGGATTGCCTGCACAGTATGAAGTCAACACGAGAGTTAACGCAACACTGACATAACACAACGAGCTGCACGGTGGTGTGGATTACAGAACCTTCGCCTGTTATCTCCAGCTGATTGAGAGCAGCCTTTTTATCGAGCTGAATTTACTGGGTGTGAGTGCAGGAGTGTAAAAGACTAGGAGTACCTACAGTACCAGCCTTCAATGGAAGTTTATCTCTCTATTCAAATACTCCCATGGTGGAGCCCATGCTGGCCTTTCTTACGCCTGTCCTTCTAGTGATAGTCACGTCATTCTCAGGTGTTTTTATGCCCAGGTGAAGCAAAACTGGTTTGTGAAACAGCATACAGGTGTACACGCACAGGTGCTGGACAGATACACACAGAGTATCAAACAGATACACACACAGGCAACACACAGGTACACACACAGGTACCAGACAGGTACGCACACTGGTACCAAACAGGTGTGTGCACAGATACTGTACAGGTACACACACAGACACTGGACAGGTATGCACATGGGTAACGGACAGGTACACACACAGGTACGAGACAGGTGTGTGCACAGGTACCAGACAGGTACGCTCACGGGTACCTGTATCAGTATCGGACATGCCTTACCTGAGCAATGCAGGAATAGAGGTATCTAAACAGGAAATAACCTGGGCTGATATTTGTGTTCTTAAAATAGAAAGGTACAAGCACAAGACAGCAAAATACAAGGGAAGGACTTAACGACACCCGGTATTTACTCTGAATAAGTCTGTAGTTTAACATTTGAGCCCAAGATATTTCACGGTGAAATGATTTTTGGTGCTCTCTATTGTTGGGATTTTACATTTGTATATTCATCTTCGGTGCTTGAAAGGTTTCCTGGAATGATTGACAGGGAGCCTTGGGGAGCATGCTTATTTAAGCGTGGCCCGAGTCGGTCCCTCTGTCAGCGCGCCCAGTATCGGTGCCAGTCCCCATGCAAATGGCAGCTTTGCATAGAGCCCGAATGGCGGATGACCTGCCGCCCCCACGGCCCTGCTGCTCAGTGACATGGAGCCGCGCTCCACATCATTTGCACTTTCACCTGAAAAACACAGAGAGCGTGTGAGCGCTAAGCCCTGCTGCTAACCCAGAATGAGTAACCCGGCCCCCAGCCCCACCCTGCCCCAAGCCCCACCATGCCCCCAGCCCCCCACCCCAGCCCTGCAGCCCTGCTGCTAACCCTGCTCCACTCCTGTCCCCAGCCCTGCCCCCTGCCCCCAGCCCCCCACCCTGCCCCCAGCCCCACTATGCCCAGAGAATCACTTTTGTATCTAGGTAACATTTGTATTGTAACTGGAGTATCGTGAATCGAAATTGAATCAAACAGGGAGATGACTGCCGATAGCCAGCTCTAGTAAAGATTATCTCATCAAAAACACGTTTTCAACATACAAAAATGCCAAGTTACTCAAAAGTATTGATATCAAAATGACGCCAAGTTACGGTACTACAAACAATATAGGCTATCTTGCCTCACCGAAATTACATAAGATGTATTCCAAAGCAATGCTACTCAATATTTCCTCAATTCTTTCAAGTCACTTGGCCCTGTGTGTATAAGCATGCACTACATGGACAGGCCAAACATATGTGTGGATGGCTCTCTCACAGTCAAGATTGATTGAATAGGCGTCTATATGTCCAATTTGTATTGGTATGTATGTATTTCCCTGCCCAGCCTTTCTGTTGCGTGAATGATAGTATGTTTCTTGGTATAAGTATGTGTTCGTAAATGTGAATGTAACATGCTGCGAGGGAATTGTCCCCATGGGGATAAAGAAGTTCTCTATGTATGTATGTAGGCTACAATATATATTTTACATGCAGTATTTATTGTACGTAGCAAATATACAATAACTTGTACATGTACTCAAATTCAGTTCAGAAGCAAGTATAAACATGTTTTCTGGAGAAATATGCTTCCTGTAGTTA
Source organism: Anguilla japonica (assembly GCA_025169545.1). NCBI lineage: Eukaryota > Metazoa > Chordata > Actinopteri > Anguilliformes > Anguillidae > Anguilla > Anguilla japonica. The sequence continues at coordinate 46,618,870 of CM045898.1, forward strand.
CTCAGCAGCAGTTTTGTACATGAATTTCAATGTGTTCCATGAGGCAATTCGAAATATTTGACACAAAGTTTGCATGACATCGTAAAATTACAAAACACAGGGCCAAGTGACTTGAAAGAATTGAGGAAATATTGGGTAGCATTGCTTTGGAATAGATCTTATGTAATTTCGGTGAGGCAAGATAGCCTATATTGTTTGTAGTACCGTAACTTGGCGTCATTTTGATATCAATACTTTTGAGTAACTTGGCATTTTTGTACGTTGAAAACGTGTTTTTGATGAGATATCATTTCTTTTTGCAAAGCGTTTCATTATGAGAGTGAGAAATGCGAAGTGACCCTGTAAGAAACGGTTATGGATTATGGCTATCTTTGTGTGAATTTGGACAGTCTGATGAACATGTACCGTGTAGCAGTTTCGGTTTGCTATATATGTGAAACAGTGGCTGTGACAAAGGGTGCGGTGGCGTATAAGTGTAAAACGCATCAGAAACGCAGGTGAAATATGGCCAGTGTATGTACTCACGGATTTGACGGCCATCCAACGAGCCTTGATTGACAAAATCAGCAAGTTCGTAGAATTAGAGCTCCCTAGGTCGCAACTTGTGTACCCTTCTGTCCTGCTCCGTTGTCTGTTATTTCGTGGAGATGCACTTTTAGTGTTTGTAAGGTTTATAAGGCATTTTGATAGGCTTATCTGCAGGTGGTAATCCTGTTTGCTGTTTTGCTAAACAAGAACTGGAAAACTTGATAGTGGAGAATAGGAGCAGACACATATGTCCCAGCAGGCTTTGCATATGAGAAAATAACAACAGTGTGAGAGAAATTAGGATGAAATTATGATATTGCGTAGTTGAAACAATATGTTTTTAGCAGAATGGGCATGTAGGTGAAGGTTGACATGATCATAGAGTATAGTGCGAAGTAAATGAAGTGACCATGAGCGAGCTTAGTTTCCTTATGGAATGGTATATATAACAATCGCTATAAAGCACTAGCCTTTAAAGTGGGGGGTTAAGTAACGTGTGAAATCTTTTGCACTGATGTGTTTTTCTCATGTTCAGTACTAGTAGTTATACTTATGAGTGCGTCATGATTTTAAATGTAATGTTTTAATGGGGAGTGGCAGAACGTACATACGTAGTAATTGTTTGTGTGTGGCTGATAGAGAACAGGGCGAGGTAACGAATGATGAATGAAATGTAGGAACGTGGCGTTTGCTTATAAGGTTTTGTACGGTAGCCAAGTGAAGAAATATAGTTAGTAGAAATGGCACAGTGGTGAACTGGTGTAACTGTTTAATAAAAGGAATACATTTGCCGTCATGAAATGCATATGGGTGGCCGTGAGTGAGTTTTGGTTTGGTAAAGCAAATATAAGCGTAAGAAAACGTTTAAAATACAGTGTAAAAGAGGGAATTATCTGCCTGAGGGCAAGGCGGGATTCAATCCTTCAACCGGAGATTTACCAGTCTGTGAGTTTGTTAGGGCAGCACCATGACATAGCTATGCAATGCGTGACATATCATTAGCAAACCTGTCCGTGGTTTTAAAGAAGAACACAGGCCAGTAAGCACAGAAGAGCTCCCGTTGAATCCATATGGCTTTGCAATATTGTAGCCGGTTAATAACTGAACGTGCAGACGGTGCGTCATAATGCAGTGTGTACGTTTGGGGAACGGCGGGTAGATATGGTGCAAAAGCAATAATTGAGAAGTAGTAGACAATTATTAGTGAGGGTAAAAGCAGGTTAAAGAAACATGTCCCTAGCTGGGCTTGAATCGACGAGCCCATGTTCCCAAGACTGTAACCTTGCCCACTAGTCCACAGGGAGACTAGCTGTTTCAGCTGGAAATGTTTCAGAGTAAGAAGGTATTGCGTGTGTATGCAAGTTTTTGATTGGGTCGTGTAGGTGAAGATTTGGCTGGTGTCGGTAAAATGTCCAATGGGGAGACATGTTATTAGTGGGATAGGCGGCAGGAAAAATAAGAATGAGAAGAAGAAGAAGAAGAAGAAGAAGAAAGAGAAGAAGAAGAAGAAGAAGAAGGAGAAAACGCAAGATCCCCTTAGTTTGGGGCTTTATTGTGTGGACATGTGAAGTTGTTTATGAAATCTGTCTGTTGAAATGGGGTCAGAATGTACAGAATTTAATGTTTTTAAGGGCTGTTTTTTCTGTGGCTGTTGTGGTTATTTCTGTGGGGAACCCTGAAAAGTGCCTCTCGGTGCTGTATAGGTATCGGGCATGCCCCCGCCAAGGCGTAACCTGGTGGGATGGCTTACCTGCCATCCCAATTTAGGATAAATAATGGGTGATATATGTGTGTGTTTGAGCCTGTGCAGCTGGGTGTGGTGTCCCTGATACAGCGGCTTCTCCACAGATTTAATGTTACACATTATAAATGTTTGTGACACTGCGCTGGACTGCCTCTATGAGTGTGCACGTGTGGAGAACTCTGGGTCCTGCTGGATGGGTAAATAAGGATGAAAATGTGTGTTCATCAGGGTGGAGCTACTGCAGGTCAGAGGTAGCAGGGTGGACTTTACTCACCACAGAGCACGCTCACCACAGAGCACTCTCACCATAGAGCACGCTCACTAAAGAGCACACTCTCCACAGAGCACGCTCACTAAAAAGCACACTCACCATAGAGCACGTTCACCACAGAGCACGCTCACTAAAGTGCACTCTCACCATAGAGCACGCTCACTAAAGAGCACGCTCACCATAGAGCACGCTCACCACAGAGCACGTCACTAAAGAGCACGCTCACAAGAGCACGCTCACTAAAGAGCAAGCACTCAAGTGCATCTCACCAGAGCACGCTCACTAAAGAGCACGCTCACCATAGAGCACGTTCACCACAGAGCACGCTCACTAAAGTGCACTCTCACCATAGAGCACGCTCACTAAAGAGCACGCTCACCACAGAGCACGCTCACTAAAGTGCACTCTCACCATAGAGCACGTTCACCACAGAGCACGCTCACTAAAGTGCACGCTCACCATAGAGCACGCTCACTAAAGTGCACGCTCACTAAAGGCATCTGTGTCTTCTAGTATACTAGACTGCTGTGATACATACGCACACACACACACACACACACACTCGAAACACCATGCATGCGCACACACACATGCAAACAATTCACATCCACTCATATTTCACTCACGTACCCATACACACTCACACACACACCTATGCACACAAGTCGCTTGTATAGCCATACACAGACATTTCATATGTATGCATACATACATTAACTTCACACACTGTTTCTCTCTTGTTACCGTACTGCTCTTGAGAGAGAGAACACCAGATCACAGATGGGCTGTCAATCGCAAGAACAGTGGGGACTCGCCCCTTGGTTTGAACATGTGTACTTTAAATTGTTTAAATTGTGGCTCGTTTGAAGCTTAGTGCTATACAATATGCCCCCAGAATGCACCTGGTCTCTCACCTTTTGCTCCCTGTGCAAATCGGCATGCAAATGCCCCACCTGTGCCACGCCCGCTGGGATGGGGTAAAGGTACAGGTGTGCCCCATCTGTGGGATCTCTCCTCACCCAGGAAATGGGGGGGGTTGGAGTGCGTTTGCGTGGGGGGAAGATGTGACGTGGGTCCCCCTCTTCCTGTGGCTGAGAGGTCCCATCGGAATCTCTCCCGCCTCCCACGCCACCCGCCCCCCCCCCCTTCTTTTGCATGTGGGTGGAAGCTTTCCCGCAGATGTGCGCTAGCCAGGCGCAGCAGGCTCTGTGCTGGACAGTGAGGGCTGTAGACCAGTGGGAACCAACCCTGTACCTGGAGATCTGCCGTCCTGTAAGCTTTCACTCCAACCCTAGTCTGGCACACCTGACTCTTCTGTTTAGCAGCTGAATAAGATCTCTGGCTGTTGAATGAGGTGTGTGCTTTGTTGGGGTTGGAGTGAAAACCTACAGAATTGTAGATTTCCAGGAACAGGTTTGGGCAGCCGTGCTGTAGTTGGTTAAGTACAGAGGGGTGTTGATGTGTTGTTTGTATGTTTGGCCAGCAGGGGGAGCCCTGCCTCTATGTGGGCAGTGCGGGAAGGTGGTGGAGCTGACGAAAGAGCAAAGGTGAGGGGGAGGGTCCTGGGGGTGAGGGAGTCAGGTGACTGGCGAATTAAATTTGTGCATTTCAGGGATTCTGGCTTGTTAAAAGTGTTTTTTTATACATGCATGTGTATGTCTGTGTGTGTGTGTATATCTGTGTGTGTGTGTGTGTGTGTGTATCTGTACAGCTCAGGGCAGGCCTGTCGCTGTTGGGCGCTGCTGGATGAGGGGGTGGAGCTTAGAGAGAGGGACAGTAAGAGGCGGAGCAGCTGGAGCTGGGCAGCTGGGCGTGTGGGAGACATAGACTTCACCAGCCCCAACAAGACCAGGGGAAAGGTACTGTACTCTATACACACACTCACTCACTCACACACACACACAGACACACATACATACACACACACACACACTCACTCACACTATACACACACACACACACACACACACACACACACTCATACTATTACACACACACACACACACACACACACACTCACACAAACACAAACACACACACTCACTCACACTATACACACACACACACACACACACACACACACACACACACATACACACATACACACACACACACACACACACACACACACCCTGATTCTGCTGACTGCTTGTGCCGGCTGTGTGTGTGACTCCGCCCCCGCGTTACTGTGCCCCTGTGTGACTCCGCCCCCGCGTGCTCTCCTGTGTGACTCCGCCCCCGTGTGCTCTCCTGTGTGACTCCGCCCCCGCGTGCTCTCCTGTGTGACTCCGCCCCCGTGTGCTCTCCTGTGTGACTCCGCCCCCTCGCGTGCTCTCCTGTGCAGTTCGTGCGCGTGCGGAGCTCCACGGACCCCGCCCTCATCTACCGGCTGCTGACGGAGCAGTGGGGGCTGGACCCCCCCCACCTGGCCGTGTCGCTGGTGGGGGGGGACGAGCCGCTGCAGATGAAGCCATGGCTCAGAGACACCGTGAGGAAGGGGCTGGTGAAGGCCACACAAGCACAGGTACTGGATACACACACACACACACAATATATACACACACACGCACACACTATACACACACACACACACACATTATACACACACCCCAGCCCCCCCCCTCACACACACACACACACACACATATACAGACACTGTGAGGAAGGGCCTGGTGAAGGCCACACAGAGCACAGGTACAGGATACACACACACACACACACACACACTATACACACACTATACACACACACACATGCACACATACATACAGACACTGTGAGGAAGGGCCTGGTGAAGGCCACACAGAGCACAGGTACAGGATACACACACACACACACACACACACACTATACACCCATACTATACACACACACACACACTATACACCCATACTATACACACGCACACACACATACAGACACTGTGAGGAAGGGCCTGGTGAAGGCCACACAGAGCACAGGTACAGAATACACACACTATACACCCCACGCTCACACACACACACACACATAGGCATTTATTTACACAGACATGCACTCCTGTAGACATACCTACACTCACAGAAAATGTTCTATAAGTGTTATACATGATTGAGGTACAAAATAGTACCTTTCATTTTTTGTATCCTTGCCATTTGTACGACTAAAAGATCAATTATGTACCCCAGGTAACTGAAATGTTCCTTTAAGTCCAATATTGTTCTTTGAGGGTACATTTGGTAAAAATGTACCTATGAGTACAGAAGCAAAGTTATATTATTGTACCAGTATCAGTTTCTCAGTGTGTCTACAGTGGTAAGTGAGCAGGTGCAGGTAAATGGCTGTAGGTGAACAGGTACAGGTGAGCAGTTACAGGTACTCGCCGTGGTGCTCTCAGGTGCCTGGATTCTGACCAATGGGCTGCGGTTTGGCATAACCAAGCACCTGGGCCAGGCCGTGCGAGACCACTCCCTCGCCAGCACGTCCCACAAGGTGCGCGTGGTGGCCATCGGCATCACGCCCTGGGGCACCATCCACAACCGGGACCTGCTGCTGTCCACCAAGGTGAGCCCGGGGCTGTGTGTGTGTGTGTGTGTGGGGGGGGGGGTGTGTGTGTGTGTGGGGGTGGGTGGGGGGGGGGGTGTGTGTATGTGTCTGTGTGTGTGTGTGACAGAGAGATCAGGATGATACAGCTTGTGTGTACAGTATTTGTGTTTGGTGTTTGATTGAGACTGATGTGTTTGTTTTGGATAAATGTGCTCTCCGGGGCCTGTGTGTTTGTACGGGACCTGTGGGTAGGGAGTCAGGTTGCATGACAGTTTATGTACTTTGCAGTGTGCCTGCCAATCAGAGTTGGGATCAATTCCATGTCAGATCAACCAATTCAATAGCGACAAAAAAAAATCCTGAAAGAAGATCGTGGACATTGACCAGTTTATGAATTGTCTTTCGTTTCATTTCCTGAATTGAATTGGCCCTGACCCTGGAACCAATCAATCTGTGGGCCAAAACTCTTTTCTGCCCCCCCCCCCCCCCCCCCCATCCTTACCCCCCCACCCTCACCCCCCCAGCCTGAGCACCCTGCAGTCTACCCCGCTGAGGAGCTGCCCTATGGCGCGGTGTACTCTCTGGACTCTAACCACTCCCACTTCGTCCTGGTGGAGGACGACCCGGAATGTCCCGGAAGCACCAATGAGATGAGGGTCAAGCTCCTCAAGTACATCTCCCAGCAGCGCACGGGATATGGGGGTGAGGACGCACCGGCCTGCCCCCTCCCCCACACGCAACACAAACACACACACACGCACACGGACCTACACACACGCACACGTACAGTCTCCCACACACACACAATCACCCACACACAGAAAACACATGCACACACACACAATGTCCCACACAAACACACACACACACACACACACACGCAACACAAACACACACACACGCCCACACGCAACACAAACACACACACACGCACACGGACCTCCACACACGCACACGTACAGTCTCCCACACACACACAATCACCCACACACAGAAAACACATACACACACACACACGCACACACACACACACACACACACACACACATACACAATCTCTCTCACACACATACACACATAAAATTAGAAAAAGGAAACATTTTTAAAAAAGTTTTCAGGGAGGTTGACCAAGAGATATTAATTTATGGGGACCAGTACACAACACAAGTGATGCTGTAGTGACTTTGAAGTGTTCAGCAGTAGGTGTTGTAGTGAAGTGTTCAGCAGTAAGTGTTGTAGTGAAGTGTTCAGCCGTGGGTGTTGTAGTGAAGTGTTCAGCAGTAGGTGTTGTAGTGAAGTGTTCAGCAGTGGGTGTTGTAGTGAAGTGTTCAGCAGTGGGTGTTGTAGTGAAGTGTTCAGCAGTGGGTGTTGTAGTGAAGTGTTCAGCAGTAGGCATTGTAGTGAAGTGTTCAGCAGTGGGTGTTGTAGTGAAGTGTTCAGCAGTAGGCATTGTAGTGAAGTGTTCAGCAGTAGGTGTTGTAGTGAAGTGTTCAGCAGTGGGTGTTGTACTGAAGTGTTCAGCAGTGGGTGTTGTAGTGAAGTGTTCAGCAGTGGGTGTTGTACTGAAGTGTTCAGCAGTGGGTGTTGTAGTGAAGTGTTCAGCAGTAGGCATTGTAGTGAAGTGTTCAGCAGTGGGTGTTGTAGAGAAGTGTTCAGCAGTGGGTGTTGTAGAGAAGTGTTCAGCAGTGGGTGTTTTAGGGAAGTGTTCAGCAGTAGGCATTGTACTGAAGTGTTCAGCAGTGGGCATGGTAGTGAAGTGTTCAGCAGTGGGCATGGTAGTGAAGTGTTCAGCAGTAGGCATTGTAGTGAAGTGTTCAGCAGTGGGTGTTGTACTGAAGTGTTCAGCAGTGGGTGAAAATCTCTCTTTGTCTGGGTTTCCCTCTGTAGGGACCGGCAGTTTTGAGATCCCGGTGTTGTGCCTGCTCGTTCACGGAGAACCCAAGATCCTGCAGGTCAGTGTCCCGCCGTTCCTTCCGGAATGTTCTGTGCTGCAACACTTCTGTTGTTCTACGGTAAACACACTGTGCCAAACTACTAAAAACACATTGTACTGTACTGCTGTAAAGGCACTGTGCTGTACTCCTAAACATGCACTGCCCCATACTAGTGTCAATGCATTGTGCTGTATTCTGTAAATGCACTGTGCTATATTATTGTAAATACACTGTGCTGTATTAGTATAAATGCACTGTGCTGTATTACTGTAAATGCACTGTGCTGTATTACTGTAAATACACTGTGCTATATTATTGTAAATACACTGTGCTGTACTGTGAATACACTGTGCTGTATTAGTATAAATGCACTGTGCTGTATTACTGTAAACGCACTCTGCTGTATTACTGTAAACGTACTCTGCTGTACTGTAAACGCATTGTTACAAACTGCTGTGCTTTAGTGCTACTAACATACTGTGCCCTGAATTTGAAAGGCCATGCAGCTGCAAACCCATTGTGACACCTCCGTAAACACAGTGTCCCGTAGTGCGTAAGCACAGTGTCCCGTAGCGCGTAAGCACAGTGTCCCGTAGCGCGTAAGCACAGTGTCCCGTACCCCGTAAGCACAGTGTCCCGCAGCGTGTAAGCACAGTGTCCCGTACCGCGTAAGCACAGTGTCCCGTAGCGCGTAAGCACAGTGTCCCGCAGCGCGTAAGCACAGTGTCCCGTAGCGCGTAAGCACAGTGTCCCGTAGCGCGTAAGCACAGTGTCCCGTACCCCGTAAGCACAGTGTCCCGTAGCGTGTAAGCACAGTGTCCCGTACCCCGTAAGCACAGTGTCCCGTAGCGCGTAAGCACAGTGTCCCGTAGCGCGTAAGCACAGTGTCCCGCAGCGCGTAAGCACAGTGTCCCGTACCCCATAAGCACAGTGTCCCGCAGCGCGTAAGCACAGTGTCCCGTAGCGCGTAAGCACAGTGTCCCGTAGCGCGTAAGCACAGTGTCCCGTAGCGCGTAAGCACAGTGTCCCGTAGCGCGTAAGCACAGTGTCCCGCAGCGCGTAAGCACAGTGTCCCGTACCCCATAAGCACAGTGTCCCGCAGCGCGTAAGCACAGTGTCCCGTAGCCCGTAAGCACAGTGTCCCGTAGTGCGGAAGCACAGTGTCCCGCAGCGCGTAAGCACAGTGTCCCGCAGCGCGTAAGCACAGTGTCCCGCAGCGTAAGCACAGTGTCCCGTACGCGTAAGCACAGTGTCCCGTACCCCGTAAGCACAGTGTCCCGCAGCGCGTAAGCACAGTGTCCCGTAGCGCGTAAGCACAGTGTCCCGTAGCGCGTAAGCACAGTGTCCCGTACCCCGTAAGCACAGTGTCCCGTACCCCGTAAGCACAGTGTCCCGTAGCCCGTAAGCACAGTGTCCCGTAGCCCGTAAGCACAGTGTCCCGCAGCGCGTAAGCACAGTGTCCCGTACCCCGTAAGCACAGTGTCCCGTACCCCGTAAGCACAGTGTCCCGTAGCCCGTAAGCACAGTGTCCCGTACCCCGTAAGCACAGTGTCCCGCAGCGCGTAAGCACAGTGTCCCGTAGCGCGTAAGCACAGTGTCCCGTACCCCGTAAGCACAGTGTCCCGTAGCCCGTAAGCACAGTGTCCCGTACCCCGTAAGCACAGTGTCCCGCAGCGCGTAAGCACAGTGTCCCGTAGCGCGTAAGCACAGTGTCCCGTACCCCGTAAGCACAGTGTCCCGCAGCGTGTAAGCACAGTGTCCCGCAGCGCGTAAGCACAGTGTCCCGCAGCGCGTAAGCACAGTGTCCCGTAGCGCGTAAGCACAGTGTCCCGTAGCGCGTAAGCACAGTGTCCCGTAGCGCGTAAGCACAGTGTCCCGTACCCCGTAAGCACAGTGTCCCGTACCCCGTAAGCACAGTGTCCCGCAGCGCGTAAGCACAGTGTCCCGTAGCGCGTAAGCACAGTGTCCCGTAGCGCGTAAGCACAGTGTCCCGTAGCGCGTAAGCACAGTGTCCCGTACCCCGTAAGCACAGTGTCCCGTACCCCGTAAGCACAGTGTCCCGTAGCGCGTAAGCACAGTGTCCCGTAGCGCGTAAGCACAGTGTCCCGTAGCGCGTAAGCACAGTGTCCCGTACCCCGTAAGCACAGTGTCCCGTAGCGCGTAAGCACAGTGTCCCGTAGCCCGTAAGCACAGTGTCCCGTACCCCGTAAGCACAGTGTCCCGTACCCCGTAAGCACAGTGTCCCGTACCCCGTAAGCACAGTGTCCCGTACCCCGTAAGCACAGTGTCCCGTACCCCGTAAACACACACGGCGCTCACACTGTACCCCTCCCTCCGCAGCGCATGCACAAGGAGATCCTAAACTCCACCCCCTGGCTGATCCTGGCGGGGTCGGGGGGCGTGGCCGACATCCTGGTGGACCTGATGAACAGGGGATGCTGGGATACCAGCACGGTGCGGGAGCTCCTGCTGGACACCTTCCAGGGCCGTTTCCATGGCAGCGACATCACCAAATGGGCCAAGCTGGTGAGGGTCCCGGGACAGTGCAGTGGGGGCGGGGCTCGAGGCCAGAGTGGGCTGTGTCCTGGAGCCAGAGCCCAAATTAGTTACCCTTCACTGCCCTGAGTCACTGCCTGACAGTCTGAGGGAATCATCTGTACATATCCAGCTGTGTCACTTGGCCATTGGCTTAGCATAATAATAATCATAATAATCATAATAATAATGAATAAAAGGCCTAGGACACCAGCAGACCTGTCTTTGCATATATGGCTCAGTATATATATACCAACCTGGGTCAAATACGTATTTGTTTTGGATTTAAATCATTTTCTATGCTTTACTGATCTTGTCTTGTGTATTTGAACCAATGAAATACTCTCAAAACCCCGCCTTCTGGTCATATTGGCAGGCTCAATTACACCAGGCAAGATCAATAGAGCACAGAAGAGTATCCAAAACACATACGTATTTGACCCAGGTCTGATATATACTGTAGGTATAGTGTTCACAGTATAGTGTTAGTATGTCATAGCACTTTCATGCTCTACTTTTCCTGCAGATCCAGAAGATCGTGGAGCACAGGCACCTGCTGACGGTCCACGACCCCGAACAGGAGAGCTCTGAGCTGGACACGGTCATCCTCAAAGCCCTGGTCAAGGGTGAGCACCTTTTCACACCTGCCTCACCTAAACCCCACCCCCTACTCACTAATCGACCCATCAGAGCACTGATATAAACTCCTCCCCCTCTCTCTCCAACCTGTTAGAGTACAGAGTACATGGCTCTGTCTGTGCTAAACCCCGCCCCCTCTCTCTCCAGCCTGTAAGAGCAGAGTATATCTCTCTGTGCTAAACCCCGCCCCCTCTCTCTCCAGCCTGTAAGAGCAGAGCCAGGAAGCTCAGGACTTCCTGGATGAGCTGAAGCTGGCGGTGGCCTGGAACCACGTGGACATCGCAAAGAGCGAGATCTTCAACGGAGACGTGGAGTGGAGGGTGGGGAGCTCCGGAATAAACAGATAAAAATACAGATATCACGTAGCTCCAGAATCAGAATGATTTTTGGCATTTTAATACACTGTGCACTTCCTGTGTCTGCCACAGGCGTGTGACCTGGAGGAGGTGATGATGGACGCGCTGGTGAACGACAAGCCGGACTTCGTGCGTCTGTTCGTGGACAACGGGGTGAACCTGGGGGAGTTCCTGACCTACGGCCGCCTGCAGGAGCTGTACTGCTCGGTGTCGGAGAAGAGCCTGCTGCACGACCTGCTGCTGAAGAAGCACGAGGAGAAGCAGGTCCTGCTGGCCACCGCCCGCGCCCCCGGCCCCCCCCACAGCGAGCAGTCCGACCGACGCTTCACCCTCCACGAGGTCTCCAAGGTGCTCAAGGACTTCCTGCACGACACCTGCAAGGGCTTCTACCAGAAGCTCCCCACGGTGGGCACCCCCGACGGACACTAGGTGACCATGTGGGTTTGTCTGCAGGAGAAGGGGAACTTTTTTGGGGGTTCAGGCTGGGGTGAAGGGTTCTGAAGGGAATGGTGACCGTGTGGGTCTCTCTGCAGGAGAAGGGGAACCTTTTTTGGGGGTTCAGGCTGGGGTGAAGGGTTCTGAAGGGAATGGTGACCGTGTGGGTTTCTCTGCAGGAGAAGGGGAACCTTTTTGGGGGTTCAGGCTGGGGTGAAGGGTTCTGAAGGGAATGGTGACCGTGTGGGTCTCTCTGCAGGAGAAGGGGAACCTTTTTGGGGGTTCAGGCTGGGGTGAAGGGTTCTGAAGGGAATGGTGACCGTGTGGGGTCTCTCTGCAGGAGAAGGGGAACCTTTTTGGGGGTTCAGGCTGGGGTGAAGGGTTCTGAAGGGAATGGTGACCGTGTGGGTCTCTCTGCAGGAGAAGGGGAACCTTTTTGGGCGTTCAGGCTGGGGGACTGAAGGGTTCTGAAGGGAATGGTGACCGTGTGGGTTTCTCTGCAGGAGAAGGGGAACCTTTTTGGGGGTTCAGGCTGGGGTGAAGGGTTCTGAAGGGAATGGTGACCGTGTGGGTCTCTCTGCAGGAGAAGGGGAACCTTTTTGGGGGTTCAGGCTGGGGTGAAGGGTTCTGAAGGGAATGGTGACCGTGTGGGTTTCTCTGCAGGAGAAGGGAACCTTTTGGGGGTTCAGGCTGGGGTGAAGGGTTCTGAAGGGAATGGTGACCGTGTGGGTCTCTCTGCAGGAGAAGGGGAACCTTTTTGGGCGTTCAGGCTGGGGTGAAGGGTTCTGAAGGGAATGGTGACCGTGTGGGTCTCTCTGCAGGAGAAGGGGAACCTTTTTGGGGGTTCAGGCTGGGGTGAAGGGTTCTGAAGGGAATGGTGACCGTGTGGGTTTCTCTGCAGGAGAAGGGGAACCTTTTTGGGGGTTCAGGCTGGGGTGAAGGGTTCTGAAGGGAATGGTGACCGTGTGGGTCTCTCTGCAGGAGAAGGGGAACCTTTTTGGGGGTTCAGGCTGGGGTGAAGGGTTCTGAAGGGAATGGTGACCGTGTGGGTCTCTCTGCAGGAGAAGGAGAAGGGGAAGAAGGGCCGGCTCTTCCACTCCCAGAAGAACCTCCCGGACATGGAGGAGCGCTGTGAGAACCCCTGGCGGGACCTCTTCCTGTGGGCCGTGCTCCAGAACCGCCAGCAGATGGCCAACTACTTCTGGGCCATGGTGCGCGCCTCGCCGAAAAACCCAAAAACAGCACACCCCCGCTCATTTGCGTAACACGGCATGATGATATCCATGCGTACGCACTCGCCGTCCTGGAGCGGCTCCTAATCTGACAGGTGTTATTTAAATGGAGAAGGAGCAGTAGGATTCCCAGTACGTAATGTGTGGATGGCGTTGTGGCTGTCACTCTGAGGTAAGGCAGGAAGGGGGGGGAGAGTGTGTGCTGGCCTCTCTGCCTCCATGATGGTGTGATGGCGGTGTAATGGTGTAGTTGCAGTGTGGTAATGGTGTGGTAATGATGTGATGTTGATGTGGAAGTGATATAATGACGCAGTGGTAGTGATGAAATGATGCTGTGATGGTGATGTAATGCTGCCATGGTAATGGTGTGGCGGTGTGCTGTGGTAGTGATGTAATGCTGCCATGGTAATGGTGTGGCGGTGTGCTGTGGTAGTGATGTAATGCTGCCATGGTAATGGTGTGGCGGTGTGCTGTGGTAGTGATGTAATGCTGCCATGGTAATGGTGTGGCGGTGTGCTGTGGTAGTGATATAATGCTGCCATGGTGACAGCGTGGCGGTGTGTTGTTGTAGTACTGTAATGCTGCCATGGTGACGGCGGGCCTGTGTGTTGTGGCTCTGCTGTGGCAGGGTCCTGAGGCTGTGGCCACTGCGCTGGCGGGCTGTAAGATCCTGAAGGAGATGGCGCACCTGGAGTCAGAGGCGGAGTCAGCACGCAGCATGAAGGACGCCAAATACGAGCAGTTCGCTCTGGGTGAGCAAGGAACACACACCACCGGGACTTACATACATACACACACTCACACACACACGCTCACACACCACCGGGACTTACATACACACACACACTCACACACACACGCTCACACACCACCGGGACTTACATACACACACACACTCACACACACACACTCACACACCACCGGGACTTACATACACACACACACACACACTCACACTCACACTCACACACCACCGGGACTTACATACACACATACATACAGACACTCTCACACACACACACACACTCACACACCACCGGGACTTACATACATACACACACACACACTCACACACACACACACACTCACACACGCGCGCGCATGCGCACGCACGCACATACACACACACACACATACACACACACACACACACACACACACTCACACACGCGCGCTCACGCATGCACATACATACACACACACACTCACACACGCGCGCGCACGCACGCACATACACACACACACACATACACACACACACGCGCGCATGCGCGCGCACGCACATACACACACACACACACACACTCACACACACGCTCACACACGCGCGCTCACGCACGCACATACACACGCACACACACTCACACACACACACACACGCACACACTCACACATACACACACACACATACACACACACACACACGCTAAAAGTTGTTTCTCATAGTTTT
>CM045898.1:46638518-46666018 GCA_025169545.1 Anguilla japonica
AATGAATTCCTGTTTGCGCAGAGGTCTTGGTTGTTGTTGTCTCCCTCAGAACGAGCGTTACAGCTTGTCCGGTTGCTCTTGGAGCAGTACTGTCAGAGCCGGGCCCTGGCGGTAATTTAGACCAGACAGGAGGTTTGGTTACGGTACTTGGAACTAAGGGCACCGGACGCTGGGTCACCTGCAGTGACTCTGTTGACACTGCACTAGTTCCACGCACCTTGGACTTCCGATCAGCATGGCAGGGGGGATTCCGTCCGGCAATACACACTCTGAAAGAAAAATATGAAGGGGGAGGCATATCTGTGTAGGCTTCATGTGTGGGGTGACCTGAATTAGCTAGTGACATATAGATCACAGTCTTTACAACTGCACATGAAAAGTCCATACAAGCTCATTCCACACTCTCCTTCATTTGAATGTTATATTTATAACCAAAAGAGCCGCAAAAGTAACAAGTTAACACCCTTTCAGATGAACTTGAGTTTACAAGAAACCTAAACTGTTACCTAACCTGTCTGAGTGAATGCGTTTGTTCTGTTTGGTGAAGACAGGCTGTACACAGTCCACTGGAGGCATCGTTGTGTTTGTGTTGTGTTTGCATTTGTGTGTTTGTGTTGTGTTTGCATTGTATAGTGTTTGTATTGTATTTGTGTTGTGTTTCTGTTGTGTTTGTATTGTGTTTGTGTTGTGTTTCTGTTGTGTTTGTATTGTGTTTCTGTTGTGTTTTGGAAGGGACGATTGAAGGGAAACGAGAAGTGGGAAGACAACGCATAATGTGGCTGGATGACATAAAGAGATGGAGCGGAGAAAGAAGATATGAACAACTCAAGAGAAAGGCTGAGGAGAGAAACAGTTGGAGGACCATGAAAGCCAGCCTTCAGATTGAAGACAGCACAAATGATTGATTGGTTGTGTTTGAACCCCGGGTGAGCTGTAGCTGACGCCCTTTGCTTTGTCTCTCCTCCCCCGCAGCGGCCCGGATGCCTGAGATGAACTGCACCACGGAGCTGGAGGAGATCCTCGAGGGCACGCTGCCGCCCTGTCCCAACATCTACGCCAACTGGCTGGTCATCCTCCTGCTGGTCATCTACCTGCTCGTCACCAACGTGCTGCTGCTCAACCTGCTCATCGCCATGTTCAGGTGAGCAGCTCCACCTGTTCAACCTGCCCACTCAGGTCTGCAGCAGTCATGTTACTGATATTACACTGCATTAACAGTCACACATTACCTATTACACTACAGTACATTACCAGCCACATTACCTATTACACTACATTACCAGCCACATTACCTATTACACTACAGTACATTACCAGCCACATTACCTATTACACTACATTACCAGCCACATTATCTATTACACTACAGTACATTACCAGCCACATTACCTATTACACTACATTACCAGCCACATTATCTATTACACTACAGTACATTACCAGCCACATTACCTATTACACTACATTACCAGCCACACATTACCTATTACACTACAGTACATTACCAGCCACATTATCTATTACACTACAGTACATTACCAGCTACATTACCTATTACACTACACTACCAACCACACATTACCTATTACACTATATTACCAACCACATTATCTATTACACTACATTACCAGCCACACATTACCTATTACACTACATTACCAGCCACATTATCTATTACACTACATTACCAGCCACATTACATATTACACTACACTACATTACCAGCCACATTACCTATTACACTACAGTACATTACCAGCCACATTACCTATTACACTACATTACCAGCCACATTATCTATTACACTACAGTACATTACCAGCCACATTACCTATTACACTACATTACCAGCCACATTATCTATTACACTACAGTACATTTCCAGCCACATTACCTATTACACTACATTACCAGCCACACATTACCTATTACACTACAGTACATTACCAGCCACATTATCTATTACACTACAGTACATTACCAGCTACATTACCTATTACACTACACTACCAACCACACATTACCTATTACACTATATTACCAACCACATTATCTATTACACTACATTACCAGCCACACATTACCTATTACACTACATTACCAGCCACATTATCTATTACACTACATTACCAGCCACATTACATATTACACTACACTACATTACCAGCCACATTACATGTTACACTACACTACCAACCACACATTACCTATTACACTATATTACCAACCACATTATCTATTACACTACATTACCAGCCACACATTACCTATTACACTACATTACCAGCCACATTATCTATTACACTACAGTACATTACCAGCCACATTATCTATTACACTACAGTACATTACCAGCTACATTACCTATTACACTACACTACCAACCACACATTACCTATTACACTATATTACCAACCACATTATCTATTACACTACATTACCAGCCACACATTACCTATTACACTACAGTACATTACCAGCCACATTATCTATTACACTACAGTACATTACCAGCTACATTACCTATTACACTACACTACCAACCACACATTACCTATTACACTATATTACCAACCACATTATCTATTACACTACATTACCAGCCACACATTACCTATTACACTACATTACCAGCCACATTATCTATTACACTACATTACCAGCCACATTACATATTACACTACACTACATTACCAGCCACATTACCTATTACACTACAGTACATTACCAGCCACATTACCTATTACACTACATTACCAGCCACATTACCTATTACACTACATTACCAGCCACATTATCTATTACACTACATTACCAGCCACATTACCTATTACACTACATTATGTTATGTTCATTTAGCAGAAGCTCTCATCCAGAGCACAATACAACATTAGTTATCTGAGCAATATTCGCAGACCACGAAGTATGTGCACAACATTATTAAAGTACAAAATGTAAGTTACCTTATTTGAATCACTTCTCCACTCTGGACACAGCTACACCTTCCAGGTGGTCCAGGAGAATGCGGACATCTTCTGGAAGTTCCAGCGCTACAACCTGATCGTGGAGTATCATGGCCGCCCCGCCCTGGCTCCGCCCTTTATTATAATCAGCCACTGCCACCAGCTGCTGCTCTGTTTGGCCAATAGGACGGAGTCTAAGCAGGAGCATCTAGGTGCGTCACTCAGAACCGCGCGTGTGTGTGTACGTGTGTGTGTGCGTGCATGTGTGTGTGTTTACATATGTATGTGTGCATGTGTGTGCGCATGTGCGTGCGTGTGTGTGTGCTTTTATATATGGGTGTGTGCATGTGTGTGTGCATGTGGGTGTGTGTATGTATGTGTACGTGTGTGTGTGTGTGTGTGTGTGCATGTGTGCGTGCGTGTGTATGTGTGCTTTTATATATGGGTGTGTGCGTGTGTGCGTGTGCGTGTGTGCATGTGGGTGTGCGTGTGTACGCGCGTGTGTGTGTGTGTGTGTATGCATGTATGTGTGCTTGCATATATATGTGTGTGTGTATGTGTGTGCCCATGTGCGCGCATGAGTGTGTGTGTGTGTGTGCTTGAAATGGCTTATTGTCAGATCAAAATTTCAACCATACAAAAACCATTGAGTTTATTTGCACGGACACAGACGAATGTAGAGTGCCTTGGCAGCCCAGCCCAGCATTAGCACAGGTGTGTGAATGAGGTCTGAAACAGGGCAGAGCATTCTTCAGTCATTACATCACCACTGACATGCTGCAAGGTACGGAGTTTGGAAGGGCGCTCGAGAACATGCCTTACCCAGCGCCGTGCAAACACCAAACCTCACAGCACTTTACTGCTGAGGCTATGACCGAAGAATCTTTACACTATGCAGGAGAAAAAAATAATTAACCCTCCTGTTCTGTTCATTTTTCAGGTACAGCAAAAATGTTCCCGGGTCAATGTGACCCGGGGGCATGTTTAAACATCCAAAAGTTGTCAGAAACCAAAAAATCCTAATAAACATTGTTTGGGTACCTAATTACTAACAATTCCATCAAAATTTAGTGCAGTGGTGTTATTCACCTCTCACAGATCATGGTTTCATTAGGATAATTCACTCGTTTTTCTGTATATTGGAAAAACCTAGATATAAAATACACTAGTTTTATATAACATTTAATTTTTAATTTGTTTTACATTTTTAAACATTTTTTTTTCATGGGGTGATGTTGCTAAATAGAGATGAGACACCTCTTCTGTTCAGGGTCAAATTGACCCGTTCACTTAAAATCAAGCCAAATGAGTCATAAGGATTTTTATTGAAAGTAATCTTTATTTATGCAATGTTTAGAATGTTTAGAACCAGAAATGAACAAAAATGAACAAGAGATGAGCAATATGAACGAGGTGTGTGTGTGTGTGCGTGTGTATCTATGTATCTACACAGCACATGAGGGACAAGTCGTCACGGTATGCTTTGTGCAAATGAATCTTGTCGTGCTCATCTTGACGTCACGCAGACCTGGCACCTCTTCCACTTCCTTCTTCCTCCAGCAGCAACCTAGAAAGATGAGGGAGATGATTACTATGTCTTTTTGCTGATCCCGATCCCCTAACACACACACATGCATGCGCGCGCACACACACACACACACACTTACTTACCTCAGGCACTGGTGTACTAGGTGCAGCCCTCTCCTGGATCTCCCTCACTGTGGCTGCAGTGGCTGGGGTCCTTGTGCTGCCTCCGTTGTATATGCGGTACCACGAGTGCCTTCCCTAGCTTCTCGTGGAAGATGTGCCTCTTGTACAGCTTTGACACATTCCACTCAGGAAAAATCTCCATCCAGATGATGAACGCATTGTAGGCCGATACATCAATTACGTTATAAAAGATGCCTAAAGGCCAGCGCGCAGTCATTCGCTTGGTGCTGTAGGACCCCGTTACTTTGTCCAAGTTGTTCCACCCCCCCTTCGGTGGCATTGTAATCTATGATCATGCTTGGTTTCTGGTCCTCTCTGGTGCTGATTTCGGCATTTTTATGGAGAGTGCTCATGAGACACTAGGGCTGTGGTGTCTGTGAAGACGAACTTGGACAATTGAAGGGCTCTATACTTGATCACCAACAGTTCGGCATATCTTCACTTTCTCGCACTTTACAGGTGAGGTAGGGATAATGGATAATAAGGAGGAAGAGTGTTTGCATGTATGTGTGTATTTGTGTGTGTTAGATTGGGGTGAAATGTGTGTGTGTGTGTGTGTGTGTGTGTGTGTATCGGCATGTATTACTATCTTTGTGAGAACCAAATGTCCCCACAAGGATAGAAGGATGAGGAAAATTACGCAAGGTGGGGACCTTTTGCTGGTCCCCACAAGTTCAAGAGGCTGTTTTAGGGTTAGGACTTAGGGTTAGGCATGTATTGGTTGGGGTTAGGGTTAGGGGTTACGGAATGAATGTAAGTCAATGGGAAGTCCTCACAAGTATAGCAATACAAACATGTATGTGTGTGTCTGTGTGTGCGTGTGTGCATGCGGGTGTGTGTGTGTGTGATTGGGGTGAAATATTTCATTTCAAACATTGATTACACTAATTAAGGCCAGTAGAAGAAGTTTCATACTGAAAAAATACGTTTTAAGTATTTTTCCTAGATTTTCAAACTTTAAAAAGGGTTTTTGACCCGCAACATAACAGGAGGGTTAACATAGAATTAACATGTGATCAAACATGATTTCATTATTTTAATTTTGTTGTATTTTTACTGTTACTAACTTTACTGCTGCACTTTACTGCTATCCCTGCTATGAGATGCATATACAAGACAAAAGTTTTGTTTGATGTACTGTACCTATCAAATGAATTGCCGATCTTAGAGAACACCCAGAGCTGCAGGAACCTATGTGTGTGTTTAGAGAGGGAGTTGCAGAAATAGAAGTCCTGTTGTGTGTGTGTGTGTGTGTGTGCGTGTGTGTTTAGAGAGGGAGCTGCAGAAATAGAAGTCCTGTTGTGTGTGTGTGTGTGTGTTTAGAGAGGGAGCTGCCCCCCGGGTTGGATCAGAAGCTAATGACCTGGGAGTCGGTGCAGAAGGAGAATTATCTGGCCAAACTGGAGCAGCAGCAAAGAGAGAGCAGTGAGGAGAGACTGAAGAGCACCTCCTCCAAGTACGCACACACACACATGCACACACACACACGCACGCACGCATGCACATAGAGACGCACACACGCACACACACACACACAACACACATGCACGCACACACACACACACACACAAACACGCACGCATGCACGCACACACACACACACGCATGCATGCATACACGCGCATGTACACACACGCACATAGAGACACACACATATGCACACAGAAACATGTATACTCATGCACTACACAAAAATATATGTACTCATTTGTACATTCGCATCAAATTTAAAACATTGGTCCTAGCATACCAGGCAGTCAAGGGATCAGCCCCAGCATACCTCCACAAGATATTCAAACCCTACATGCCAGCCAGATCCCTCCGTTCTGCTACCTCAGGACGCCTGGCACCTCCCCCTCTTCGCACCTGCACTTCCAGAACACGTCTCATGTCTGTTCTGGCCCCACGATGGTGGAATGACCTCCCCGTGGAGGTCAGAACAGCTGAGTCACTGACCCATTTCAAACGACGACTGAAGACTCACCTCTTCAGGCTGCACCTCTCCCCATCCCTCCCTACCCCCCTGTAAATGACTGTAAGCTTAGGGTTGTAAGTAGGCAGCTGTTTCGTAGGTGACTTAGGTGCATTAACTGTCTTAACGCAGTGGAGAAAAAATAAAATAAAATACAAGCAGTAGCTGTTGCCTTTCTCGTTGTGTTAGTGTTAATCAGTTTAACCTTCAGGGTCAAGTTGATTGTTCCCTGCATTTGGACCGGTATAAGAGCGTCTGCCAAATGCCTGTAATGTAATGTAATGTACACATACAAACATGCAATCTCACTTTTGGGGACATTGACCTCATATTAAATGAGGAATAGGCACATTGCTTATCTTGACAAAAGCTTTTTGTTATTTTGGTTACGTACTGTCACCCAGTCGTGTGACCCTTCTGACTCAGTTTCTTCCTTATTGGCCAGGGTTCAGGCCCTGCTGAGGATCGCTGGAGGGTACAAGGAGCAGGAGAAGCGCTTTTCAGCGATGGAGTCCCAGGTAAATCAGTGCAGTCCCAGGTAAATCAGTGGACCCCTAGGTAAATCACTGGAGTCCCAGGTAAATCAGTGGAGTCCCAGGTAAATCGGTGCAGTCCCAGGTAAATACACCCTACAGTTATAAGAAGCCCCCATTCAGGTGATCTGCTTATATACTGTTGTCGCTGGAGAGAGTCTGCACTCAACAAAGACACCAACACAGCTGAAAATATCCACCTCTCTGTCTCTTTCTCTCTTCTTTTTTCTTCCTCTCTCTCTCACTGTTTTTCCATCTCTTTCTTCATCCTGCATTCCTTCTGTGCACGTCTTGTTCTCTTTGCTTCTCACTCTCTCCAACTCTGTTTACTGATCTCATTCTGTCTATCCCTATTTCTCTCTCCGTCTCTCTCTCTCTCTCTCCCTCTCTCTCTCTCTTTCTCCCCCTCTCTTCGTCCTTTTCTTCCGCAGGTGAAGTACTGTACGGAGGTGCTCTCGTGGATGGCGGAATGTTTTGCACAGAGCACGCTCAGTAGCGGCACACAAGCTCCCAGTCCTCCAGGTGAGTTTGATCCATTAGTCCAGCTGCACAACTCCCATCCTCTTTCGTCCAAGTCCAATACTCCTTTTCCTGGTTTTTGCTTTAACCGGTTACCCCGGGTTAGCGTTCTAAAAGGCTGTATAGCCCACTGGTTTTACTCCTGTGTCAGACCACAGTAAACCTTTTACACCAAGCATACATGTGCAGGGTTTAGCTGTAGCTGTTTACAAAAATGTCAGATAAAGGATGTAATTGAACGAAAGAGATAATGAAGAACCAAGTTAGATAGAAAGGCCGGGAATGGATCTGGCCTTGTGTGACTCCTGCATTCCTACACTTCATTCCCAACAGTCTTGTATGTCATACTTTTGTTAAAATTATTTGGATTTACGGGTGTTTTGCTAGTACAGTAATATTGCCTTAAGTACTTCCAAAGTAATTATTCCAAATGCTGGTGGACATGTATTTGCCATTAAAATGGGGTTTGTACACAGAACAACAAGATGGCTTTCTCCTACACTGTGATTCTTGAAAAAGTGTATGTATGCATGTGTGTGTGTGTGTGTGTGTGCTGTATGTGTGTGTACTGTGTGTGTGTGTCCATAGACAAGGGCCTCCAGGACACAGGACCAGCAAGGACGACGGACAAGGAAGGCGAACCGGGATCCAAAGAAGCCAAGGCCGGGCCCCAGGAAGCCAAGGCGGGGCCCCAGGAACCCAGATCGGGATACAAAGATGACGAAGCAGGGTACGGTGCCAACAAGAAGCTGCCTTACATCGATGAGTAGCACAGTCACAGACCCTACTGCACAACCAGATGGTCAACTGTGTATTCTTGTTCAGCAGCTTTAATGTAACACAGGGACAGTATCACAGACCCTACTGCACAACCAGATGCTCAACTGTGTATTCTTGTTCAGCAGCTTTAACATAGGACCAGTATCAAAGACCCTACTGCACAACCAGATGGTCAGCTGTGTATTCTTATTCTGCTGCTTTAACATAGGGCCAGTATCACAGACCCTACTGCACAACCAGATGGTCAGCTGTGTATTCTTATTCTGCTGCTTTAACATAGGGCCAGTATCACAGACCCTACTGCACAACCAGATGCTCAGCTGTGTATTCTTATTCTCTGTCTTTTACCCATTTTAAAGCTCAAATGTTTCAAAATTTTCTTATGAATATTCACGATAAGGATATTGCTGGTTGCAGCAGATGTTGTCTCCTCATCAATTTTCATATAATTAATTCAATATTAATTCGAGTTGTAATGTCCCTTACAAAAAAAAATCACATGAAATTTGCCTTTTCGGATTTGAAAACACAATTTAACATTTTCACACGAGAATGATAATATTGACATCTGAAAAGAAAATGTCACACGTGAATTGTACATTTTCACATGTAATTGGCTTTTTCACAAGTGAATGAAAATGTCCACATGTGAAAATAGGTCATATTAAGTAATTTGTATCTTCCCATTTTCACATGCCACTGACTTTTGGCATAGGTTGCCTTATTCCACTCTCATCTCATAAGTGGCAAGAGTTTTATCGTTCACATGTTGGGTGTTCACATGTGGTTTTTGAACACATGTGGTTTTTGATCATGTGATTTTTTCATAAGAGTTAGCACTGGAAACTCCTGTTATCAACCGGGCCCTGCTACCATAGGGAATTAAGGAGCACAGGAGTTGACCATCTGGTTGCTGTAGAGGATCTGTGGTGATGAGGGAACAGGACTGATGGTGCCTGCTAATGAGCTGCTACATGGCCAGTCACATCACTGTGACAGGCAAAGCCTCGTGCCCCTAGCTCAGGGGTGCACAACTCCGGTCCTGGAGGTCAAGTCTGTGTGCTGGTTTTTGTTCCAACCAATTACCTTAGTTTTAGCTGTCTGATATCTCTGTGAGCTAAGAGCTGAAATCTTAAGGATTCGCTTTTAGGTTGCAGCTGGTGCTCATACAAAGTGTCAGATCAAGATATTTTACTGAGTCAATTTAAATAATTAAGAGCAGAGGTTGGCACAAAACCCTGAAACGGATCGGCCCTTTGTTGTGCACTTTTGCCCTAGTGTCAGGAGGTGACTTCCGCGGCGCGAGCGTCTGGCCACCTGTGTGTCTGTCCGCCTGCTTCCCTCCGGGATCACATGACCAGCGCTGACGAATCGGGACCGTGCCTGCGCTAACCGCCTCTTCCCCCGCGCCGTCCAGCTTGAACGTTTTCCGTGTTTCCTGCGGCGTGTCTTTTCCTCTGAAACGCCCCGCACGCTGGCAGCTTCCTGCTCTGCTCCTGCCGCAGTCACGTGTTTCTTCTTTATTTAGCATGGGTTTGAGTGTTAGCCTCTTCATAGTGTGCCTTGTCCTGTGTATTCCAGTTTACAAAGGAGGAGTGTGTGATGTGCAACCTGAAAGCCCCAAATACTGTGTTTTTTGCGGGATGGGGTGGGGTGGGGCGGGGGGTATATCAAGGAAACGTGTTATTTTGTTTAAATTTGAAGGCCAGTTTTACCGTTGACAATTAATGTGGTTCATGGGTTATTTGTTGGGTAATCGAAGAATGTCATGGTAGTGCAACCTGATGTCATTATCCAACAGCACACTGCTTTTGCCCAAAAGACATGTCTTTTATTTATTTTCTCACCAATAAAGCAAGCAGGTGTTTTACGACAAATCACCCTTCACAGACATTTTGTGTCTTTTTAACAAAATGTAATATTGTAATTGCTAGCACATTGTGGATTATGCAGAAACAGTATTAGAGTTTTGGTAAATACAGGTGCGTATCTAGGAATTCTGGGTCCCCTAAAGGATATGGCACTGGACCCCCCTTTTTTAATAAAAAAAAAAAACTTTAGTTGTGGGCCCCCCCAAAATGTGGATCCTTAGTACATAGACATATGCAATTACAACTAATTAACATTACATATGTAATTATACACATATTGCCTTAGTGTATGTTAAAGTTGTATAATGGGAGAATGGATATTTAATACATAATTGTCTCCACAACAATATAATATTTGTAAATTCTACAAAAGTGAAACTTGAATTTTAAAGAAAGCGACAAAAACACACCAAAAATACATTATATTATATTTTGTTTATTCTAATTTTTCCCCCAAAAATATCAAAAATGTTGCTGGGAAGCCAGTTAATCGTTATTATACAGTGATTTGTAACTGCCCCAAATCTCTAGTTTAGAGAAATTTAGAGTTCTAGCACATAACACCAGTCCATGTCCAAATGTGGTCATTCTGCGCTTAATGTAGCATGTCCTGAGAACTTACTGCACAACCGACAGAGGGGGAAAGTCCAGGGGTCAGAAAGTGAAAACTCTGGCCGTGCCGGTTCAAACCCCGCCCTGGGCGTTTCTTCCTTGAGCCCTTAACCCCTAACCTCTAACTGCTCAATGAGAGGCTGCGGATTGCTATATAAATGCAGTCCACTGCGTTTTTCACTGCGTTTGCCCGGATCTTCCCCCTCGGACAGCCGATTATTGGCTACCTGTGTTTGCTCAAATGCTTCACACCTGAATACCACGGGCCTTTGAACCTTCACAGTTAGAGTGGTGATACTGGACAAGGGCTGATGCAAAACCATTGTATTTGCTCAAACGTTTAAGGATTAGCCCTTGCTGACGATAACACTATCAACTGTCAAATACGCATTGACTGCCTGAGCCGGCCTTATCGCTGTGTAACCACTTCAGAATGTGGAGAGTGTCAAGCCAAGGTTTTGAATATTTAAACGTAACTGCCAGGTCCATTAGTGCTCTTATCACCAGCTGAGGTGGACCAATCACGTTAGCGGAACAGGTGTGGTGCGAACTGGTGTGAACCCAGTTCAGTTCTGGTGAGGCAAATGGCGGTCACCTGCTGCTGTCCTGCTTGAGGGACTTAAAAACAGCTGACCACATAAAACCAAACTCCAGGAAACAGAAACAGAGCTGTCTGTGAATTGATATTCTAATTTTACCTGGTGTTCTGGTCCCTCCTGCTGCTTGAGTTGTGAAAAGAGCTGCAAAGATTGGCTACTTTTCATGGCTAAGTTTATCCATGGCAGAACGTTTTGTGTGGTTCAGTTGAAAACCATCAGTTGCTTTTCACAAGGCTCACATTTCCCTTCAAAGTATCTTTTCCGGAGAAAAACTTTGACCATCACGTTATTGTTGCTCCATAAAGATAAGAAAAGTTATGAAAGAATGTAGCAAATCAAACATAAGGTAAAATCTTATGGTGTAGTGGCACATTTTGGATTGTGAGATTGGCTTTTATCAAAAAAAAAAAAGGCTTCACCCTTCTCAGCAAAAGCTGAACAGCCTGGAGCAAGTGAACGTTGACATCACCCACAAAGAATGGCAACAACTTGCAATGCATCATCAGTCTTACCAGCATGAGCATACCAGAAGAGAATCGCACCTGAGTTCATCAGCTTCTGCCAGTCTTGGCAGTGTGTGTTGAGCTTATTGAAAATGTTAATTTATTCCACGTAACGAAAGCATTGCACTAATGCAGTCCAGCATGTGCTCTCCAAAGCACTGTGACGTTAGCGATTGCTTTTTATCGCTCAGCAGTTTGTGAGTCAGACTCCAGAAACGAGCTGGATCCAAGATGGTTCATGTGTAGCTCAAAAAGTGGACTTGTGGGTAGCTGCTCGACCAATAGGGTTCACTGGGGCTGATGAAGTCATCCCATTCCTGGGGGACACAAGAGGCAAACTGTGTGTCAGTCTGTATGGTTGGTAAACTGGGACGAGGGTCTCTGCTCATTCAGCCTGGTCTGACCATTCATTTCCACTGTGTAAACCAGGGGTGTCCAGTTCACCCCTGAAAGGACCAATGTGGGTGCAGGATTTGTTTTAGTCCAGCACTAAAACACCCGTTTTTTAAATGTTGAGGCACTGACTGAACACCATGACTAGTTGAATCAGATGTCGTAGTCCTGCCCCCCCCCCCCCCCCCCCCAAAAAAAAAAAAAAAAAAAAAAAACCTGCACCCACATCAGCCCTCCTTGGATGACATTGGATTGGATTGGACACCCCTGACGTAAGCAAACGTGGACTGTTTGTCGTCTTAACACAGGTGACTTCTTTCCACTCTGAAAGTCACCCCATCATCACAGACTGTACTGTACAATTAAAGCAAGTGGAATTCGAGTGCCTTCTCCATTTCAGCCGCAATTATCATCACTGAAGGAATGCCAAAGGAGGTGTATACACCTAATATGGTCTACATTGCATCAGGATCATTTCAGTATAACGTAGGTGTAGTGTAGGGTGGTTACATAGCAGTGCGCCCTTATCAGACCCCAAAAAGGAAAACAGACTGTGTTTACAGTGCTGACAGGAAGTCAGCAGGGTTTGATAAAGAAGGCAGTGCCATGGCAGTTGCAAAACATTCTGTAGGCTTCTGCAGCATTACGTTGAGGTTACTTTAAAGCTTAGGTTCACGTGTGTTGTAATCGTGTTTTGTACTGTTGCAAAGCCGACAGAAATGGGGAACAAGCTGGTGTCTTTGGTTTTGTGGAACAGCACATGCTGACTTAAACACATTGGAACACCATCCAAAACTGAACAGAAAGTGCTGCCAGTTAACCTGTGAGTCAGCACCCAGCTCTGCCAATAAAGGTTACCCGGTGTCATAGGCTTACAGAGATAACGCAAGCAGGGACATTGATGCACTGTTTTGTTGTGATTGTGTCATGATGATATGGGTTTTTTTTTTTTTTTTGTTCCTTGGGTGTATAAGAGGTCAAGTGGAATGGTTCGAGGAGACTTGTCAACGCGGTCTCCTGCGTGCCGTTCGTGTATAGCCATCTCACTACACGCACATTTTGCACCATTGTATCCTGCCACTAAACGAACACACTGAACAATAAACTGCTTTCACTTTGTGATTCTTACATTGGCCTACTATATTTTACACTCGTATGAGAGAATTTGGGCAGGGTTTATTGCAGGGCACAACAATAAAATATGTTTTAATGTCTAAAATAGAAAATCTTTTATTTTATTTTCTTAATGAGAATAATGGTGTAGGATAATAACTGGAATATAAACATGGTGGTTGAGACCAGAAAAATGAGAATTGTGGGGCATTATTGAGATTATGTGTGCAATGTTTTCAGTATGACTGACAAGGCTTGGACATATAAACTCCATTTTTGTATGTCCATTTTCAATATGAAACTTTTAAAAATAAAAATATGCTTCGCATATACAGCAATATTACTCAAGTAATCAAAAATGTTTGCATTCAAAGTCCAACTGACACGTCTTTAGAATTTTGATAATCACAAATCTGCATCTATCAAAATAAATGTCATTCTCTCCATGTTATTAATATATCTGCAATTGCAAATGCTTCTGAGTCATGCTTACCCCACTGACGAATGTATTTTTTTGAGACTTCACAAAGCTGAAGAGCTGACTCATATCAGGCTCAAGGAAAAACTGGTTTCACAGGAGTAATGGCATCCCGAGTTCTGAGAGATGCTGAATATGGATGATTAAAGCAGCCTTTTGTTTCAAAATGGAATTATGTGAGAGTTTGTCTTTGAATATGATACTTCATTATATTCCATTATCTTCCATTTTATTAATTTAATAGATGGTCTCATCCAGAGTGACTTTCAATGAAAGAGAACAGAACTTCATCAACCACAGTTGGCAACAGCACCAAAAATAAACATGCATAATCCATTCCCTTATGTAGCTCAGATTTTTCTTTCATATCTGTGGACCTGTAACCTTCGCTCACAAGGCCACTAGGGTGTCCCAGGCTGGGATCTGGAGATCCTCTAAGGGGGGGGGGGGGGGTGATTCTCAACAAAATTCTCGATGAAGAACATTGTTTGTATTTCATGAATTACTTCTTTCATATGTCAGTCATTTAGATCATTTAAATCTCGCTTGGTTTAAAAATATTATTGGAAACATTCATTATGAATGAATATCTTCGTCAGTGTGTACACACGGGAACCAAATGCAATGCATTTTATTGAAGTTGGGTTCCTCAGATCCAGGGTTGTCGTTTTAGGGGACCCCTGTTCTAGTTTGCACATTTGGGGGGATAAATATAATAACCCAGCCTGACTGCACTGCAGTGGGGGAGTGTAAGTACCCCCTTTGCAAGTTGTCTCCTCCCACCCAAATTTTGGGTGATTTACTGTGTCAGTCTTGTAATGACCTGGGTCAGTCATGAGTGTTTGAAATATTTAAAACTCTCCAGATGCCAATAAAATTGCACTCCCCTCCTAACTTCTGCAGACTCCTGAGAATTTTCAACAAAACACATTAGAAACAAAATGCACGATCATGGATGATGGACTGAATTATGATAACAGTAGATGTTTCTTTTAAATGTCATAAATCTGAAGGATTTATTTTAAAAAAAAAGGGTAAATGCATTTCAAACACTGTACTGTGTTTGTTTCAGGTCGAGGGGGGTGGGGGGGGGGGGGGGGGGGGGGGGTTAACTATCTAAATTCCTCTTTAAAAATGAACATTCTCCACATTGCATCTACTTTCCTTTCCCTCAGGTTTACTGTAATGTGAAAACATAATAAATTGTAGTTGCTAGAAGAGGCCATTCTGTTCGTGTTTGGAATCCATTCCTACCCAGCCTGGTCTTGGGCCCCTCAAAGGCTTCTGCTTCTCTGTTGGTTCTGGTCAGCAATTCAGTACATTATTCATCTTATATTGACCAAAATAGCCATTTAGGACGAGAGTGAATCTAACCCAATAAATCAGATTTAGCCACATGTAGACCTACTCTTTTTCCATTGACAGAACTTGAATAATTAATGAAAACTCTAAGGCATGAACGAAACAGACTGGGAGATCTTATTTTATTCACCTGAAAAAAAAAAAGAAATCATAATAATTTTCGAGGATAAGACCAAAATTTCATACAAGTCAGTTTAGAAATGCCATCTGTTTTCCAGTTATTCCAGAAAAATAACTGGAAACCCCATAATACTTTTGATTGCATAACCAAATATCTGGATCACTTTTTACCCTCATTTATTTTATTTTGTTTTTCGGATGTCCGCGTGTGCCACTGGACAGTGGGTGAAAACACTTGCCCTTTGTCCCAAATTTACCAGCACAGCGCTACTATTTCGACAAATCACAGGCAGGAGATAAGGGTCTCTAACGGTGACATCGCCGTAGCAGAATGAACATGCAGTTTGTCCAGAACGTTATTACAAGTTGATTGAGAGCAGGGCAGGGGACCGATACGGCGGCTCAGTAATTTTGTTCAAATTAGCTAACCTGAATAACGTTTTGGTCAATAATTCCATATATAAACACTTCCTGGTGGGTTTGCAGTTCCCAACAGTTGGCCAGTATCTACATCTCGGTACATCCGATTATCACTGCATCAGTCCGTCATGATTGCGCATCCACACAGATGCGAGGACAAACATCTGACAGCACCTTCATTGTACCAGAGCCCATTTAAAAGGAGGAGCGTCCCCGAATGACGAATCCACATGGTGGCGTGACGCCTTACGATTTTGTGCACGGGAAGTGACGACACTAAAAGCGGACCTAACTTCTTTTTTTTTTTTACTGTTTCTGTTTCCACTGTCCGGTGTAGCAGCACAAGACGCGAGTGGCTGTAACGTGAATTCACTTTGACTGAGCAGCAGTCGCTTTTCATGTGGTTTGCGCGAAAAGAAACACGGAAGGGAAACTGTTGAAGATTATTTGTTTCTTGGGTGGCAGTTCTCGTTGTCTTTTACGTTTGTTCTGAAAAAAAAAAATATATCCAAGGCTTGTACGCGCGGAATTGTGCATACATGTGTTCGCTAGCTTGCGAAAGCAGGTAACCGTGATTTGTGTTGCGAAAACAAACGTGAGATACGCCAGCTTGACAGCATTGTGTAAAGACAGCTCATAAAGCTATAGCTTTTATACGTTTATGTACCGGTGTTTCAGCGCCTGTCCGCATCACATTTTTAGTTAGCAAGCAAGTTGGATGGGGGTAATTATTTCACTTCAGTGACATTCAACAACGTTATGCAAACGCTGGTATGTCAGTGAGTAGCCTATGGGAAATGCATTGCGTTAGAGTAAAGTCGGGCATGCCCTGCTAGCTGTCTTAGCAGTCAGCCAAGTTTGACATTGCTGAGGCACTCTAAAATGACAGACGTAGCCGGATTAGTGAGATAGATTCGCTTGCATGTTGGACAAAATGCCCACCCTGGGATTTCACTGTTGAGTAACTAGTTAGCTAGTCACTGATCATTAATAGACACTTGGTAGCTAGATTACCAAGTTGACTCACGAGCTCGCGTCTGTCACCCGCAACTAATAATTCATTTTGAGCTGTTGCACATATAGCTAGCTAGTTTGTACTGGACGACAGAACGGGCAAACAGGTGACACCTTGTCATAGATTCGGGAGGCTGCAATCTCTGGATCGGACTTCAGATGCTGTCTGTGTCGCCGGGTGGGGCCGTCACTGTGGATCAGACACGGTGAAAAGACATATTGCAATATCTTTTGTCGAAAGCTAACGTTATACGGATTGCAAGCTTGATAACGCTCCATTCGGCGAAATGGCCAAACTCGAATCGAAGAAAAGCGGCGTGGTCTTCGGGACCAGCCGGTCTGCCGCAGCGGAAGAGCAGGTCAACAACGGGTCACTCGACTTGTCTTCAACCGGGGGGTCCCACGATCCCGCACCGGCAGCACCCACAAGCGCAACCAAACCAAAATCTGGGAAACAGGGATCACGAGAGAACGGTTCGCGACGTACGACGGAGTCTGAAGTATTTGATGACGGAACCAACACCTTCTTCTGGTGAGTGAGGTTGCAGAAATTAGCTTGCTGATCATATTAGATGTTAATTGAGGTGCGTGATTCGCTAACTGACAGCCGCTGTTGGTCGATTGCTACCAGTAAGTTAAATTAAGATGGGAGTTATTTTAAACGGCCTTTGCCTTCTATTTTGACGCACCGAACAGATTGGCTTGTAGTCGTATAAATCAGTTCATAATGAAGTGGGTCATTTAATATCTTGTTTTACTGATGTGTGCGTTTCATGCATCCCATGCATCATTCTAGTCGATTCGGTAATTTTTTTAGCTGCTTGTATGAAGGCGGGGCGGTGATACCTTCCATAAATAGGGGAAAATCCTTTGTGTATGCATTTTATTTGTTTCCATTTGGCTTGCTATAAACGTGTCATTGGCCTGAGACTTGTGTACATGACCGTTATTGATGGCTCCGGAATTCAAGGTTACGCCTTGGGAGGTAGGTGAATGTCAATGCGAGATTCTCGGAAACGGTCGCCGCTCGTGCGCAAATGAAAATCAGTGCCTCTCCTGTTTACCGGCTGGTTGTGCGATCACCCATCCGTATATTTAGGCAAATACATATTAGTAACGTCAATAACCTTTATTTGTTATCTTGCCATTAGGTTATATTATATAAAACGGGTGTACGATACTGGGCAGTGGTTTAAGGGGGACTAGAAGGTGGTGTGCAGCTTTGGCGCTCTCTAGGAGAGGCCTTATTTGTTTGTGAGTGAGCCCATTGTTTTTTTTTTGTGTGTTTTTTTTTTTTTTTTTTGCAAGTTTGAATGGGTGTGTTTGGCAGCACGTTGTGCCCGACCTCTTCTCTCTTTCCGTGCGTCCTGCTCTGCGTCGATCGCTGTCGCGTAGCCGTGCCTACAGGTCACGGTGGGAAAGCCCGGCCAGCGAAGGCCTCTCTGCGGGTTTATAATCCGCATGTTCATCCCTGTCTCTTCAGCGGAAAGTGCTGTGCGATCCACTAAAGACTTTAAGCTGGGACAAAAGTAGGCAGATTGCTGTGTCGGGGCGGGGTGTGTGTGTGTGTGTGTGTGTGTGTGTGTGTACGTTTGGGGGGGGGGGGGTTATATATGCATTAACAAACACTCTCCCAACACACTAAAGTGTGCACATGTGCTGCCATACTGCTTGTATGATTGAACGCAGCCTGTGGCCTAATTGCAGGTGTCGCTAAGAGTCACCTTTTAACAGTCAGCCGTGCCCTGCTGGCACACCTGAGTCGTTAATACACGGCTGTTGTCTACCTTGTCATACAGGTTTCCTCTTTTTCCACAGCGCACACGAACTGCCGCCGTGGGCTATACATGGCAAATTGTGGTCACTCACTCACTCACTCACTCACTCACTCACTCACACACTCACGGACGACCTGTGGGACGCATGCGCAGGTGGTGCTTCGTTTAGTAGGACGCATGCGCAGGTGCACATGCCAAAATCGCCACTTCGAACGAGAACGAGATTTTTAAGCACAGCTTTATCGCCTAACGCTACTTTAGCTAACCCTAGCACGTTAGCGCTTCGCCTACCTTAGGTAACCTAGTTAGTGCGTACCACCGATACAGATGTATGGACACACGGAGGACAACAAATGGCGTTACAGAGGTGAGGACATGCCATAGCTAGCTAGCTATAGTTAGCCCAGTTTTACTCGTGGCACTTTGTACCGGTGCGCCGTGGGTCTGCGCGGTTTTGTGCTTCTTCTGTTCTGCGCTATTTTGCGTGTGTAACCTTGGCTGAGTTGCAGACGCTGAAGTGTGTGTGTAGCCCCCCTGTGGGGAAAGTGGCTCGTGGCTGGTGTGGGGTGAAGGAGGCGGGGGGGGGGGGGGGGGGGGGGGGGGGTCGCCAGGCTCGCAGTCACGTTGGCACAGCGTTGGCATGTTGTTACCCCTGGCAGAGTTGGCTTGTGTGGCTGGATGGCGGTATATCGGTGGCGGTGTGGCTGGATGGCGGTGTATCGGTGGAGGTGTGGCTGGATGGCGGTATATCGGCGGAGGTTTGGCTGGATGGCGGTATATCGGCGGAGGTTTGGCTGGATGGCGGTATATCGGCAGAGGTGTGGCTGGATGGCGGTATGTCGGTGGAGGTGTGGCTGGATAGCGGTATATCGGTGGAGGTGTGGCTGGATGGCGGTATGTCGGTGGAGGTGTGGCTGGATGGCGGTATATCGGTGGAGGTGTGGCTGGATGGCGGTATATCGGTGGAGGTGTGGCTGGATGGCGGTATATCGGCGGAGGTTTGGCTGGATGGCGGTATATCGGTGGAGGTTGTGGCTGGATGGCGGTATATCGGTGGAGGTGTGGCTGGATGGCGGTATATCGGTGGAGGTTTGGCTGGATGGCGGTATATCGGTGGAGGTGTGGCTGGATGGCGGTATATCGGTGGCGGTTTGGCTGGATGGCGGTATATCGGTGGCCGTGTGGCTGGATGGCGGTATATCGGTGGAGGTGTGGCTGGATGGCGGTATATCGGTGGAGGTGTGGCTGGATGGCGGTATATCGGTGGCGGTTTGGCTGGATGGCGGTATATCGGTGGCCGGTGTGGCTGGATGGCGGTATATCGGCAGAGGTGTGGCTGGATGGCGGTATATCGGCAGAGGTGTGGCTGGATGGCGGTATATCGGTGGCGGTTTGTGGCTGGATGGCGGTATATCGGTGGAGGTGTGGCTAGATGGCGGTATATCGGTGGCGGTTTGGCCGTAGCGTGTCGC
Organism: Anguilla japonica; assembly: GCA_025169545.1. Lineage (NCBI taxonomy): Eukaryota > Metazoa > Chordata > Actinopteri > Anguilliformes > Anguillidae > Anguilla > Anguilla japonica. Next base: position 46,658,731 of record CM045898.1, read on the forward strand.
CGCCGTGGAGCGCTCTCTCCTCCCGTTTCCCTGCTGGCTGTTCTCGTCCGTTGCCTGAGCCAAAGCTCCCCGCTCGTCTGGATTTGAGGAAGGCTTTTTGTTTCATTTTTTTTGTTTTTTCTTCCTGGCCTTGTGGCTCCACCCTTACATTTCTTAGGCTGTGTGTGTTGTTTTTTTTGTGGTCCTCATAGCTTTTTCCTGCCAAACAAGCTACGATAACAAAGCAGTCATCGTCACATGCTTGTGACTGCATGTGACAGAGGGAACTGTGTGTGTGTGTGTGTGTGTGAGTGAGAGAGAGTGAGAGACTGTGTGTGTGTGTGTGTGTATGTGTGTGTGTGGGAGAGAGAGAGACTGTGTGTGTGTGTGTGTGGGAAAGAGAGAGACTGTGTGTGTGTGTGTGTGGCGATGGGAGAGAGAGAGAGAGAGGTTCTGTCTGTGAGTGAGTGAGTGAGTGTGGGAAAGAGAGAGAGAGAGACTGTGTGTGTGTGGGTGGGAGAGAGAAAGAGAGAGGCTCTGTCTGTGTGTGTGAATGTGTGTGTGAGTGTGTGAGTGTGTGTGTGTGATGACACAGACTCAAACCTGTTCAGTTTAGTGTGTGTGGCCATAAGCCTCTCGAACGATGCTCAAACCTGTTCTCCAGCTACTGTCAAAAATGCAGACTGTCTTCATGCCTACCTGTGAGCCCGTAAACGGAATACTCCTGTACCCTCCCACACCAGAGGACATGCAGCTCAGGCTGGGTCCTGTACCCTCCCACACCAGAGGACATGCAGCTCAGGCTGGGTCCTGTACCCTCCCACACCAGAGGACGAACTGCTCAGGCTAGGTCCTGTACCCTCCCACACCAGAGGACATGCAGCTCAGGCTGGGTCCTGTACCCTCCCACACCAGAGGACATGCAGCTCAGGCTGGGTCCTGTACCCTCCCACACCAGAGGACATGCAGCTCAGGCTGGGTCCTGTACCCTCCCACACCAGAGGACATGCAGCTCAGGCTGGGTCCTGTACCCTCCCACACCAGAGGACATGCAGCTCAGGCTGGGTCCTGTACCCTCCCACACCAGAGGACATGCAGCTCAGGCTGGGTCCTGTACCCTCCCACACCAGAGGACATGCAGCTCAGGCTGGGTCCTGTACCCTCCCACACCAGAGGACATGCAGCTCAAGCTGGGTACCGTGCACTCCTGCCATTGCCCTTGACCAAGGCCTCGGCCTCAGAACTGGAGTGGTCCCCGGGCGCTGCACTGTGGCTGCCCACTGCTCCTGAGTAACCAGGACGGGTCAAATGCAGAGGACAAACAACCCAACGGGCTTCAATGAAGTGTGTATTAATTGGTTCACTGGAATGATAATGGCATCAGAACTCTTTGAAAACAAAAGCAAACTTGGGTTTCTGTTAAAATAATCAGACACATTTTTTCATATAAATGTAGGCCTGAATCAGGGCGGTGCTGTGACTGTACAGCAGCAGCGCTGAACGGTGGCAGAGGAGCCATCTTTGGCTGCTTTGTGTGGAGGAGGTTGACACTGATTGCATTATTCTGTGGAGGCATAGTTCATTTCTCTCAATGGCCTTGCTGCTTGGTTACAGAGTTGTATTATTGTTTCCAAGGGATCCCTGTTCCCATGGTGACGACTAAGCCCCTCCCCATTTTTGCTGGGGTGAATACACTCGCCCTGCGCTCTGTTGCAACCCCTGCCCCCCCACCCCCGCCCCCCACCCCCGCACGCTCACCTGCGGGCTCAGCGTGGGGGGAACGGGGGCCGGTTCTGCTGCGGGCAGATTGCGGTAATCTCCAGCTCAGAGCCGGTATGACCGGCTGTATAACCGCCACAGTTGTAATATTATTTGTAAATAGGCACCATAGAACAAGAAGTAAATCCTCGCTCACTCTGACACTTAATGCGTACTTGCACACGGTGTGCTTGTACTGTATGTCCAGGGCAGCATGGCGTCATAGCCAGTTCCTCTCTGGCAGGATGGCAGGGGGGAGGATATGGAGGAAGGCCAAGCTCACCAGTTTGGACTCCTAGAAATGTATCAGTGCCAGAGAGAAAGAAAACACAACACAACACACACACACACACACACACACACACACACACACACACACACACACACACACACACACACACACACACACACACGCGCGCGCGCGCGCAATATTTCTAACTTGTTGTTGTCCTTGGGAGGTTCGGTGCCTGGAGACGGAGGGGCCCTGCTGCAAGGCCTAGGAATGTAGTGTTGTGCAGACTTCTTGTTTATGACAGAGAAACCCTCCTCCCTTCAGTACCCTAGGAGAGCAGAGGTAATGGGCCAGTGCTGCCATGTTTCTAGCCCACAGCTGTGCCACCCTGTACCCCCTGCCAGGGCTGCCTGCTGCAGCTGAGCTGGGCTGGGCTTGATCACCCCCTGGATGGGAGGCCTCCTGGGATATCAGTGCAGGTCTGGGTGGGTCTTCTGTCCCTAAGAGGAGGAGGTGTAAAACTGAGGTTCTGCCTCCCTGTGCTCATTAGAGGCCTCCCTGGTGCTTTCTGAAATGGTGAGGGTGCTCTCACTAGTGTCCTGGTCACATTTCCTCAAAGACAAACACACCTAATTGTCCCTCTGCACCTGATTAGAGACACAATCTTTTGTGTTTCCTGCCTGCTCTGATTCCTCAATCAATGCCGTTTCCTAATCTGCACACCTGACTACTTCTGAATGAATGAATCATTGCATCTATGTAGCACTTTTCCGAAACACTGATGAGGGGGAACTCGCCTTACCCACCCCCACCAATGTGTAGCACCCACCTGGGTGATGCGTGGCAGCCATTTTGCGCCAGAACGCTCACCACACATAGGCTAAGGTGGAGAGGGAGAGAACTATTTTTTTAGCCAGTTAAATCAGGGGATGATTAGGTGGCAGGTTGAGGGAGCCAGGTTGGGAATTTAGCCAGGACACCGAGGGGTAACCCCCTGCTCTCTGCAATGAGTGTCACAGGGTCTTTAGTGACCACAGTGAGTCAGGACCTCGGTTTAACGTCTCATCCCAAAGACGGAATAGTATGCAATAGTATACTGAATAGTACACAGGTACACTGATACGGACAGGGCCTGTGTTTTGAGTGACCCAGTTGGCCTACTTCCTTCAGTAAAAGTACACAGAATAAAACAAACGAGAACAAAAAAAAAAGTATATATATATGCTATCGGTGTCTCATTAACTTGAACCTACGATCTTGTTTTTCTCATGTTAGAGTAAAACCTTTAAAAACTATTTTTTCTCCCTGGTTTGGAAACCCCAATAGGGTTAATCGGCAGCACTTAGTGCCACAACCTCCGCTGTCGATTCAGGAGCGCGCGGGCCGGCGTGCGCTCTGCTCTGACGCACGCGACGGCAGCCGCCATGTTATCGCAGCAGTGCAGGAGTCAAGCTCGCACAGACACGAGTCGGAGGAATGCACTTCCGAACAGGCAGACCGCGCATGCCTTATCGACCAGCGGGGGTCGCTAGCGAGCTAGGCGGCGCCGTGATCACAGTTGACTGGGTGATGCTAGTGCAGTCTGCACTGGCCCAGAGCAAAACCTCCTGATTGGTTCACACAAATGTGTGAGTGACACTTCACGTTTTAGCTCCACCCCTTTGAGGGTTTTGTGGAATTTTGCACTCCTGTCCTTATGAAGGGGTTTGTCGCGCTCCCTCAGCTAGCTCGTAGTCGCTAACAGGGCGTGGCCGCAGGGCTGGTGCTTGTGTTCACCTCTCTCTCTCCCTCTCTCTCTCTCTTTCCCTGTCTCTCCCTCTCCCACTCCCTCTCCCTCCCTTTCTCTCTCTCTCCCCCCCTCTCTCTCTCTCTCTCCCTCTCCCCCTCCCCCCCCTCTTTCCCTCTCTCTCTCTCTCTCTCTCTCTCTCTCTCTCTCTCTCTCTCTCTCTCTCTCTCCTGCTTTTGTCCCAGTTTAGCTGCCTGTGCTGCATGTGCTGCCTGTGCAGCTTCTGCTACATGTGCTGCTGGTGCAGCCTGTTCTACCTGTGCTACCAGTGCTGTGTGTGCTGCCTAAGCAGCCTGTGTTGTCTGTGATGCCTAACCAGCCTGTGCTGCCTAAGCAGCCTGTGTTGTCTGTGATGCCTAACCAGCCTGTGCTGCCTGAGCAGTCTGTGCTGCCTGTGCAGACTGTACTGTCTGTGCTGTCTGTTGAATTTTATTTTGTGCGTCTTCGGGCTCATCCTGCAGAACTTGGTTCAGCCTGGGCGGTTATGGGAGGGGGGGTTGGGGGGGTGATGTTGTGATCCTCGCAGAAACCCTGGTTTGGTTCTGAAATGCATTAAACTGCTGTATCCGTCATCTGGTGTGATTAATAATGATGCGTTTTTATTGGCCTGGTGTGGGGGGCTTAACTGTGCGGCCCTCTGAGGAGAAACAGGAGGAGAGACGCTGCGGTCCAGCCAAAGCTCAACGGCGGCCGTTAAACAAAGAGTAAACAAGGAAGCAGTGAAACGCATTAAAGCTGAGGATGAGATATTAAAGGCTCTGTTTCTCTCCTTTCCGGTCGCTCGTGGTGCAGGAGAGCCCACACACTGACGGTGCTGTTCAGCCTGACCTGCGCCCTGGTGTACGTCACCCTGCTGGAGGAGACGCCCCAGGACACCGCCTACAACACCAAGAGGTCAGCTCCGCCCCGCCCCCCCCCCCCCGCCCCCCCGCCCGCCCGGCCCCACCCAGGCCCCGCCCCACCCGCTCCACCCAACTCGGCCCCACCCGGCCCCGCCCTGCCCCCGCCCCGTTTGCTCTGACATCACGCTGTAATGGCGCGCTCTGCGGCTCCAGCGCCTCTCTGCCTCCGCGGAGGCTGCGGGTTCGAGTCCGTGGCAGGAGAAGGGGTTAGGTTCAGGGCGTTTGTTCCTGTGAGGCGGTTGGGCACTGCCCGTGGGGCAGGCTTCCCGGTGACGCCCACCTCTCTGGACGGTCTCCCGGGATCCCACATCCTGCCCAGGACAGATCTCTCGCTGCTCTGTGACTGAGTCAGAGCTGCTGCCTGATTGGTCAGCTCACTGGAGTGGGCATGGCCAGCGTTGGCCAGTGTTCTAATGCCCGTCATTTAGCCAAGGTGCCAGTTCCTCCAGGAAAACACACATATTTACACACACACACACACACATGCACATACGCACACGTACACACACACATGCACACACACACACACACACACACACACACACACACACATACGTACACACATACGTACACACATACGCAAACACACACACACACACACACACACACACACACAGATACGCACACACACACACACACACACACATACGTACACACATACGCAAACACACACTCACACACACACAGATACGCACACACACACACACACACACACACGCACACAGACATATACGCACACACACACATACATACACACACACACACACGCACACGCACACACACTCACACACACACACACACACACACCCACACACACGCACATACACATGTACATACACACACACACACACACACATACACACACACACACACACACACACACACACATACGTACACACACACACACACACACACACACACACACACACACACACACACAGACCATGCTTATCAGCATGCCACATCCGTTTCATGTTAACTGTGTGCCTGGCTTAGATTTTATTTACTGTATAAACATATGTGCGGAAGTTTGGGTGGGGTCTCGGAGTCGTGAGTGGCAGAGGCAGTAAGCGTAGCGTGTGTCCGGACGCAGGAAGTGTGCGGGGGCTGGAGGGAACAGATATAGCCTCTGACTGGGGGAGGAGCAGGATTGCCCTGTTACGGGACATTAGCTAACAGGATTACTCCTGCCTAGACCCTGCTGCCGCCTGATTGGTCACAGACACCTGCGCCGGTCCTCCTCTTCCTCAGTCCTTTAAGAATATCCGTCGCTAAATAGCTGTTTAGTATTAACTGTGTGAGTGTGTGCGTGTGCGTGTGTGCGTGTGCGCGTGTGTGTTTCTGAGATTATTTTCCAACGTAAGCATGCCAGTTAAGACAGATGGACGTTTAATTATTTCTGCTCAGTTGGGTAGTATTATTAGCTTTTTAATTTGATGTTCACAAGCATCACACACATTGCTTGTTTCATGTTTTCACAGTAATAAACAATTAATTATCATTTTTAAATACACAGTAATCAATGATAATTGCACGTCACTTTCAATGTCCGACAAAATAATTTCAAATAATAGTGTTTTAATTTGTTGTTTTGTGTGTGTGTGTGTGTGTGTGCGTGTGTGTGCGTGTGTGTGTGTGCATGCCTGTGTGTGTGCGTGCGTGCGTGTGCTTATCTGTGTGTGTGTGTGTGTGTGTGTGTGTGTGTGTGTGTTATCTGTGCGTGTGTGTGTGCGTGTGCGTGTGTGTGTGCGTGTGTGTGTGTGTGTGTGTTTCAGAGGGATCGTGGCCAGCATCTTGGTGTTCCTCTGCTTTGGGGTGACGCAAGCGAAAGATGGTCCCTTTACCAGACCACATCCAGGTACTTCTCTTACACACACGCACATACACACACACACTGTACACACACGCACATACACACACACACACACACACACAGAAACACACACTCACACCCTAATACTGTGCACACACACACACACATTCATTAATTTGCTCGCCTGTTGTTCTGTTAAAATCTATTTGAGTCTTTATTTTAGCGGCCGGGTGAGTTCAGCGCAGGTTCTCACGTACGGTGCGGGTGTGTGTCGGGCGAGAAGCTGTCGCTGTGAGCTCGTTTCCTCCTCGAAGGAAGCTGGCGCTCGCAGCCTGTCGTCGCGTCGCCGTGCGTTACGCCTGCGCTATTTTTAGATCGGGGAACTGATGGGACAGATTTCGGCAGCCCTGAGCCGACCGGCCGAAGCCCCGCCCACCTGCTGCTGAGACCGCAGGCCTGAGACACGGCTGCAATCAAGCGCACACACGCTCACACGCTCGGTTTAGGGGTGCATGCCAGGTTTAGGGGCGCACGCTCGGTTTAGGGGAATACGCTCGGTTTAGGGGAATACGCTCGGTTTAGGGGAATACGCTTGGTTTAGGGGAATACGCTCGGTTTAGGGGTGCCCGCTCGGTTTAGGGGAATACGTTCGGTTTAGGGGACCACGCTCAGTTTAGGGGTGCCCGCTCGGTTTAGGGGTGCATGACAGGTTTAGGGGCGCATGCTTGGTTTAGGGGACCACGGTCAGTTTAGGGGTGCCCGCTCGGTTTAGGGGTGCATGCCAGGTTTAGGGGTGCCCGCTCGGTTTAGGGGTGCAT
>CM045898.1:46678518-46683518 GCA_025169545.1 Anguilla japonica
TGGATACACACAAGCGCACGCTCACACACACACACACACACGCTCACACATGCTCACACACGCTCGCACACACACGCACACACGCACACACACACTCACACACGCACACACATGCTCACACACGCTCACACACACACATGCTCACACACACACACACACACACACACATGCTCACACACGCACACACTCACACACGCACACACACGCACGCACACACACACGCACACACACGCACGCACACACACGCCCACACGCACAGCCATAAAACTGAGGACAATCAGGGTTTGCTGACGCGAGTCGTCCATGAATGCCCTTTTCTGTTGTTGCGGGGTGAGACAGAGAGACTGTCCAGTCGCTTTTCCAGAAAGGAGACCGCAACAACAAAGCCGTACCTCCTGGTAACACTGTTTTTATTTAATTTAATTTTTTAGTTTGCTGCCATAAGAGAATGTTTAATGCTCATGCCAAATACGGGGCGGGACGGTGAGCCGGTGCTCTGAACGCGGGAAAGGGAAGCGGTTAGTTTAACCGGACTTATCCGGGTCGCGCTGGTTGAGCCTGACCGCGCCTTCCATACGGATAGAGAAAGGCTCGTGCAGCGTGGTCCAGGGCGCGCTCCAGACGAAGGCCTGGGAAGTTCGTTTTGTCGGTAACTACGCGAGTCTGTTTAAATATGTTTCTGGTGTCGTTTTGTCACTTTTTTTTGTCTGACTGTTATAAAGACACTCGATCAGAAGCCAGGAAGCATTCCCCAGACCGAACAAATGTACCCTAACCTTGCACACCCCCCCCCCCCCCCCCCCCCTTTAAAAAAAAAAAAAAAGATTTTATTTAACTGTTATGGATGTTCACGCCACCGATACGAAGCCCCAGCGTAGGATCCGTGAATCCCGCTGTTGTGTTTTGAGATGGAATTGCTGGAAGTCTTTAAATCCCCCATCTTCAGGCACCTGACCATTCAGTAGGGACGCACCTGCTCAGCGCAAACAGGGGAGTGTAGCAGCAGTAAGACGTTTTGTGTATTTGTGAGTTTTATTTTATTTTTTTTTTTTTTTTTATTTTTGTTTTGTTTGTTGTGTGTTCTCTGCTTTGGCAGATGTAGTTGTGCACAAAGTTGAAATGTTCACCACTGTCACACGGGGTGTTCATCAGGGACGACTGGAGGCATTGTACAAATTGCCCAAAATGCCAGATGTGACAAAGTAGTTTGATGCCATAATCATACTGTGAATGTACACCATCCAGTCAAAACTTTTCAAAGAAGGAGGCTGTTTGTCATTGAATTCTGATTTTTTTTTTAAAAATAATAATAATAATTATACCTATTCTTTCTGTAAAGACCCCCCCCCCCCCCCCCCCCCCCCACCACCACCCCTGAACTGCAATCCTTTTCAGTTGATCCACATTTGGATCAGCGAAGAGCATATTTATGTGTTTTTAGTCAAAATGGTTATGTTTAAAACTTGATCTCTTCTGACCAAAGTGCATGGGAGGGAGGAGTCTACTCCCAAAAAGAGGTTTGTGCCAGTTTCTCTCGTTTGCCCCCTTCTTGAGAAGCTTAGACTGCCTTCAAAAAAAAAACACTAATTCTGTCAAGCTGAACTTAACTCATATGTTGTTGTAATGACCTGTTCTCTGTGGTGAAGTCTGTGTGAGAGATAAAGCCAATCGGAACCTGCTTTAGCTCTTTGGACTAGCCGTTTCGTGGTCGGCGGAATCTTTCTTTGCATGCACAGGGCGCGAGCGTTGTCCCAACCGTGGTGATTAACGTGTAAGCGGCTCCTTGACCTACGCCACTTGAGGGCGCAAGTCTCTCGTGTCTGTTCACGGCTTCTCCCAATCCCTGACCCTGTCCCGTTCTGTCCACTGCTCACGTTGGAGAGAAACGGAAAAGCCATTTTTTACTGTTTGACTAAACGCGATCACTTAAGGAAGGAAATGAAATGAAAACTCAACATAAAACATGTTATTTTGTAATGTTTTCAATAAAACCAAACGATTAATCACTGAAAACAAACATGTCCTGTCTTTGTCTTTTACTTAGCGTTCAGTGCAGCCGGTTTTTCGATAATTTATGCATACAACAATATCAATTTTGACCTCAAATTACTAGTTGCACATATTTTGCAGATGTACGAAAGAATGTAACGTCTATATTTGTCAAGTATTAATCATCCAGATTTCTATAACAGAACAGTATTTACACATTCTTGCACAAAAGATTAATCTGTCCTGACTAGTTTGTTTCCAAAGAGAATACGGTGAACGTTGCCTTTGTAAAGAAGCCTTTCCACGGACATACTTGCTCTGTTTTCTGACCCGTAAGCTGTCGCTTTCGTTCTTGATACTACAATACCCACAATTCCTAAATTGTTGTGGTGCATCAGCGATTGCAGTCCGGAAGTGGATGGACTTCGCGGTGGATTGAGGATGAGTGAGCGACAAACGCAGAAGACGAGTCGTAAGAGAAATAACTGAGTTTGTAAAGCGAAGCCCCGCACAAAAAGAGATATGCTTATATGGTCTTTGTACTATTTAGCTAGCAATGTTACTGTTTGTCACTGACGTCTAATAATATTTTGACAGTAATCTTAATGGGCTACATAGCAAGTAACATTTACGTGCACCTTTAACTAGTTACCGTGTTGTTGGTTTCGCTGCACGTGTCCCCCTGAGTTTACCTTGCACCCAGGCAGAAGCACATTTGCGTTCCGCTTTCTAGACGTTACCAATCCAGTGCACTGAGTGATTTAGTGGCCGTTTGGGGTTGGGGGTTTGGGCGTTTTCATATTTGCAGGTAGTCGGTAGGTGCACCAACATGGCTCGCCAGGGAGCGCTCGATTGGACAGTGATCGTCCTGACTTGCCAGCACAAGGACAGTGTTACGCCTTTCAGAGAGGTGAGAAGTATTAACTTCCATAAAAAACCTGTGACCTTTTTTCTTTTTTTACGAACTGACTGAAAGGCATTGTTGAACTTGAAACTTTCGTGTAGTCAAGTATCGTTTTTATGCCTTTCAGACAGCTGAGAAATAGCCCTACATATCTGATTGTGTCTGGTTTTCCTGTGGGAATTCACCAAAAACCCCCATTTGAACATACAAAATCACAGCTGGCCTGTATCAAAGGCCCACACGTGTCTGCCGTCGTTTTCCCCAGAGTTGGAAGTGCGGCAGCGGCGCGGATCTCTACCAAAGGGGGCGCTGTTGCTGACCGTAGCCGACCCCCAGGAGCGCCTGGGCAGCGGGGGTGCCACCCTCAACGCCCTGCTGGTGGCGGCGGAGCACCTCAGCGCCAGGGCCGGGCACACCGTGAGTGGCGAGCGACGTTGGCAGCGTCTTGGCCCCGTGATTGGCTGCGGGCGCGGAACCTCTGATTGGTCTGTGTGTCCCTGCAGGTGGTGACCGCTGACGCACTGGATGACGCCCACATCCTCATCCTGCACACGGTGAGGGAGGGAGAGAGAGAGGGAGGGAGGGAGGGAGGAAGGAAGGGAAAGAGGGAGGGAGAGAAGATGGGAGAGAGGAAGGGAGGGAAGGAGGGGGAGGGTGGAGCAGGAGATGTAGGTGGAAGTAGTGGAGGAAGATGAGAGGGAGAGGGTGAAAAAGCTAATAGAAAGGATGGTTTGAAAGAGCTGTGTGTCGTGTGCCATGTTTATGAGTGTGTGGATGTGTTCATGAGTGTTCAGGATGTGTTCATAACTCACTATTTTCCACCCTCCATCTCTTCCACACCCCCTCTCCATCTCTCCCCTCCCTCTCTCCCACAACCCTCTCCTCCCCCTCTCCCCCTCTCCTCCTCCCTCTCTCTCCCTCCCTCCCACACCCCCTCTCCCTCTCCCCCTCTCCTTCCCCCTCCTTCTCTCTCTCTCTCTCTCTCTCTCTCTCCCCCTCTCCCTCCCTCTCTCCCCCTCTCTCTCCAGGGGCGGGACTTCCCGTGGGACAGCTGTGGGCGGGCTTTCTGCTGGCTGCCTGTGCAGGAGAGTAAAGGGCTGGTGGAGCAGCCTGTGTGCTGCCTGGACCTGCTGCTGAGTGTCCTCACAAACCAGGTACACACACACACACCATACACACACCAGGTACACGCCAGGTACACACACACACACCATACACACATCAGGTACACACTCACACACCATACACACACCAGGTACACACCAGGGACACACCAGGTACACACACACACACCATATACATACCAGGTACACACCAGGGACACACACACACACACCATACACACATCAGGTACACACTCACACACCATACACACACCAGGTACACACCAGGGACACACACACACACACACACCATACACACATCAGGTACACACTCACACACCATACACACACCAGGTACACACCAGGGGCACACACACACGCTCCAGGTATACACACACACCATATACATACCAGGTACACACCAGGTACACACACACACATACACACACACACACCATATACATACCAGGTACACACACTCACACACACCATATACACACACACTCCAGGTACACACACTCACACACACACACACACACACACACACACCATATACATACCAGGTATACACACTCACACACACCAGATACACACTCATACACCGTACACACACCACGCACACCAGGTAAACACTCACACGCACTCACACACACACCAGGTAAACACTCACACACACTCGCGCACACGCAGTGAACACTTGGGCTGTGTGTTCTCTCCCCGTGCAGGTGTGCCCTGGCTCTCCTCCGGGTGTTTGGGTGTGCAGCACTGATATGATCCTGGAGTTACCCAGCAATCCCGGTGAGCTCCGGCCACTCCAGCCCAGTTCATCCTGTCCTTGGGTCACAATCCATCGGCAACAAAGAATAAATCCCAATCAGTTAGGATGGTACAAACAGGCCACCGTACCACTGCGATGACCCATCCGTACACAGCCACGGGGATTTACACTGTCCCTCTCCCTCTCTTCAGCCATGTCTTGGGACGGCTTCTATGGAGTTAGAGTG
>CM045898.1:46688518-46711018 GCA_025169545.1 Anguilla japonica
GAGCTGAACCAGGCTGGCTCATTATAGCCCTTTCCCACTGTAGAGCTGAACCAGGCTGGCTCATTATAGCCCTTTCCCACTGTAGAGCTGAACCAGGCTGGCTCATTATAGCCCTTTCCCACTGTAGAGCTGGAACCAGGCTGGCTCATTATAGCCCTTTCCCACTGTAGAGCTGGAACCGGGCTGGCTCATTATAGCCCTGTCCCACTGTAGAACTGAACCAGGCTGGCTCATTATAGCCCTGTCCCACTGTAGAGCTGAACCAGGCTGGCTCATTATAGCCCTTTCCCACTGTAGAGCTGAACCAGGCTGGCTCATTATACCCCTTACCCACTGTAGAGCTGAACCGGGCTGGCTCATCATAGCCCTTCTCGCCTTATTTCTCTTTCCTTCTCATCGTCATCCCTCCATCCCTCCCTCCTTTTCCACAGGCATCTCTTGATGATCCGTCTGCCACGTTCCTGAACCGCACGTGGACGGACTTCTACGAGCGCACGGGAATTCGGTGAGCCCCGCCCGAGGCACTGAGCGTGGTTAGCGGTTAGCAGTTAGCCTTGTTAGCGATTAGCGGTTAGCCTTGTTAGCGGTTATCCTGTCGGTCACACGAGGAGAAATGCACAGTCAAGTTAAGTCAAATTGTGAAAATGACTCATTTTTGTGTGACTTAAAGAAACAATTCGGACGGTTTTAGGCAAATATAGAAATTTTAAGAATTCGTTGTTCAGAGGGGACGAACTATCAGGTTTTCCTATATCAGCACACTGCTTGTTTTGCTTTACACACGCTCGCTACTAGCTCACAGAAATGATGAACTGTAATGATTCGTTGTGTTTGCTGCCAGACGGACAGCATCGGTAGGGCGTGTGGCTGAAGTGTAACGCAGCGTGGCGAAGCCTCATTGGTCACGGGGTCTCTAACAGTTCTCTCTCTCCGTGTCTCTGTCCCAGACCTGGCGACCTGGGGGGAGCGGGGGGCCATGGTGACGCCCGCCCCTGTCTCCTCGATGTCGCCTGTTCCCCGTGTTTCAGCCCCGGGGGGGCACCGTCGGGCTGGAGGGGGTGGGGTGGCTGCTGGGCGGGGCCGGGGGCGGGGCCGGGGCCTGGGACGCGGGCCGCTGGCGGGCGGCGTGGCGGCTCTCCCTGCGGGAGGTGCTGTCCTGCGCTGACCAGCAGGGGGAGCTGCGCTGGAGGGAGGAGCTGTTTTTCCGCGCCGCGCGGCGGAGGGCGGGGGACGGGCTGAGGGGCCGGACCGACCGCAGCCTCCTCCCCAGCGTCAGGGCCGCCGTCCTGGCCGGCCAGCAGGAGGCGCTGCTGCGCACGCTAGACGCTGGTGAGAGGGGGGGGGCTTTCAGGGGGGAGGGGGGTATGGTCGGGATCACAGAACCTGTAGCAGGTTCCTGAGTAGACTGCTTTTTCTGTCCTAATCTGTTCTGTGCACTGTTAGCACGTAGCCCCCCTAGCATCATAGCAACCTCTCCCTCTTTTTTCTCTCTCACGCATTCTCACACTTTCTCTATGTCTCTCTCCATCTTTCTCTCTTATTCTGCCTCTCTGTGCCTGTCTCCCTCCCCCTCCCTCTCTTTCTCTTTCTCTCTGTTCTCTGTCCCTTTCTCTCTCTCTCCCTCTCTTCCTCTTCCTGTCCCTCCATCCCCCTCTCTCTCTCCCCACCTCAGTGGCAGCAGGAAGCAGCGAGGACCTCGGCATAGCTGCCCGCAGTCTTGCCTGCATAGCGGATGTGCTCGGCTGCCTGGCTGGAGAGGGAAGGGGGGGCCTGAGAAGTGGGCCGGCCGCGAACCCTGCCTGGGCCCCCGCCTTCGCCCTGCTGGAGGGGGGGGACCTGCCAGGGGGGGTCCAGGCGCTGGCCGAAGAGAGACAGAACTGGAAGAGCAGGTGAGAGGAGTATGGAAAGTATGAGCCTCACTGCGCTATGATCCGCTAAGAAGCTCTCAGTGATGAATCCCAGGGTTCTGAGCGTTCCAGTGCCTCTGTGCCTGACCGTGTCCCCCACCGGGTGGCGCGTTTTTTGGGGGGGGGGCTTTGTGTGGTGTGGGTGCCCTTGTCCCGACACTTACCAGCACCTCCTCTGCTCAATTGTGGGTCTGAGTTTTGTTTGCATTGGCTGCGCAGGAAGTGCATTCCTCTGACGGGCTGCAGCTGCTGGCTGCGTGTGCTTTGGCGAATGCTTCAGCGCATGCTTGGTTGCATGCTTCAGCGCATGCTTGGTTGAATGCTTCAGCGCATGCTTGGTTGCATGCTTCAGCGCATGCTTGGTTGCATGCTTCAGCGCATGCTTGGTTGAATGCTTCAGCGCATGCTTGGTTGAATGCTTCAGCGCATGCTTGGTTGCATGCTTCAGCGCATGCTTGGTTGAATGCTTCAGCGCATGCTTGGTTGCATACTTCAGCGCATGCTTGGTTGCATGCTTCAGCACATGCTTGGTTGCATGTTTACTGGGCAGGAGCTGCACCACCCTGTGAAAGTGCTGAAGCTATGCAGGTATGTGCTTGGTTAGCACTTAGAGGGGAGTCGTCTTCTTGTTGCTGGAAGAGGTGTTGGTGGGCCAGTAGGGGGCACTATTCCCTCTGGCTCCTTAGACTTTTACAAAACAGGACATTACTTAACATATTTTCCTAACTAAACTGTACCTAGTACTCTGATTACCTACATACTAGTTTGTATCTAACACTGTATTTACATTACAGGCATTTAGCAGACGCTCTTATCCAGAGCGACGACGTATTCAGCCTGGTCTTGGAAACCCCCAGAGTTTCTGTCTTTACTATGTGGCCTGACGGGCTATTCCACACTTGACTACTCTCTGCATGAAAAAAAGCATCCTATTGTCTTGCGGAATTTACCTTCTGCTCATTTCTATGTCCCCTCATTCTACTAATAGAACTCAATCTGTAGGATCTCTTGTAGTCATCCTAGGTGTTATATAAACTTGTAAGTGCCCTTTTCAGGTTGATTCCACTGAGTCATGACCGTGTTTGCGTTTGACTGCCCCCTGCAGGCCGGATCTGCTGGTGCGCGCTGCGAGGCACTACGAAGGGGCGGGGCAGGTGCTGCTGCGGCAGGCTGTGATGTCAGCGCAGCGCTTTGTTTCCATTGGCCAAGGGAAGTTGCCGCCAATGGGGGAGTGGCAGGAGGTGGAATGCCCGGCCAGGCTGGACCTATCAGGTGAGACTTTCCCACTGCATGAGAAAAAAGGCAGATCTCAGGATATCTGTATGTTTTAAAAGAAAAAAAAACATCTTATCCTCCAATGTAGAGTGACCAGTAGCAATCGTAAGCATGATTTATTTGATTGTTGATGTATTTATTTTGCCACAAATCAGCTCCTGGATTTAATGCAGTTGGCTACTTCACTCCCAGGCAGTGGTCCAGTGGCCCGTTGCTAAGCTACTGTCACTGCCCCTTCTCAGGTGGGTGGAGCGACACCCCGCCAATCGCGTTTGAGCGCGGCGGCGCCGTGGTGAACGTGGCTGTCAGGGTGGGCGGCAGGCGGCCAATCGGGGCCAGAGCTCGCCGGATCAGGGAACCCCATCTCCTGTTGGTCAGCTCCAGCGGTGGGCGGGACTGCCAGGTTGCCACGGAGACCGTGTGCCTCACCCTGCGGACCTGGAGGACCACTGCCAGCCGCACGCCCCAGGTGAGGGCACACGCGTGTGCTGTGTGTCCGTGTTCACGTGTCCCACAACACGCAGTACGGCATTACGTTACTCTGATATGTACAGGTAAATGCACATGTTTCTGCTACACTGTGACATGCTCTGGATGAGACCACGCGCTGTATTAATGTCATGTGATTCATTATATTGCATGTAGTCTTGAACCCAGGACGTCTCCGAAGAGTGACTCAACAGGGTTGAGGGGACATTCCGGAGTGGGGTTGGGGAAACATTTTGTGCATTTGGGGAACTGATTTATAATTAGGTGTTGGCACAATCAGCATGTTCTGATGTATCGTATTCAGCTAACTTGTCCCAAGTCCAGTGAAGAACAAAGATATAGGGGTGCTAGAGAAGAGGGGTGGGATTGATTGGGATTGTTCGTCACGCCCCTGTTTCCCCGTGTCGGCCCGGTTCCGCAGGTGCCCTGCTGAAGGCGGTGTGCGTGTGCAGCGGCCTGGTCACCTTCCCTTCCCAGCAGCCCCTGGGGCAGCAGCTGCAGCAGCGCTGGGGCGGGGGGGTGGAGCTGCGCAGCTGGTCGCTGCTCCCCCACGGATCTGGCCTTGGTAAGAAACGGCTGATCTCAGATCAGCCTCCTCAACCCCTGTCCTCACACAGCTGATCTCAGATCAGTCTCCTCAACCCCAGTCCTCACACAAACGCTGATCTCAGATCAGTCTCCTCAACCCCAGTCCTCACACAAGCTGATCTCAGATCAGTCTCCTCAACCACAGTCCTCAAACGACTGATCTCAGATCAGTCTCCTCAACCCCAGTCCTCAAATGACTGATCTCAGATCAGTCTCCTCAACCCCAGTCCTCACACAGCTGATCTCAGATCAGTCTCCTCAACCCCAGTCCTCACACAAGCTGTTATGACAGAATGCTGGAGCTGATCTGAGATCAGGAGACGCAGCCGATGGGATTTTATCCTGTAGTGTGACCACACCCCCCCCCCCTCACCTGTGACAGGTACGAGCAGCATCCTGGCGGGGGCCCTGCTGGCTGCCGTGTACAGGTGCACCGGTCGCACCTTCGACACCGACTCCCTCATCCACGCCGTGCTGCACCTGGAGCAGATCCTGACCACAGGTGAGAGAGCGGAACTCCACCGCACAGCAGTAACAGCACCGCTGCTACGGTGTGCGGTATCACCGGATATTTAATGACTGAAATCGTATTTCAATTGGAATGACTGAAATTGCAATGAAAAGCCAGGCTCAGCGTTTCTGTGTAAATATTCTCATTCTCCAAAGGAAAGCCCTTGGCTTGGGTATGAAATGACTTTGTGAGCAACAGCATCCGGTTAGTGGTAACTATGGATAAGTAGATGCAATTCCATATTTGTACACTAGAGGGGAGGAATGTGATGAAGCAGTGGTAACCAACCCTGTTCCTGGAGATCCACCATCCTGCAGGTTTTCATTTCAGCCCTAAGTTGGCACACCTGACTCTACTAACTAGCAACTCAACAAGATCTCTGATTGCTGAATGAGGTCCGCTTTGCTTGGGTTGGAATGAAAAACTGCAAGACAGTAGATCTCCAGGATCTGGGTTGGTTTCCACTGTGATCAGGGCTTCTGTGTATGCACTGACATTAGCTTCATTGCAGTGTCAGCTCTCTGTGTCTCTAATAGGACGTCTTTGTTCACTGCTACTACCTTTTTTTTGTTGCATTGTTTGGTTCCTCTTTTTGCAGGGTGTGTTCCCATGTGATTTGTGTTTATAGGGTTTCTCTGTGAGAAAGCAGAACCCTGGAAGGGATTTTGGGTGGTTCTTGTTTACTCATGTTGACACTCTTGTTGTTACTCATCAGTATTTCAGCATCTCTTTGCTCTTTTTTTCAGCCTATTTTTTTTGACATGGTCTTTTTGCACGCTGTCAGGATTTGCATTTTGGCACAGGGAGAAAAGTTTATCGGGGAAGTTTTGTTATTTTCGAAACCCCTAACTACGACCTTTGGGAAATTTTGTTAGTAGGAGTGAGTAAAGCCGCATTTGAGGAACTCAGTGCATTTCCACCGCAGGGACCACGGTCTAAATTAAGTTCCGGGGACTTTATTTTACCCCCAAAAAAGTCCCTGCGTGGGGGGTAGTACTTTCCAGAAGTACCGGAACTTTTGGGGTGGGGCGCAAGCGCTGAATATTTCTGATTGGTCGACTACTTGCAGTATTTTATTTCAGCCACCATTTTTAAAAGTGTGCAGCCGCAAACCGATTTATTTTCATAATAATAACTTGAATTCAAACTTGTATGTTATGCAGCGCAGTAGCATACTTTTGGTTATAGCCAGCCAACGTCTTGGAACAGATGAGAAATTAAGATTGAGGATTATAACATGTGTTCTAATATGCTCTTCTGTTCTTTTCTTGCTTTAGTATTTGTTTTATAAAATGTTAAGCATTCGTGCTGGGACAGCATATTAAATACCAAAACATTCAAACGGTTTAATTCGGTTGCTGAATATTTTCTTCCGGATTTTCTTTGTTAGCCCGTTATAATTGACTCAAAATGTTTGACACAGTTATGTGAGGTACGCGGTAATTCTGCATAATTTACATTGGTGATACAGTAAAAGCAAACTGGAAATCACCTTCCGCACTTTTTGTCAGGGTGAAATAACAGGTTAATTCTAGTAATCGTCCCTTTTGCTTTTTCAGACTGCCATAATTTTACTCTTCGATTCTTCAATTCCGCAAAAAGACCAGGAAGACTATGGACTAATTTATGGTGCATGGTTTGCATCTGGAGGGCACACTTCGCTGCTCCGTTAGCAGTAACTTTGAAGGAAAGCAAACGGTGGCTGTACCACTGAAATATTAATTTAAATTTTCACGCAAGTCTGAGTTTTCATTCTATTTATTCTTGTCATTTTGCGATTAGCCTATATGGAATTGACGATGTGTCGAAGTAATCAATTCAACAGCAAATTGTTTACAACGTGTGCATGTTTTCTGCTGTTGTTGCCAGTTAGCCTATATTGGAAATGTGAATGCATTCTGTCGCCCCAGATGTCAAGACATGAAAGTGAATGTTCGCATAAAAACATAATGAATGTGTTTGAGAGGATATATAAAACAGTTACAATCTGACTATTGGCCTGTTATATCCTATTTGTTGCATAACAACGGTCTAAGTCGAACTACCAACGAGAGTTTTCCTTGACAACGGTAAAATATGCCCAAACGGCCGCGGAAGAATATTTCAATTTCAGGTGATTAAGTCGATAAAAATCAATAAATACTAAAGTAACTATATATAGTCATTGTTGGTATAAGTGGAATAAACCCCTCCGGGCTGTCCCGGTTAATAGAAAATAATGTAGGCTACTTCGGTGGTAGTATGGGGTTACAGAAGAAATCATACGACAGATAGACCGACGACAACGTCGCTTTTTCATACGTCAGTGGACTAATTTGCCTAATCTTCGCGGGTCTTTAGACCCCGGTGGAAACGCAGACAACAATGGGCTGAAGGAACCTTCTAGTTCCTTGAAAAGTAGTTCCTGGGACTAAAAGTTCTGGGTACTTTGGGTGGAAACGTGGCTTAAAAGTGCTATAGAGACATTAGAAGCCCAGAGATCACCTGATGTGTATGCTGTGGTGCTGGGCCGCACACCTGCATCTTGGAGTCCATGCCTGGCACCAGCACCCCCCTCTGGCTTCGTCTCAGAGGTCTGGGGACTTGTTTCTAGCGCTCGAGAACCTCGGAGGTGTTGGGAATTGTTGCCTGCCTCAGTATTTGAAGATCTTGGGAATTATGTGACTCAGTAACTCAGTGGTCTTATGACTTAGATTCTACTCCTAAATCTCAGAGATCTTGGGACTTGTTGCCTAGTTCATTACTCAGAGATCTTGTGACTTGGAGTCTACTTCTGAATCTCAGAGATCTTGTGACTTAGATTTCGGCTATTAAAGAGTTCTCTTGGGACTTGTACCCTGCTCAGCGTGACACGTGGGGCTCTGACCCGAAATCCCAGCATCCATACCAGGGACACCGTCATGCTTTACAACATCAGCACTGGCTCTAGTGGGTTCCTGTAAGACTGGTTCTGAATACTTTGAAGCTGCAAAATAATTGCAAAGGAAGATGCAGATGAGGTGAAAGCAATGATGGTTTATTAATAAACATAATGAACGGTTAAGTCTGAGCAGACGTGAACATATTCATTACCTATAGTTTGACACAAGATGACACAAGATGACATCCTGGCTAAGGCAAATAAAAATGCATAAATTTACCAACAATGTACATAGCCAAATAATTCCATACAGAAATGACCACGGTAGGCACCTCCTGACCCTTTGGACTTCCCTTAAATGCCCCCCCCCCCCCTTTATTCCTTCCCATGAGTATCTGCTTTGCCTCTCCTATACCCCTTGTGTCTATCAGTTCATTTACCTGTCCTCAGCTCCTTCAATACATTACATTACAGGCATTTTTTTACAGGCACACACAGCTTTTACATAGCATTTTACATAGTTGTATCCATTTATACAGCTGAAGCAATTCCGGTTAAGTACCTTGCCCAAGGGTACAACGGCAGTGTCCTACCCGGGAATCGAACCTGCAACCTTTCGGTTACAAGCTACGCTCCTTCCCCCACAGTCATTATACTATCCCCATTTATTTTATACATGCCAGTATATTTCTGTCAAGTCCGTATTACGCTCCGGGCTCATGGCTGTGGCTCTTCCTGGATCCTGTCTGGAGGTCACCTGACCCAGGGACGCTGTGGGACTGTGTGTGTGTCCCGCCCCATCCTGTCTTTCCAGCTTGCTTCCTACTGTTGTTTTTTTTTCTTCATGTTTTTAAGATCATCTTTTAAAGGATATCCCTTTGTCCGGCACATCCAGTCCATTTATGTTTGTCAAGATTAACGGCAGCCTGTGATTATCTGTAGATTTTAAACGATGATTGACATGGTGAAGGACATGATTTGTGTGCTCCTGAACAGCCCCCCTGTGGCAATGTGCCTCTTTCCAGGCGGGGGGTGGCAGGATCAGGTCGGGGGGCTGGTGGGGGGGGTGAAGATCGCACGCTCCAGGGCCTGTTTGCCCCTGAAGGTGGAAGTGGAGCGTCTGGATCTCTCTGAGGACTTCCTGTCATCACTGCAACAGCGCCTCCTGCTGGTCTACACGGGAAAGACACGTCTGGCTCGAAATCTACTGCAGGTCGGCCTGCACATTGCTTTTATTTACTGCAGTAGGATGAACACTTCCTGTTGACACGGTATTGCACTGAGAGCACTTCCTGTCTCTTCTGTAATGAACAAGGCACTTCCTGTCTGTACTGTCAATAACTAACACCCTCCCTCAGCTTCATAGCCCACTCTGAAACAAGTGATTTTTTTTCTGATAATTAGTTCTACATGGTCGTTTTTATATAAACAAACCAATAAAATAAATAAACTTCTAAATTTAAATGAGATACGAAATGTGCTGCGTGGCGCTGAAATGCGTGCAGTCACGGAACAGGAAGTGGCGATTGTGGCGAGCGCTCTGGTGATCTCTTCCCGGCACAGGATGTGGTGCGGAGCTGGTACAGCCGCCTGTCGTCCATCGTGGAGAACACCGAGCAGCTGGTGAGCAACGCGGAGGAGTGCGCCCGCGCCTGTGTGGAGGGTGAGAGTGGGCGGGGCCGGGTGGGCAGGGCTGGGCGGGCAGGGCCGGGCGGGCAGGGTCGGGCGGGGCTGGGGAAGGTGTGGGTCACTGAAGTTCTTCAGAGTGAGCTTGGCCAACCCCCCCCCCTCTCTCTCTCAGGTTCCCTATCCAGGCCGTACAGGCAGCAGCTCAACCCTCCCTGAGTCAGCTCAACAGCAACTGATTTACAAGATTCGCACACTTCCTTTTATATAAGCAAACCAAAAAAAAAAAAAAAAAAAAAAAAGAACTTTAATTTAAACGAGGCTGAATGTACTGTGCTGCCCTGAATTCATGCAATCACAGAACAGGAAGTGATTTTGTGGTGAAACGGGTAATGCGGCTAACCCTATAGCCCTAAATCCTGCCCCCGCCCCCCCGCGCAGGCTCCCTGTCCCGGCTGGGCGCCTGTCTGGACCGGTACTGGCTGCAGAAGAAGGCCATGGCCCCGGGGTGCGAGCCGGGGGCCGTGCGGAGCATGATGGCCGCCCTGCGACCTTTGACCCTGGGCCAGAGCCTGGCGGGGGCGGGGGGAGGCGGCTTCCTCTTCCTGCTGACTCGAGAGCCTCTGCAGGAGGAGGCAGTGAGACAGGTGCTCAGTGACACACAGGTGAGTATAGTGAGACAGGTGCTCAGTAACACACAGGTGAGTGCAGTGAGACAGGTGCTCAGTGACACACAGGTGAGTATAGTGAGACAGGTGCTCAGTGACACACAGGTGAGTGTAGGGAGACAGGTGCTCAGGAACACACAGGTGAGTGTAGGGAGATAGGTCCTTAGGAACACACACTCTCTCACTGATACACATACACACACAAATACTCTCGCACACACACACGTACTCTCGCACACACACACACACACACACGTACTCTCGCACACACACACGTACTCTCGCACACACACACACACACACACACACACACGTACTCTCGCGCACACACACACACACACACACACACACACACGCACACACGTACTCTCGCACGGTCTGAATGCCAGCCTGTCTGTCTCTCCTCAGGGCCTTGGCGACTTCAGCGTTCACTCAGTGGAGATCGACATGCAGGGCATCTCCCTGCTGCAGCCGCCCCAGAGCAGCGAGCCCGGCCTGACTCCGCCCCCCTAAAGCCCTCCTTGTAATCATCCAATCATCTTACTGCGATCACAGGACCTCCTGGCCTTATCCAATCATCTTACTGCGATCACAGGACCTCCTCGCCTTATCCAATCATCTTACTGCGATCACAGGACCTCCTCGCCTTTCTCATCTTTTTTTAACCAGAGCTGCAAGGTGTCAGGAAACACCAGAGACCCTTATTATAAAGAGCACAGAGATCACTCACTCACACGTCATTGGGCTCCTTATGCAAAGTGACCGGGCCCAGCTTGACTGCCCATTGGCTGCATCATTGGGGCACATTCATTTAGAAAGCAATCATTGGTCAGCTGCCCTTTTCCCTCAGTTCCTGTATGTCTGTAATGTAAGTTCATACTTCACTTTCACATCGAACCCAACTGACAGTTTGCAGTCACTGGACCTCTAACATGTTTGTGTGTCCAGAACTGGGTGAAGAGGAAAAGGGCTTTCCTGTTCTCAGCTCCGTCTGCTTGGATTACAGAAAAACTCTGAAATTCCACACTTTCACAACCATGAATGAGTTCACAGCTCAAGTCACAGATGTTTTTGGGAACGCACTGGGACAGTGTCTTTCTGTAGAGTATGTGGTGTTCTGAGTAACTTCCCTTTTTTTTCCCCCACAGCAAACCTCTCATTCCCTTCCTTTTTTACCCCCCCAATCCCCCCATCCAGTCTCCTCTCCTGTATCCTAAACGCATCCCCCCGTCCAGCAGTCTGATCGCTGCTACGTCTTTATCCGTCCCCATACCAGGAGCCGTGGCGCGACGACTTTACCGTCCCCATGGCAGGAGCCCCGGTGTAACATCTTTTTGCTTCCCCACTGAGCCCAGTGCCCTGTGCTGGGGTTCCGGTCTCACCGTGTCGATTGTTGGTGCCTTGCTCTGCCTTGCTGCCAGGGTCTCCTTCGGCCTTACTGAAGGCCTCGGACGTAGGCTGACCAGATGTCCTTTTTTTTCCCCACCAGACATCTCTTTGATTTGGAACAGAAAAAATACAGCCAGGTGGAATCTTGAATTCCTAAAAATCTTAGTTAGGTTGTCCTTGTTCCATACACTGTATATGAACAACAGCCTAGTATTACAGTATGTTTATAACACCACCCTGCATCGTCCTTTTAAAAAAAAGATCCAATATCTGGTCACCCTGCGAATCTGGTGTACGTCAGTTGAGAAATCACGAAGTGCTACTTTTGATACATTAAATTGTGCACTTTATAAACCTACCATGTAGCTCGGCTCTCTCATTCGCATTTCCTGGTACGTAGTCATGATTACTACAGACAGAAACACAAATGAAAACGACTGATTAAGGTCAATATTGCTATTCATTTATTTTGTGAGAACACGTACAAAAAATCAAATCCGGAGGCGTTTGAATGTGTGTTTTTAATACGGTTTTGAGCTGGAAAGTTTGGCGATGGCGGTGATGAGGAATGTTTGTGCAGTCAGACCCGCGTCAGTTCCTCACACCGAGAGGATGTGACTCAGGCGGCCGTCACATCCACGTGCGTCACGCCCAGGTTACTGAGCCGAGTCTGTGAGCGCGTGTGTGTGTGTGTGTGTGTGTGTGAGTGTGAGTACCTGTTGGTGTGTGTGTGTGTATGTTGGTGTCTGTGTGAGTGTGTGAGTACCTGTTGGTGCGTGTGTGTGTGTTCATTAATTGCTCAGTGCAGAGGGATGACACTCCTGGCTGCAGTAGCTCTGGGGCAGGGGCTACTTGCTGGGGCAGTAGCTCTGGGGCAGGGGCTACTTGCTGGGGCAGTAGCTGGGGGCAGGGGATACTTGCTGGGGCAGTAGCTGTGGGGCAGGGGCTACTTGCTGGGGCAGTAGCTGTGGGGCAGGGGCGACTTGCTGGGGCAGTAGCTGTGGGGCAGGGGCTACTTGCTGGCCACCATAGACAGCTGGTCCCGTATCCGCCCCAGTCCATCCAGCATGGTGTCCAGGGTCTCTCTGCTCAGCTCCACCGTCACCGCGGAAACCGAGTCTCCGCCCCCCAGGGCCAGGGGGTCCTGAACCTGCAGTGCGCGAGGTACAGAAAGATGAAGGTCAAAGGTCACACGCTGAAGGCAGAGGTCAGAGGTGACACTGACACTGCGGAAGGCCCAGGGCCGTACCAGTGGGTGTACCAGGGGGTGTACCAGGGGGTGTACCAGGGGGTGTACCAGGGGCATACCAGGGGGTGTACCAGGGGGAGTACCAGTGGGTGTACCAGGGGGTGTACCAGGGGTGTACCAGGGGCATACCAGGGGGTGTACCAGGGGGTGTACCAGGGGCATACCAGGGGGGTTTGTACCAGGGGGTGTACCAGGGGGTGTACCGGGGGCATACCAGGGGTGTGTACCAGGGGGTGTACCAGGGGGCGCACACCAGGGGCCGTACCAGGGGCGTACCAGGGGGTGTACCAGGGGGTGTACCAGGGGGCGTACCAGGGGGTGTACCAGGGGGTGTACCAGGGGCATACCAGGGGGTGTACCAGGGGGTGTACCAGGGGGTGTACCAGGGGCCGTACCAGGGGGCGTACCAGGGGCCGTACCAGGGGCATACCAGGGGGTGTACCAGGGGGCGTACCAGGGGGTGTACCAGGGGGTGTACCAGGGGCCGTACCAGGGGGTGTACCAGGGGGCGTACCAGGGGGCGTACCAGGGGGTGTACCAGGGGGTGTACCAGGGGGTGTACCAGGGGCCATACCAGGGGGTGTACCAGGGGGTGTACCAGGGGCATACCAGGGGGTGTACCAGGGGGCGTACCAGGGGGCGTACCTTCATGTGCACCAGGCAGGTAGGCACTGCCATGCGGCTCACTGAGTCCGAAGCAGTCCACCAGCTGGGGCAGCGAAACATGTCTACCCAGACAGACAGACAGACAGGCAGGCAGACATATCCAGGCAGGCAGCTGGGGCAGCGAAACTAGGGGCAGACAGACAGACAGGCAGACAGACAGGCAGGCAGGCAGGCAGACAGACAGACAGACAGACAGACAGGCAGACAGACAGACAGGCAGGTAGGCAGGCAGACAGATGCACACACACACCACGCATACAGATTTTAACCTCATCGGGTACCACAGATATATATACACCAAGAGCTAATTGTCAGGGATGCTTTAAGACTTCTTTACATTTTTATTCTCAGAAAACAGATTTCCTGTTTGTCCTGAAGCATGTGCTACAGTCAGGACGACACGGACGACTGGAGCAGTGTTCAAACGGTATGGATTGCAACAGCGAATGTCGTCCATGTTAACACACCACGGAATTCCCCAAATTTGTGACTAGGCAGCTAGGGGTGTTGGCAGCAGGGAGACAAATTGTTCATTTTATGGCTTAAAGGAGGGGAAAAAAAATCGAGGACCTGAATGGATTGCGCAGGTTAATACGTTTGTCACCTTATTCTGCCAGTAGCCCAGCTAGACTTTTTCCCCTCAATCTAGAGAAACACTGCTCTACCTAAGAGTAGCTGCCCAAACAGAAGTCTGTCATTGGCGATTTAGCGAACAGATGGCCCCTTGGGGAACTACGTGTGTGAGTGCACAAACACACGCACGCAGTAACACACGTGACAGAGGGGTAGGTTCCTGGCAACACTGCTGTTACCGTCCCTCTCAGAGCAGGTTAATGTGCGTTTCTGATCGTAACACAACAGGGAAGAGGTCTTACTTTGACTGGAAAGGGCATCATTTCTCCATGTTGGGCTGATAAAAAGACAAGATTTACCATAAGCTGGAGGCATTGGATTAATAACCAGGATACAAGCATTGTAAATGACGATAATCTTGTGCCTGTGGCTACCTATATTCAGCAGTGTGGATGGGGATATGTAGTTATGTGGGTGGGGTTTAGTTAAGTTCTTATACAATACAGTGGGTTTAGTTAAGTGGGAAAGGTTTGTAGTAATATTTGTGGTTACATGAGTGGAGTTTGTAGTTATGTGAGTAGGATGTGTGGCAATATGGGCAGGGTCTGTAGTCATGTGGGTGGGATTTGTAGTTTTACGGGTCATACCTGTGCTCCAGCAGGATCTTTGTGAGGAGGTTTTTCAGGCTGGTGTGGAAGGTGTCAGGGAAGAGGCGTGTGATCTGCTCTGGGCCTGTCAGGCCGTGAAAGAGCACGTGATGAGAGAGTGTGTGCAGAGCCCTCAGCAGCTGGGAGAGAGAGAGAGCCAAACATGAGGGGTACCCTTCAATTCATCATGAGCCTCAAAAGAGAACGGGCCCTAGCTGCTCTCAGTGACTCGCTAATTTCCACCAATCACCTGGATTGGCTGTAGGATCTAAAATCTTGATCAGTTCTGTGATTTACAGCATGTGGCAGCTCCACCAAAATTAAAGCCCCCATGAAGCATTATTTTTCACATAAAAAAAACCATGAAGCAAGATGGCAGTTGTCATTCACACCCCCCCCCCCCCCCCCCCCCCCCCCCCCCCCCCCCCCCCCCCCCCCCCCCCCCCCCAAAAAAAAAAAATAATAATACACTCCCCCAAATACAAAGCAGCCTCATGGTAACATTTATGCCTGTAACATCTAGGCCTATACGTTGAACACAAAAGTGCACTTAGACTATGGTGGGTGGAGGTCCTGCCCTTCCCAGCATGCCTACCTGCTGGGCTTCGCTGGCGGACACGGACAGCGTTCCCGCGGCGCTCTCGGCGAGCCGCTGAGATTCCGGCGCTCCGGACGGGAAGCTGTCCTGGCACAGCTGCCGCACGGCATCCTTAGAAGGCGCCTGAAACGGGAACAGCACCAACAGGAAGCAGAGGACAGTAAAAGGTCACGACCTCTGGGCAGCGGACAGGTCTTGGACCACATTCTGCTAACCCCTTAGGCAACTAAGGTCACCTTTGCTGGTGGATTTGAACCCCCAGTTTAGATCTCTGTGAGATTGCTGACAGACGTTCTACACCTTGTTGCTCAAATCACAGTCCTCGAGGGCCAATCGTACCCCTCCTTTACCTGGGAGTCAGATGTGAAGACAAGCTGGCCATTCAGTTGCACTAATTGTTCAGTTAATTGCCTGGGAGAAAACGAAACCAGGACCAGATTTGGATTCGAGGGCCAGATTTCAGTACCAGTGTTCTAGACTAATTGTTGAGCGGGTGGTAGAATCTTGAGGTTTAAATTTCAAGCTATGGTTGTTGCCAAATGACCAATTGCTGGTGCTAAATGAGCTAACTGGCTGTATACACCAACACTGATTCACTTGCAGATTAAATCACAGTAAAATGTTTCATACAGAGACACAAGAACAGTATGTGGCTGTCGTTCATGCACTTATCAAGAAATGTTTCTAAAATGTCAGATGGCGTAAATGTTAGGGATAAGTAATCAAGGCCAGACGTTGCCATGGGAATCAGAAACCTATACGGCCCTCCTTGCCCAGCTCTGCTCTGAACGAAATCACACCGGAGTAAAACACTGCAAAAAAAAGGATACTAAACGTCACTGCTCTTTAGCCATCACTTGTCATAGCAACCCTAAAATCAAGGTATTCTTTTATTTCCAATGACAATTATTTAAACGAGTTTGTTCCTAATACGTTATAGACTACGTCAGATAAATAATACAGCGCGTTTCTGCACATATAAGGATTTCGCCCATATGTGATGGTGTAAGTTAGCTGTTTCGCCACCACAGAACAACACACTTTATTTCATCTGCATTAAATAGAGTAATGAGGAGCGAACGTACCCTCAAGTTAACTAACAAAAACAGCAAGTTATTTTATAAGCACGTTACAGTTCATCTGGCATCGCAAAAAAGGCCCACAAATAATGTAGGTAGCTACCTTCAAAAGCAACTGTAATGAAGCGAAATGTTCCTCCGGTATCGTGTCCATTTTGGCTCATGTGATATGATATCACGTGATATGTGACGCTCAGTATGTTCTGGGAAATGTAGTCCGAGCAATGTAGACGTCGCAGTTTTGCTCGATAAATACAATTTCATAGAAGAACCACGTAAATGGTAAAATGCAATTAATTTGCCGTAAGGGAAAAAATAAAACACCCGCCCAAATTCGCCACAATTAGAGAATATGAAACAGAAACATATCAAAAAAGTTTGTAAAAGTTACGCTTTTTATCTTGCAATTTAAGACTGAGACTTCACGAGAAAAGGAACTTTAAACTGTTCTGCTCTTTTCCAGTTTTCCCAGCGAAGAATGCACTTCTAAAATTAGCTTCGCGTTTCCTCCATGGAAGTGCTACATTAATAACCAAACTAAGGTAACCCCATTGTTTCTAATCCTCTGTTCCCTCTGCGCGGCCCCAATTCTTTTTCCCCTGGGCAGTCCGCTTTTATTTGGCTACAACCGGGCAAATCGGGGGACAGCGAATCGTCATTTATGTGAAACCATTACACTTCAAAGCAGATAATCTTCCACGTGTGTTTACAAGGCAATTTTTTAAATTATCTATAAGGTTATTCATAATTTTGTATAAATTGTGTTACTACTAGCCTACTACTACTACTAATAATAATAATAATAACAACAACAATAATAATAACAAAATAGCAACAGCAATAATCATCGATGTAAATAAGTGAGCCAGTACTTGCAGCGGGGGTGTATCTATGTTCCCAGGGTCCTAAGTTCTACTGCACCTGACGAAACGTTGTGAACTGTTTTTCATAATTTATTGGGAAATATTATTATTATTGAGGACTTCCGCGCATAGCTAAGCCATTTGTTTGCTGATAGACCTAGTTGACATCGTTTTCATGGAGTAATACAGAAAATCATTGATTTACTGTCTCTGTCTCTATCTACTGAACACAGATAAGATTTCATGTAGAGCTGGGGAACATAGGACCCTTTGTCATGTTCCCATTATGTGCCATATAAATTTGGGGAACATAGGACCCTGGGGACATAGGAATGACCCCTTGCAGCAGCCATACATACCCGAACCATAACACCGTTACACCATATTCTGTAGATGACGTGGGGGGTGCTTTGGATCTTGGGCAGTTCCTTTTCGACATCCACACTTTGCTTACGCCATCACTCTGATAAAAGTCAATCTTGGTCTCATCTGTCCCCAAGACCATTCTCCAGAACTCTGCAGGCCCTTTATGGTATTTTTTAGCAAACTGTAACCTGGCCATCCTGTTTTTTGTGGCTAACTAGTGGATTGCATCATTCAGTGTAGCCTTTGCAGTTCTTCTGGTAGTGAAGTCTTCTGCTGACAGTAATCACTGATATACCCACGCCTGCCTCCTGAAGAGTGTTTCTGATCTGTTGGGCAGGTGTTTGGTTTTTTTCTTCATTTTGATGAGAATTCCTCAGTTGTCAACTGTGGAGGTCTTGCTTAACCTACCAGGCCCTTGGCAATTACTTAGCTCACCCGTACTCTCTTTCATTTTAATGATGTTCCAAACAGTTGATTTTGGTAAGCCTAAGTTTTGGCCTACGTCTCAATTTTTGTCTTATTTCTCAGCCTCATAATGGCTTCCTTGACTTTAATTGCCACAACTCTGGTCCTCTCATTGACAAACGCCAATCACAGACTCCAAAGGCAATCAAAAGCCTAGAATCAAGACTAGATACCAAAAGCTCTCTTATACCTGCACTAAGGAAGCAATTAAAGACACCCAACTAATCAGAAGCACATTTGTCCCAAACATTATGGTCCCCTGAAATGAGGAGACAATGCGTAAAAAGTGCTGTAATTTCTACATGGTGAAACCAAATGTATAAGTGTATCCCTTAATAAAAGCTGAGAATCTGCACATTAACCACATGTCAATTGTCTGATCAGAAATTTAAAATTGTGCAAAAACAGGGCCAAAACAAGAAAAGATGAAAAAAAAAAGTCTTTGTCCCAAACATTATGGAGCTTACTGTAAGGAGTACCGCAGTATTACACAAGTGTAGCAGTGATATGGGAAAAATTTTTGCTTTTGTTAGCAGTGGTAGATTGTGCTGCAGATTTGGAAGACCCACAGATTACTTCAGTTCGTGTCATTAAAAGGGCACGAAAAGAGGAAATAAAATAAAAAAGACTGACATAAGTTTTGAGACGTGTAATTTTTTGCAACAACAACAAAAAATGTCCGCCTTGTCGTAAGCACTCAGCGTGTGAGCTAGGCTGCCAAAATACTGTATGGGGAACTGTTAGGCCCCACTAGTTCCTCCTTATTAATCTGAAACCTCCCCACAGGCACCAGCTTGTTGATCCGAACGTTGAACGTGCCTGATACCTGAAATTTCTCACGATCACTGGGTCATGTGATCACACTGACATTCCAGCCTATGTTCCTGTCCTTCTTGAACTCAGAACTGGAACGTGATCTTTTACTTTAGTACGATGGTGTCACGCAGGCTTTTTTAGCTACTTCGGATTACGGGTCTCTAGGATTCTTTGCGTGGTGCTTTCTATTCTGTGAGATAAGGAGATATTTTCCCGTAACCTCCTACATGTATATGTGCGCAGATTATATCAGGCCCTGTGTACGCTTATCTTTGCACGTTATTTTTATTTGATCCTTTACCCTTGACATGCTGCTTTGCTGGGCCATGCTTTGTGCCATAAGACAGGGGCGCTTGCAAAATGCACAAATAATTTGAGATGTTAACAGGCATAGTTTTCATTTGACACAGGAAGCCTGCCATTAGGGGAAATATGGATAGTGATCTTTGCTCTTAGTGCACAGCGTGATGCTAATGTGCACAGCCTGATGCTAACATGCACAGCCTGATGCTAACACGTACAGCCTGATGCTAACACGTACAGCCTGATGCTAACATGCACAGCCTGATGCTAACGTGCACAGCCTGATGCTAACACGTACAGCCTGATGCTAACATGCATTGCCTGATGATAACGTGCACAGCCTGATGCTAACATGCATTGCCTGATGCTAGCATGCATGGTGGCTTTACAGGGACTACTAATTGAGTTATTATGGCTTTGATTGATTGAATTCAGCTGTTTTTAGGAACATAGGTTGCTGTGAATGTCACTGTTGACCCTGTGTGGCCTTCCATTCTGAAGAGGCAGCATTGCTGCTGCACACATTATCTTTAGTCTCGCCCTGTCGCTGTGCAACCCACGCTGGTGCCTTACCCACGCTGACACAAGGTCTGTTGCAGGCTATTGGTGGGAAAAGATCATTCTACCACAGCTGTGAATAGCCACAAGTGTGTGTTGAATGTCACACTGTGGGGGCGGTGAAGTTCTTTTTGAGAATCCTGTCACCTGTAAAACGTTTTTTTTTTTCTTCTTCTGTGTTCCTGTGAGTGCTGAGAATAGCATAAAGACATTGACCACATGGAATCTGTACTCTGAAAAACCAGACAACCCCCTGCTTTAATTTCATGATTTACTATTGGGTTATTTCAGTGGCTAAAAAAAGAATAATGCACCTAGTCACCTAGTCTAGGTATTTGTATTTAATTGACATGCAGAACTAGAAATTATACTCGCGGTTTCATCACTGTCATTTACGTACAAGCAAGTAAACTATAGGCTATAGACAGATAAATAAAACGTAGGATACAGTTGTTTTGCTGCCGGGAATACTGCACTTTCACCAAATACACCCCCCCCCCCCCCCCCCAGCCAATGGCCACACACACACACACACACACACGCACCATCTCAGAAGCCGCACCATCTCAGAAGCACGTGCTCATGAATATTTAAATAGGGATATCCTTCCGTGCGAATCCTCTTCTGGGGGCAGGAACGAGAACGGCCGAGGGCTGTACCGCTTGGTTTGTAGAACCGTAGGGTTCCAACGACTAATACATTAAAGAGAGACACAAACAATGCCGTACTTGTTACGCTTTAACAATACAGAACATAAGCATCGCTCGCTCTGGACAAGCTTCAACGGCGTGTTTTGTGTGACTAAAGCAATGTTATGCTAACTTGTTCAACTTCCTTTGTGAGTAGGCTAGCTGGCAAACTTGAGTCGACGTGCACGGCGTGGCTACGGAGATTGTTAATGGGCTACTCTTGAAAAAATTAAATGGATGTACCGACATTTCTTTTCTCCATCAAATGTACTGGAAGATGTCCGAGTGCGTCTGCACTAATTGATGCCGGAATGTTATGACTTTGATGTTGTTGCCTCATTTTCAAGCAGTGCCAGTGCGGCGATGTAGAATGTAGCCTAAGCGTCCATGCATTAATTCGATGCTTTTCAATAAAGACCGAAAAAGAAACCCAAGTTTAAAGGAGTCTTTTGAAGTTGGGGTAAGTTTTGGTCATCTCAATTCTCTGTGCACCATTGCGTGTTAGTCTGAGAAATGTTTGCCGGTATGGAACGTACTAAGAATGGTTGTTCAACACTTTTGTGTATATTTTGTATATTTTTAGATTTATTTGATGGGACACTGTGACGTCTGTGGGATATATCTAGGTGATGCATCTGCGACTTGAATTGCGATAAGCGTCTTTGGTTTAAGCGACGTATGAAGGCATTCTTGAAAACGTGTGACTACAGTTGAAGACCGTATGAATTCTTTATTGTTCCCATAAAGTAAGGAATGTTTTTTTTTTTGGCAGATTGTAGACTGAGGCACACGCTGCTCACCTGCCTGGTGATTGGCTAAAGCATACCGATAACATTTTGTGCGCACTGAATGGCTAATTTAATTCATGTGAATGAGCTTGAACACGTACGGAATAACAAGCGGATGGAAAAGTGAAATAACGTTGGACCAAGCATAGCAAGTCATCTTCGACAGTCTGTCCGCCTACTATCATATTAATTGGAAAATGCCTCAAGTACGAATGGCATGACTTCTGGAAAAAAGTCGATTAAGATTATAGCGTTTTAAAGAAGATGACGATAATTAAAACCGTATTGAGTGGCCCTGTTGTACTGGAAATGTGTAGGCTGACAATTATCCTAAACCATGGGCTATTTATGAAATTACACTTCACCAAATGTTTTTGGTGGAGTCATGGAAGAGTTTAACCGCAGGACCCACAAAGAGCTGTCTTTTGGTATGGTACCATTTAGCTAGGTTATATCTTCTCCGTTTTAAAACAGTGTGGCTTCGGGGGCTGCTGTGCACAGGCTAAACAAATAAACGCAATAAGCAGCCCGTACATTTAGCTCGATTTGTGCTGTTGCACCATTAAGCTATCAGGACGAGCCGAGTCGCGCGCGTTTGTCCTGGCGCGTGGCTTTCGGCGACTCCTCAGGACCCGTTTTCCTTGCACCCCCCTGACAGGTGCGTGCGTGCGTAGGCCTATGCGTAAGATGCGGAGGTAACTCCGTTTCCGTATTCCCGTCATGCGCCCTTAATTTTTCCTCGGGTCAACCCTCAGCAATGCAAGGATTGCAGTATTTCCGGGCTTTGATTGAGTAGCTTCCAATGGTTGCGCCATAGCCGTCCTTTATAAGGACTAATGGACCACACATTAAAAACCGGCGGCATGTAGCCTACCACCTCATTGAGTAATTTTTGGCTAGGCTCCCACATTAAATGTGCAGTGCATAAAGACTGGTTTGTGTTGTTGGACTTGGAACAAAAAGGAGAATGGCCATGTTTAAGAAATTGCTACATTTGTATGCTTGTTGGATGTCATGGTCCTTATGGTTTCCAGTTGTGGTCAAGCCGCAAAATTTGCAACCTTAATTTTCGCAAATGCTAATTTTTCAGTCTGACCCCACCCATTCTTGACCTTTACAAGAGAGACCGGTCATTGGCCGTGCATTTCCCTTTGGTCCCTCCCCCTTTTCTGTCATGGTCTGACAACGCTTCGCTTCAGACTGTATCTGGGCTAACTCTGTCCCTACTCTGCCAGGCAACTCCCAATCCAGAATCGCTCTTATCACTTGTATCCTTCTATCTTGATCCTCTAGCACTTTCATGTTGCACTTGTATTTTCATCCAGCACGTATATTGCACCTGTATCGTTATCTTGATGTTGTAGCCCTATCATATCTTGTCGTCATACCTCATTCTAGTTTGACTTGTCATAACTTTCTGTCCTGGGCCTATGCTTACTGTGTGAACTGGACTTAATGTTCGTGGCTATGGATGATCGTTACATAATGAGTACTGTACCTTATCGGACCTGTGTTTTGTAGTTGTTC
>CM045898.1:46716018-46753518 GCA_025169545.1 Anguilla japonica
CAGTTTTTTAAAAAGCCTATTGAATCCTTACGTTATTTTTCCATAGGGAGGGAGTCGGGTGACGGTCCCCTGTGTTTGGGACCTGTTGGGGCCCCCCTGAGCCTGCTTTGGGTGCTGGTCCCCTGTGTTTGGGACCTGTTGGGGCCCCCCTGAGCCTGCTTTGGGTGCTGGTCCCCTGTGTTTGGGACCTGTTGGGGCCCCCCTGAGCTGCTGTGGGTGCAGCGTGGGCCGGCGCGATGGGGTCTTTTCGGCGGACGCGACCGCGCTTCATGAGCTCCCCGGTGCTGACGGACCTGCCCCGCTTCCACGCCAGCCTGTCCAGCCTGCAGCTCTCCAACGCCAGCGTCTGGAACAGGTGAGCCTGTGTCTGTGTGTGTGTGTGTGTCTGTGTGTGTCTGTGTGTGTCTGTGTGTGTGTGGTGTGTGTGTGTGTGTGTGTGTGTGTGTCTGTGTGTCTGTGTGTGTCTGTGTGTGAGCCTGTGTGAGCCTGTGTCTGTGTGTGTCTGTGTGTGCGTGTGTGTGTGTGTGTGTGTGCGTGTGTGAGCCTGTGTTGTGTTTGTGTGAGCCTGTGTGAGTGTGTGTGTGTGTGTGTGTGTGTCTGTGTGAGCCTGTGTGAGCCTGTGTGTGTCTGTGTGTGTCTGTGTGTGTGTGTGTGTGTGCGTGTGTGAGCCTGTGTGAGCCTGTGTCTGTGTTTGTGTGAGCCTGTGTGTGTGTGTGTGTGTGTGAGCCTGTGTGTGCCTGTGTCTGTGTTTGTGTGTGTCTGTGTGTGCGTGTGTGAGCCTGTGTGAGTGTGAGTGTGAGTGTGAGTGTGAGTGTGAGTGTGAGTGTGAGTGTGAGTGTGAGTGTGAGTGTGAGTGTGAGTGTGAGTGTGAGTGTGTGTGTGTGTGTGTTTTTGAGTGTGTGTTATTGTGAGTGAGAGACTCTGTATGCGTGCGTTGCTTTCCACTGGTAAAGCACACCTCCCCGTGTGTGTTACTTTACATTACAGGCAATTAGCAGATGCTCTTACCCAGAGAGACATGCACAACATTCTACACAGCATTTACATCGCATCCATTTATACAGCTGGATGTACAGTGAAGCAATGCAGGTTAAGTACCTTGCCCAAGGGTACAACGAGAGTGTCCAACCTGGGAATTGAACCTGCAAGACCAGCTCCTTACCCATTATACTACACTGCTGCCCCATGGTCACTCCATGGTCTGTGAATCCATAGCATGGCTGTTCAACTACAGAATTTCTGTTTATACCTCCCCCCCCCCCCCGCCATTTCCACCATGGTGTACCCCAGACCTGGGTCAAATACATATTTGTTTTGGATTAAAAACTTTCTGTGCCCTGTTGATCTTGCCTGGTGTAATTGAACCTGCCAATATGACCAGAAGGCGGGGTTTGCACTTTCTGAGAGTATTTCATTGGTTCCCATACACCAGGCAAGATCAGGAAAGCGTATAAAAGTGTTTGAATCCAAAACAGATATGTATTTGACCCAGGTCTGGTTGTACCCTTTTCATGCCAACTGGGGCGATGGTCTTTTCAGAAGAGCAGCTCCAGGTTTGGCTGCTGGGCAGCGCACACGTAAGCAGCTTCATTAGCTGCAGTGATCTTTTCGCTGAAGGTGAAGACTTTTGTCTCTATGCTGACAGTGAGGAGGCCCCAGTGTGGGTTCACATGCACTCTCTATTTAGACACGTTTGCCGTGTGGTTACTTCTCTTTACTTGATTTGGCTTGTGGCTTGTGGCTCTGTGACGCATTTACACCCCCCCGCCCCCCCCCCCCCCCCCCCCCCCGCCGAGCCCCCCCCCCCCCCCGCAGGAGGGTTCCTGGGTGGGTGTCGTTCCCTGTCCGGCGTCTCATGCTGTGGGTTCCTGACCATATGATAATCATATCCTGAAAAATTCCACGGTAACCACAGTTTTGGTGGCGACTGACGCAAAAAGACGGCGGATGAAGCCGTCCGATTGGATGGTTGACTGGCGGGAGGGTGAGGGCGTGAGGGGGCGAGTCGACGTGTTTTTAGGAGAACAGCCAAATTTCTGCCGCCTCTGATGATGGGCCGGGAAGAGAAGGCTGGATGTTCTGCAGATATTTCGCATTTGTACTGGCTGTGTGTGTGTGTGTGTGTGTGTGTGTGTGTGTGTGTGCGTGTGTGTGTGTGTGTGTGTGTGTGTGCGTGTGTGTGTGTGTGCGTGTGTGCGTGTGTGCGTGTGTGCGTGTGCGCGTGTGCGCGTGTGCGTGTGTGCGTGTGTGTGCGTGTGTGTGCGTAGGGG
The DNA here is from genome assembly GCA_025169545.1 of Anguilla japonica. Classification (NCBI taxonomy): domain Eukaryota; kingdom Metazoa; phylum Chordata; class Actinopteri; order Anguilliformes; family Anguillidae; genus Anguilla; species Anguilla japonica. The sequence goes on from CM045898.1 coordinate 46,718,289, forward strand.
GAGGGGTGTGTGCGTGTGTGTGCGTGTGCGTGGGGGAGGGTGTGTGTGTTGTGTGTGTGTGTGGGGGGAGGGGAGGGGTGTGGGTGTGTGCGTGTGTGTGTGTGGGGGGAGGGGGAGGGGGTGTGTGCGTGTGTGTGCGTGTGTGCGTGGGGGGGGGGGGGGGGGGGGGGGGGTGTGCAATATGATACAACCAGGAACTACTTTTTAACAGGTGTCTGTTGGAGGAAGTTTTTCTGATCTGATGTGATAACAGTGAAAACTGACTCCACCGTGTTATTGGGGCATCGGTTTTGTCTTATGCTGTACTCCTCACACAGACCAGCTCACATACCTGGACAGGTAATAATTATAATAATAATAAAGCTTAAACAGTACTTCTCACACAGGTGTTCAGAGCGGTTTTCATGAAAGACGGCACAGGTCACGCACCTGGGTGGGAGGGTGAGGGCGTGAGGGGGTGTGTCGTCACCAGGTGGGCTGTAGGTGTGCTGGCAGGGGCAGGTTGTGGGTGTAGGAGCGGCCAAACTGGGGTCATGGGGTGGGGGGCTCGAGGTGTGGGGCATGTCCCAGAACACACAGAAAGAGGATCATGGAACAGCGCGGGGGGGGGGGGGGGGGGGGGGGGATCAGGGAACAGGGCGGGGGCGGGACCAGGGAGCAGCTGCGGGGGCGGGGCCAGGGAACAGCTGCGGGGGCGGGGCCAGGGAGCAGCATGGGGGCGGGACCAGGGAGCAGCTGCGGGGGCGGGGCCAGGGAGCGGCATGGGGGCGGGGCCAGGGAACAGCGTGGGGGGGGGCAGGGAGCGGCATGGGGGCGGGGGCAGGGAGCGGCGCGGGGGGGGGGCCAGGGAGTGGCGTGGGGGGGGGGGGCCAGGGAGCAGCGGGGGGGGGGCGGGAACGGAACAGCGGAAGGCGGTCGGCTGCTCGTTTCCGGGATGGACCCGCTGCACGCTGTCCTCTCCCACCGGTGCTGTCCTGGAATTATTTTGGGGGGGGAGCGGGTCAGATTCCTGCAGGATGTTATTGGGGAAGTAGATTGAGAGTGGGGAGGGGGGGAGGAGGCAGCACAGGAAAGCTGGTGGGGTGGGGGGGTGGGGGGAGGAAGGAAGAGAAGTAGAAACCATTTCTCCCACTTCTGTATCCGAAGTGGATCATGTACATTTTTTGGGGTTCCTTTGAGTAGCCCCCCCCCCCCCCCCCCCACCAGGGTGATGTGTGACCTCTGATCTCTCTTTTTCTTCATCTCTTTTATTCTCTCTCGCTCTCTCTTTCTCTCTCCCTCTCTCTCTCTCCCCGCCCTCCCTCTCTGTCTCCCCCTCTCTCTCTCTCTCTCTCTCTTTCTCTCTCTCCCTCCCTTGCTCTCGCACTCTCTCTCTCTCTCTCTCTCTCTCTCTCTCACACCCTGTGTTGCTGATCTGATTATGGACTTCCTGCTGCTCACACAAAAGGAGGTTGTAGATTCTTAAACTCGGAGCCTCGCCCGAACCTCGCGGATCAGCGGCACGTGTGAGCCGGCCGGTCGCCGGGGTGCTCTGAAAGAAAGCGTGCCCCCCCGCGCCCTCTTTCTCAACACCACCCACGCCCCCCCCTCCGACAGATTAGCTCTGACCAGAGTCGACACAAAGTGAATTAAATCTATAAATACATCCCCTTCGTGGAAAGAAGTGGCATTAAAAAATAAATAAAGAAATAAATAAACGGTTGAGGAGAAAATGGGAAGCAGCTGACGGGACGGTAGGGAGGTTTAAAGTGGAACCGCGTGAACGAGGCCTGGTGGAAACATCCCCTCATTCGCCCTGCGGGTACGATCTCCCCTCCCCGCCCCGCCCGGCCTCTCACCGTGGACTCTGGAACAGTCTGACTCTCTCCTGAACCCGCCCTGCCTCTTCATTCCATGCGTTAGCACACTTGACACGTGATCATCCAGACGTTACACTTAACAGACCACACTGCAAGTGTACTTAAGAACGTGATTTTTTTCACATGCGAGGATTTGGGTTCGTGTTCCTGGGACGTTTTTGCCTGTCCATGTTTGTGGTGTTCTGTGGTTTAGTGGGTAGAGGAGCGGACTCCAGGTTTCAGGACACCTGGGTTTGGGTGCGCTAGTGTGACATCACCTTTCTACCCCTGAGTGAACCACTTCACCAATGAATAAGAGCGTCCACAAAGCTGTGCAAATGGAGGTTTGCCTCTGTGTGTGTGTGTGCGTGAGTGTGTGTGAGTGTGAGAGTGGATGTTTTGAGTTGTGGATTGTGAATGGATGATTTGGGTTTTGGATTGTGAGTGGGTGTGTTGAGTTTTGAATCGTGAGTTGATGTTTTGAGTTGTGGATTGTGAGTGGATTGTGGGTGGGTGTTGTGGATTGTGAGCCGATGTTTTGGGTTGTGGATTGTGAGTGGATGTTTTGAGTTGTGGATTGTGCGTGGGTGTTGTGAGTTTTGGATTGTGAGTGGATGTTTTGAGTTTTGGATTGTGTGAGTAGTGAAGCTGGATGTTGTGAGTTTTGGATTGTGTGAGTAGTGAAGCTGGATGTTTTGCATTTTGGATTGTGTGAGTAGTGAAGCTGGATGTTGTGAGTTTTGGATTGTGTGAGTAGTGAAGCTGGATGTTTTGCATTTTGGATTGTGTGAGTAGTGAAGCTGGATGTTTTGGGTTTTGGATTGTGTGAGTAGTGAAGCTGGATGTTGTGAGTTTTGGATTGTGTGAGTAGTGAAGCTGGATGTTTTGGGTTTTGGATTGTGTGAGTAGTGAAGCTGGATGTTTTGGGTTTTGGATTGTGTGAGTAGTGAAGCTGGATGTTGTGAGTTTTGGATTGTGTGAGTAGTGAAGCTGGATGTTGTGAGTTTTTGGATTGTGTGAGTAGTGAAGCTGGATGTTTTGGGTTTTGGATTGTGTGAGTAGTGAAGCTGGATGTTTTGGGTTTTTGATTGTGTGAGTAGTGAAGCTGGATGTTTTGGGTTTTAGATTGTGTGAGTAGTGAAGCTGGATGTTTTGGGTTTTGGATTGTGTGAATAGTGAAGCTGGATGTTTGTCTTCTTAGTGTCCAGTCCGCAGTGATCAAGGTGTTCCAGGGTGTGGGTCTGCAGGCCAATGAGCTCCACTCCCTCAACGAGAGCATCAGGTAAAGGCCACCAGTCCAGGTGTACCCCGCCCCCCCGCCAAAAATACCTGCCCTTTCAGCATTTCGGTCAGGTGTTAGCTTACCGCTAACTCAGCCCGCGTCTTTTTGGAACCTTGTCCTCAATCGGACAGGCTGGACACGAAAAAAATACAACACGAAAAATAGCACGTTAAAACTTATCTTAAAAAAGGGTGCCTGTGTGACAGAGGATGTCAAATCACGTGCCATGTGCAGAAATAGCTTATAAGGCCCATCCCTTCCCAGTGGCTCAGCCAATGAGGGTATCTGCTCAAAATGCAAGTGACGTATCCCACCGTACCCACTTCCTGTGCTCCTTTGGGTAGCTTCCTCTTCCTGTGACCCCCGTCTTGAGGTCACCGGCCCTGACTTCCTGTCCCCCTTTTTGTCCTTCCAGGTGGCTCCTCAAGACTGAGCTGGGCTCCTTCATCACAGAGTACTTCCAGGTATGCTGGCCCCAGGTCCCGGGGGCGGGGGAAACGGCAGATTGACACCTGTCAATTAGAGGGCTGTCATGACGGAATCTCACGAGCTTTTCTTTCCCTGTTACAGAATCAGCTCCTGAACAAAGGCCTGGTGCACATTACAGAGAAGATCCTGCTTTATGAGGGTAAGCCATGTACCACGGGCACCCAGGACACGTGTGTTACACATGTACCACACACCTCCAGGACACAGGACACGCGTGTTACACATGTACCACACACCTCCAGGACACAGGACACGCGTGTTACACATGTACCGCACACCTCCAGGACATGCGTGTTACACATGTACCACAAGTGCACAGGACACGCGTGTTACACATGTACCGCAAGTGCACAGGACATGCGTGTTACACGTGTTACGTGTGTGTGTGTGTGTGTGTGTGTGTGTGTGTGCGGGTATCTAACAGGTTTGCCTGGCACAACCTGAGCCTCTTTTCTAACGCTTGGCATGTGTGTGTGTGGTCTCCCTAGGCGACAGCCAGCTCCTCATCCTCTCAGAGATGTGGGGAAGGTTTTTCACCGAAATTCTCCCGACTCTGCAGGCCATATTCTACCCAGTGCAGGTACGTGCTACAGGTGTATATTAAGCCTTATACAGATACAGGCTACAGGTGTTTATTAAACCTTATGCAGGTACATGCTAATGGTGTATACTTGCTACAGTGTAGATCTAATCCAATGATATTACAAGGTGCGGGTTCAGGGGACAAGTTTATATGAAACGTAATGCAGGTATATTTCACAGGTCATATTCCACACGGTTCAGATACAAACCGCAGGTCATATCTCATCCAGTGCAGATGCCCGCTACAGGTTAATATTTTACACAATGCGGGTAAAAGCAGCAGGTTGTATTCTTTGTAGTGCAGGTAATGGGCTAAAGGTTATTTTGCCTGATGCTGCTGTTGAGCACTTGCAGTATCTTCCCCATTTGCATGCTGTGGACGGTAGTCTGTCCCTTCTGTATACACAACAGCAGTGTTCCCAGTGCAAACGCAGTGACAGCCTTTCCCTGTGTGTGTACACAATAAGGCTGTTGTTCCTGGTGCACGCTCGCTGACCCTCCTGATGCTGAGCGATGTGCGATGTGCGCTGTCGCACGCGTGACCATGTGACTGCATGACCATGTGACCCGCAGGGTCAGGAGCTGACCGTGCGGCAGATGGCCCTGCTGGGTTTCCGGGACCTGGTGCTGCTCAAGCTGCCATTGGACGAGCTGCTGCCGGCTGCCCCGCCCCCTCCGCCCCCAGCCATCACGCAGATGCTGCTGGTCCTGCAGGTACCCGGGGTTGCCACAGCAACCGCCCGTCTCCACTGGATTTCAAAAGAAATTCCGTTCCACCGGCCTGCTGTTCTCTCAGCATGGTTTTTCTCCCATGCTGAATCTAATGATGACGTTATTGCTGTTGCGTTAAAAAAAAGAAAAGAAGAAAAAATGTAATAACAACAGCTGTAATAACAGCGTTAGTTAAATGGATCAATAAACACACGTCGCAGAAAAACATGTTGATGTACGGCCGTGAGGGTGTGCTGTCACGCAGGGTGTGTGGTCGTGCAGCTTGCGCGCTGTGCATGCACACTGCAGGCTGAGAAGCATTACTGGGGATGTAGCGTGCGCCATTTAGCGTCTTCATAAATAAAGCCCTCTGCTCGCTTCCTGCCTGTTCCTGTAACCGGTCCTGGACAGCTCTTCCTGTGAGCTGCTGAGCGCTGGTCTGAGAGAGGTGGGGGGGGGGGGGGGGGGGGGGGGGGGGGGGGGGGGGGGGGGGGGGGGGGGGGGGGGGGGGGGTGGGGGGGGGTTTAAGGCGTCTGGCATCAGAGCTGTCTGGGATTCACAGCAGGTGTGTATTCCTGTGTAGTGCTGTGTGCTGACCTGCTCTCACTGTTCTGCGTGTGTGTCTGCGCACGTGGGTGTGCATGTGCGTGCGTGTGTATGGGCGTGTGTATGTGTGTGTGTATGCGTGTGTGTGTGCGCGTGTGTGTACTTGTGCGTGCGTGTGTATGGGCGTGTGTGTGCTTGTGCATGCGTGTGTGTGTGCTTGTGCGTGCGTGTTTATGGGCGTGTGTGTGTGTGTGTGTGCCTGTGCGCGTGTGTGTGTGTGTGTGTGTGCGTGCGTGCGTATGGGCGTGTGTGTATGCGTGTGTGTGTGCGCGTGTGTGTGCTTGTGCGTGCGTGTGTATGGGCGTGTGTGTGTGTGTGTGTGTGTGTGTGTGTGTGTGCGTGCGTGTGTATGGACGTGTGTGCGTGTGTGTGCGTGCGTGTGTGTGTGTGTGTGTGCGTGCGTATGGACGTGTGTGTGTCTGTGTGTGTGTGTGTGCGCGCATGCGTATGGACGTGTGTGTGTGTGCGCGTGCGTATGGACGTGTGTGTGTGTGTGTGTGCGCATGCGTATGGGCGTGTGTGTGTGTGTGTGTATGTGTGTCCCTGTGCGTGTGTGTGTGCGCGTGCGTATGGACGTGTGTATGGGCGTGTGTGTGTGTGTGCACGTGTGTGTGTGTGTGTGTGCGCGTGCGTATGGACGTGTGTACATGTGTGTGATTCTGTAGGGTATTCACGAGCCCAACGGCCCCACTCAGCAGTACTATGAGCTGGAGAAGCTGGTGGAGATGGTCGTCTCTCCCTACCTGGGAAATTACCTCCACCGCAGCCGCAATGCCTGCTTTATGGGTGAGCCCCCCCCCCCCCCCATTCCACCCCCACGCCCCCCCCCCCCACACACACACACACCACCCGTTCCCACCCCCCACACAAACATCAAAACACTGATGGAGAACTTGCTGCTGTGTGGTGTGGCTCATCCTTTGTAGCCACTGTTCCAGTGTGTGGATGGGCCCCGTGGTCTGGTATCTGTTAAGGCACTGTTCCAGTGCGTGGATGGGCCCCATGGTCTGGTATCTGTTAAGGCTCTGTTCCAGTGTGTGGATGGGCCCCATGGTCTGGTATCTGTTAAGGCTCTGTTCCAGTGTGTGGATGGGCCCCATGGTCTGGTATCTGTTAAGGCTCTGTTCCAGTGTGTGGATGGACCCCATGGTCTGGTATCTGTTAAGGCTCTGTTCCAGTGTGTGGATGGGCCCCATGGTCTGGTATCTGTTAAGGCTCTGTTCCAGTGTGTGGATGGACCCCATGGTCTGGCATCTGTTAAGGCTCTGTTCCAGTGTGTGGATGGGCCCCATGGTCTGGTATCTGTTAAGGCTCTGTTCCAGTGTGTGGATGGGCCCCATGGTCTGGTATCTGTTAAGGCTCTGTTCCAGTGTGTGGATGGGCCCCATGGTCTGGTATCTGTTAAGGCTCTGTTCCAGTGTGTGGATGGGCCCCACGGTCTGGTATCTGTTAAGGCTCTGTTCCAGTGTGTGGATGGGCCCCATGGTCTGGTATCTGTTAAGGCTGTGTTCCAGTGTGTGGATGGGCCCCATGGTCTGGTATCTGTTAAGGCTGTGTTCCAGTGTGTGGATGGGCCCCATGGTCTGGTATCTGTTAAGGCTCTGTTCCAGTGTGTGGATGGGCCCCATGGTCTGGTATCTCTTAAGGCTCTGTTCCAGTGTGTGGACGGGTGGAAATTCCAAGCCGTTTCTAAGCTGTTTAAGCTCAGTAATTTTTCACAAAACGACAAAGCCATCACATCAAAACCAACACCATGGAAGGGGCGAGGGGTTAGGGACAGGGTAAGAGGGATTTGGGGCGGGGCGGGGTGGGGTGGGGAGGGGACGTTGAACTTAATCTGAAGGAATGACCATCGCTAGCTAATTAATCTGGTTTCAAAGGGGTCGGGTGAACGGGTCTGAATGTGTGGAATGCGGTGGCTTTTGCTTCAGGGACGAGCTCTCAGACGGGGTCCTTTCTCCTCCTTCCCAGAGTGCCGTGCGGCACGCTCCAGGCCGATGGGCGTGGCGCAGTTCGGGCAGCCGGAGATCCTGGTGACCCAGCACTCCACCGACTCCTGCTCGCTGGCGCCCCTGGTGGAGCAGGAGGGCGAGGCCTACCTGGAGAAGGTGGGCGGGGTGCGGCGGCACACGGTGGCCAACGCCCATTCGGACCTGCAGCTGCTGTCGGTGGCCAGCCTGATGCGCCCTGGGATGGTGGACGACTGCGGAGGAGGCGGGGTCGGTGGCGGCGTTGTGGGCGGAGCCGGTAACGGCGGGGTCGGCCCGAGGTCCTTCGCCAGCGAACCCCACATTCTGGAGTCTCCGGTGGGTGTGGTCGTTCTCTCCAGGCAACAGGGGTCCGCCGAGCTCGGCTGTGCCCCCCCCAGCTAGCGGGGGGTGGGGGGGGGGGCAGGGGGTGGGGGATGCCCCGTGGACTTGCCGAAACTCTGGGAGTGGACGGCTCTGTTTAAGAGTGGGACCCAGCTGCCATAACTGGATTAATACAGACTGGGATCCGTCCAGCAATGACTTCTCCTGTTTTTAAAACAAACCTCCGGTTTTCCTCAAAGGGCGGAAGAAGCTGAGGACTGGGCTTGGGAGCGGTCTCAGCGCTGCAGTCAGCGAACGGGGAAGACTGGTCTGGTCTCACCTGTACAAGAGGCCCTCAGGTGTGTGGGGTTTACACCTGTCTCAACCCCACACAGTGGAAAGATGGGAGTTACCGCAGAGTTTCAACCGGAGAGTCTGTCATTTTGGCTTCTGCCTGTCCTTTACTCTTAACAGATGATGAAACTCGTCTTCTACCCCCAACTGGTGCATAGAGAGGCCAAGCCTCCAACGACAAGCGATGTTAGCAGCGGGTTCTGGCCATGTATGCTGGGGTAACATGCAGCAACACCAACCTCTCATTGTTTCCAGTAAACATAGGAATTCCGGTACAAAGACCACTCAACTTTCAACCTTTATCGAGACTTTTTACACAGGCAAAGCAAAGCCGGTCTTGTTTAGTGTTGGTTTTAAATGCTTCATGACAAATATGTTTCACTAATAAAATGTTCTTACCCCCTATTTGTTTTTTAAAATTAAATGTGTTGTAAGTGATAATATAATTTAAAACTGACATAGATGTCATATGCCTGTTAATCATGATTTATTTGGTTTAATCTGTGGAGCAAATTTAATGATTTTACTCATAAAACTACAATAAAATGAACAGGTGCAACAATGCAGAAACGTTTATTTCCAGTGGATGATACAAAAAAAAAAATTGTCTTAAGTTGTACAGACCCCTCACACAAACATTTTTAGACACACAAAGATTTAAAAGACACAAAGACATTTTTAGACACACAAAGATTTAAAAGACACAAAGACATTTTTAGACACACAGATTTAAATCTTGAAATTAAATACCTACAATTGAGCTTTCGGCCTAAAGGACTGCAGCAAGGAGCTCTTTATTTTGACGAATAATACTTCCAAGCCGCTGGAACGTTTCTCCTTGGTGTCGTGAGCTCGGAAGAGAGTCTGCTCGCACCCCTCTCTCTCCCCCTCCCTCGCACCCCCTCTCTCTCCCTCGTTCTCTCTCTCTCTCTCTCTCTCTCACCCTCTCTCTCTCTCTCCCTCTCCCTCCCTCTCCCTCTCTCTCTCCCCTCCCGCCCTCCCGTCGTGTCTTTTGAAAGTGGAAAGGTCACCTCCGGCGTCATCCCCCCCCCCCCCCCCCCGTGCGTGTTTAAAGCCCCCCCCCCCCTCGGACAGTGACCAGCCTTTGATCTATTCGTGCTTCCTGGAGCTCATAAGGAGCTTTGGAGAACCTGGATCAGACCCTGATCCCGCGGCCGGCCAGGTCCTCCCCCTAAACCAGCCCTCCGCGGAGGACGCTAACCCCGCTAACCACCTGCTAATGGGATTCAGAGCCGGTGGGGTCACGGCGAGGGCGTGATCCATTCGACGCTAGGTGGGGAAGGGGCGGCACCTGGCGTTAGCACCTTCTCTCTTTAGTGTTCCCATCATAAGGCTGTGGTTGCTATAGCTCCCCCACACAGCGACGACAACGACAACCACAGAATCAGAAATAGAAAAGTGAGAACACTTCCATGTTGGCCTTGTTAGAAACACTAACCTGTGCCGACTTTGAGAACGGCAACAAAACGGCACATAATTCTCCCACCTCCTCAAAACCAATATCTGTAACGATCAATAGATACATTTATTTGTATTATTAAGCAGATTAGTTCAATTAAAAGTGCAGCAAGAAAGAACTGACTGTCCGTTTAATACCAGTACCGCTAGAGAAAAGAAAAAATGTAAAAAAAAATTAATTTCTGTAATTGAGGAACGTGCTTCACAGTAGCTTGAGAGAGTCTGGAATGAAGATGATGATGAAGATGTGCCTGGCAAGTACCGATGATTGATTGCGAGCCAACATGACCTCATGAAGGACTTTAATCTGGATTAACTTTATTATGTCTTTGGAACAGCAGTGAAGATTGGGATTAGGCATATGTGTTCGAATTCCCCCCAACGGCAGTGTGTTCGGTCCTCAGATTTAACTGTCTTGGTGCCACACAGCTTTTGGGTGGTATCCCAGCATGCCTTGCTCTGGCCTCCTCAGTGATAGTGAGCGTTGGTGGGAGGAGGGGGGGGGGTGTCAGACGCGGGTGTGGAGTTAACCCCTGCAGTGACGGCCTCTCTTTGCTCCGCGGGGCGGTTTCTGCCCGGGGGCCGACCGGAGGGGGCGGGGCGGGACGGGCTGGTTTTCGGGCGGGTCACAGCGAGCCCTCCGAGCCGCGCGGCTGGAAGCTGTCCCGCCGCTGGCTGTCGAAGCGGGGCGTGACCTCGCAGCGCACCAGCAGGGTGTCGTCCCGCACGAAGTTCCCCTGCTGCAGGGCCTGCAGGTGCAGGAAGGTGACGTAGCCGAAGCCCTTGGGGTTGCGCGGGGACGTGGGCCGCTGGAAGGCCAGCAGGTCGGGCTTGGTCTCCATCACCTCCACGTGGGGCTGCCCGTCCGCCTGGTCCAGGATGGCCAGCCGGATGGTGCCCTGGAAGGGCCAGGACAGCTGGCTGTCGAACTCGCCCTGCATGGTGTGCACGAACAGCGAGATGTAGTTGGAGCAGCGGGGCGCGGTGGGGGTCTGCAGGTGCAGCCGCAGGCACAGCTTGTAGCCGGGACGTCCCGTGTAGAAGCCGGGGCTGTGGATGACCACGGGCTGGCCGGCCTCCTGGCTGCGGAGGTGGGTGGAGAAGCCCTCCACCCGCCAGACGAACACGCCCTGGCACTGCTGGGCCTCCAGCTCGCGGGCGGCGTCCTCCAGCGCGCGCGTCTGCCTGCGCAGCTCGCCCAGCTGCGCCGCCTGCGTTTCGCTGTGGATGCGCAGCTCCCGCAGCTGGTGGTCCTGCCGCACCAGCCGCGCCTCCAGCTGCTGCACCGTCTCCCGCATGTGCTGCATTTCGGGGCGGCAGCCGCAGGACGCCCCGCAGGACGCCGCGGCGGCGGCCGCTGACCCCACCCCCACCGCCGCCGCCGCCGCAAGCCCCACCCCCGCCGCCAGCAGGCCCCGCCTCCAGCAGGCTCCGGCTGCGCAGGAACTCGGCCAGGTTGCGCATGTGCATCTGCGTGAACTCCTGCATGTGCTGCGCCAGGTCGTTACGCTGCATCTGCCACCGGGGGAGAGAGAGAGTCAGAGAGGAGTCAGAGAGAGAGTCAGGGAGACAGAGAGAGAGGGAGGGAGGGAGGGAGAGTCAAAGGGAGAGAGAGTAGTCAGAGAGAGGGGGAGAGAGAGGAGTCAGAGGGAGAGGGGGAGTCAGGGGGAGGGAGAGAGAGGAGTCAGAGAGAGAGAGAGAGAGAGAGAGAGAGAGAGAGAGGGAGGAGGCGGGCGGTGGCTCACCCTCTCCTGACAGCCGAAGAAGCTGAAGGTGCAGGCCACGGGGGCTTTCAGGCAGTCTGTGTCGCAGTGAGAGGCCAGCTGCAAGAGAGGAGCAGACGCTGGGTTACCTCCCCGCTACACCTGTCCTGCTACCTGTCCCGGGCTCCACCTGTCCCACACTCTACCTGTCCCATGCTCCACCTGTCCTGCTACCTGTCCCGAGCTCCACCTGTCCTGCTACCTGTCCCACACTCTACCTGTCCTGAGCTCCACTCCACCTGTCCTGCTACCTGTCCCGGGCTCCACCTGTCCTGCTACCTGTCCCACTCTACCTGTCCTGCTAAGCGCACCCCTGCCAGTGCTGGCCTGTGGACCCCCGGCGTGTCGTAAGGAAGTGAGCTGGGGCAGGGTCAACTGTGCCCCACCCCCCCCATGGTCCCCCCCCCCCCATCTCCTGTATGAGGTAAGAGGGGCGCTTGATCTGCACTCGTGGTGAAACTGGTGAGCCGGGACGTCCCGGGTGGGGTCACAGCGGGCGAGTTGCCAGCGGTTACCGTGCGGACGCTGAGCCACACAGGAAGTGAGCGGCGCTGTGAAGCGTAGCGTCACCCCAGCGGGACCTTCTCACCTGATCGCGGATCATCTCCATGCTGCAGTACTCGCACACCACGTTCGCCAGCGGACACATCTGCTCGTGCACCTGCCGAAACACAGAACGCAGCACACCTGCACAGTCAGCACACACACACCTGTACAGTCAGCACACACACCTGTACAGTCAGCACACACACCTGTACAGCCAGCACACACACCTGTACAGTCAGCACACACACCTGTACAGTCAGCACACACACCTGTAGTCAGCACACACACCTGTTCAGCCAGCACACACACCTGTACAGTCAGCACACACACCTGTACAGTCAGCACACACACCTGTTCAGCCAGCACACACACCTGTTCAGTCAACACACACACCTGCACAGTCAGCATACACACCTGTACAGCCAGCACACACACCTGTACAGTCAGCACACACACCTGTACAGTCAGCACACACACCTGTACAGCCAGCACACACACCTGTACAGCCAGCACACACACCTGTACAGCCAGCACACACACCTGTACAGTCAGCACACACACCTGTACAGCCAGCACACACACCTGTACAGTCAACACACACACCTGTACAGACAGCATACACACCTGTACAGTCAGCATACACCTGTACAGACAGCACACACACCTGTTCAGCCAGCACACACACCTGTTCAGCCAGCACACACACCTGTTCAGTCAGCACACACACCTGTACAGCCAGCACACACACCTGTACAGTCAGCACACACACCTGTACAGTCAACACACACACCTGTACAGATAGCATACACACCTGTTCAGCCAGCATACACACCTGTACAGTCAGCACACACACCTGTACAGTCAGCACACACACCTGTACAGACAGCATACACACCTATACAGCCAGCACACACACCTGTTCAGTCAGCATACACACCTGTTCAGTCAGCACACACACCTGTTCAGCCAGCATACACACCTGTACAGTCAGCACACACACCTGTACAGCCAGCATACACACCTGTACAGCCAGCATACACACCTGTACAGTCAGCACACACACCTGTACAGCCAGCACACACACCTGTACAGCCAGCATACACACCTGTACAGCCAGCATACACACCTGTACAGCCAGCATACACACCTGTACAGCCAGCGCACACACCTTTATAGTCAGGGGGTGGGGGACGGGATGGGATTGGGACGGGGCGGGGCGGGACGGGGCAGGATGGGATTGGGGCGGGGCGGGGGACGGGATGGGACTGGGACGGGGCGGGGCGGGGCGGGCTACCTGGCTCTCCTCGAAGAAGAAGGCCTGCATGCAGTCGGGACAGGACACGGTGCGGCGGGAGCACTCATGGGCTTTGTGCTCGTCCAGCATGTTCTTCCACACCGACACCTGGCACAGCGGGCAGGGCAGCGTGGCAAACTGGCACTGCCCCACGTGGTCCTAAGAGACGGAGGCAAGGGTTCCTGAACGGTGAGTTCTGTTCTTACATCATCATCATCATCATCATCACCACCACCATCAGTCCCCTTCTGCCAATCACATCTGGGCTTAAATAGGTATTTGGAAGAGTTTAGTAAAAATTGCTGAATTAATTTTTCAGGTACTAGTGCAGTTATTTTTTGACTTGTGCAAACCCTTGAGAATTTTCATAATTTTTACAAACTGATTTTAAAAAATATAATTCAGGTTTGTTCTGAAGTTTCTTTTGAAGTTGTAACTAATCTGCACACTTTATACTGGCCTCTGGTGTATTTAACTCTGATGGCAGCTTGCACCTACAGAACCCCCCCCCCCCCCCCATTTTTAAATCAGGTGAGTGATGATTCATTTAACATGGGGAAAACTGTAATTCTGCCCATCAGGAGGGCAGCGGGGGCTGGGCCCGGGGCAGCGGGGGCCCGGGGCAGTTGGGCCCAGGGCAGCGGGGGCTGGGCCCGGGGCAGTTGGGCGTGCGGCAGTTGGGCCCAGGGCAGTGGGGCCCGGGCCCGGGGCAGTTGGGCCCAGGGCAGCGGGGGCTGGGCCCGGGGCAGTTGGGCCCAGGGTAGCGGGGCCCGGGCCCGGGGCAGCGGGGGCTGGGCCCGGGGCAGTTGGGCCCGGGGCAGCGGAGGCCAGTCCGCCGGTCAGCTGGACGCTCACCTCCAGGTGGCGGAGCTCCATCTTGTGGCCGCAGCCGGTATTGGGGCAGCACACGGTCAGCGACAGGATCTCGCGCTTGGCAAAGTTGTCTGGAAAGAGCTGCTCCATCGTCAGCACCTCGTTATCCACGGGGCACTTCTGTCCCGCGTCCCTGCTCAGAGCGATAGGGGAGAGTCACTGACAGCCACTTCCTGCTGCTATCAGAAACACCAATTCCCAGAGTGCCTTGCAATTATCATTTAACGCACTCATTTGCAGAATATGCATTTGTTATCTTTAGTGCCAAAATCTGCCGTACAGGTATGGGTTATGTTCTGCCATTAACTTGGCAACAGGTGAACTGACCATGCTTGTATGATATGGGTGTATACTGCGGTGACTGGAGTTTGGAAGCAATTTTAAGTTTTTAGTAAATTATTTGAAAATCACCAGGAAGAGTTTGTGGCTGCACACACCCAGTGCATACCAAGCCAGTGGACGGTTTTTCCGAAATGCTTGGTCATATCCAATCTTCCTCCTTCCTTGTGCCAGTTTGGAGAGCTGCAGCAGCGGCTGGTTGTTTGTTTCCACCTTAAAATCTGTGTCTGATTCAGACCTAAACCAGCCGTGGGGGGTGGAGGGAGTCAGAGGTGCAACCGTCTCGGGACGTGTTTTTAGCGGGTACAAGTCTGGGTCTGGGGTGTTTTTAGGGGGTGCAAGGGCCGTCTCTGGTCTGGGGTGTTTTTAGGGGGTGCGGGTGGGGCAGGGCCCGTCTCTGGTCTGGGGTGTTTTTAGGGGGTGCGGGTGGGGCAGGGCCCGTCTCTGGTCTGGGGTGTTTTTAGGGGTGCGGGTGGGGCAGGGCCCGTCCGTCTCTGGTCTGGGGTGTTTTTTTTTTAGGGGGTGCGGGTGGGGCAGGGCCCGTCTCTGGTCTGGGGTGTTTTTAGGGGGGACAGGCAGGGCGAGGGTTGTCTCGGGGGTGTGGCTGTAGGGGGCACGGGGGTGTGGTTGAGGGGGGCACGGGCGGGGCTCACCGGATGGACTTCTCGATGCAGCCGCGGCAGAAGCGGTGGCCACACGGCGTCTGGACGGCAGCCCGCAGCGCCATCAGGCAGATGGGGCACTCGTACTTGCTCTCCAGGGGGGGGTCGAAGTCCACGTCGTAGCCCTGCAGGTCCGGCTGCGCCCCGCCCGCCAGGCTGGAGGCCGAGGACGTCAGGGTGTGGTCGCTGTCCGTGAAGCTGAGGCCCGAGTCCTTCTCCATGGCTGCCGCACAGCCCGAGAGCTCCGCCCCGCAGCAGGCCCCCTCCGCACCGTCCTTCTCCACCTCGTAGCACGACATGTCCTCTCTGCGGGAGGGAGGGATTTTTTTCTAAAATCTTATATGCATTCATTGCATACCGAGTCTGGCCTGGGATGCCCCACAGACAGTACGTTCTGGGACGGGGGACACAGCAGACCCCCTGTTGAAAAGGCAGGCACCTAGAGGCAGGCACCTGGGCTGGGCTCACCTTTTAAGCTCCTCTGGGCCAGGCTCCGGGTACAAGCGGTGCACCCCCACGGATCAGCAGGACCCCGTCTGGGTGCAGGGGGCCCCCATGTGCCCAAAAGCAGAACCTGTCAGCAGGCCTGTCGCTGCAGAGAGAGCCGGGAGCCGGGGACTGGGCCTGGTTAGGGCTGTAACAGGCATCCCCCAAATACAAAATGATTCAGACATTATTTACTGAAGAAAATATTCCCTCATAAAGGAAATAACAGTTCTGTCTGCTACACTTTATAGGTTTTTTTTTTTGTAATTTAGTACAGGAACAACGTTAATGTTACAGCATATTTAAGAAGGGCAAAGGAAGAAGAAACATTATTATATTGTAATTATACATTATATTATTCATACATATATATATATACACACACAGGTGTGTGTGTGAGTGTCTGTCTGTGTCTGTGTGTGTGTGTGTGTGAGATAAAAAAGGCGATGAAGCCAGTTGGTAGCTGAGCAGTCAGCAGAAGCACACCTTGTGGAATTGCACCAATAATGCAGAAGTTCTCGAAACAGAACTCTTCTGAGGGACAGAGATTTAGAGAGCTTTCCTCCTGCACTCAGTAACCAGAGCCTTAACAGGCGCTGCTTCCTCTCTCTCTGTCTAGGATATGCCTGTGTGTAATCAACAAACAAAGATGGTTGCTGCATTTCCAGTTTGAATGCATTATAATGTTTACCTGATATTGGACGAGCTACAAATTCTCATCAAGAAAAACGAGATGAGATTCACGACACAACGAGACGATAAACCAAACTAATCATGCATACCTTCCTGAATTTACCAGAGGCTGTCATACACGTCTCTTGTCCTTAGTAGAGGATCCGCAGTGCGCTTTTCAGTGGTAACCAAATCTGCAAAATAAAGGCATCTTTTAAAAACTAGAGACAGCCCACCACAAACTCACAAATCGGTCTTGGTTCTGAACATGACAACTTGTCAATCATGGAACCTCCGCAGCGACAGCCGATTTTGATACAGTAAAACACTGAATTAGATGCTTATTGTCCGTAATATGTGATTAACCTGTCCCCATCGTAAAAGCAGATTTCAGTTCAAAATTTCACACCAAGTAGCCTTCAGACCAAGATCAAAATCAAAATCAAAATGGGAACTACAGTCGAACCCAAGTACGGTTCCTCTTTCTGCGGAAGGGGTCGGCATTATTTAATGTGCTGACGCTCGCCGTGTAGGATTTTGCGATACAATGAATGGAACGGAGATAGAAACGCGACTGCCCACACAACTCAATACCGTTAGCCACTTCAAAATAGATGTAATGGAGTCACATCTAACCAGAAATGTAAAAATATTTAACAAATCGTACCACATGGCGTCAGTAGGCTACAGCTGCTGCTGTGAACGCGTTCATGCGGCGTTTGTAGTCGCATTTGCTAAGTTGTTCATAGCACACGGGACTGTAACTCACATGGCAGTGCTCATATCGTGTGTCAACTTGTTCCAACTTCAGAACTTTTTCAGATTAAATAACTCTCAGATTCCAACGAATTAACATCGAATAAATATTCGTTCCGATTACGCATATGGCCTCGTGTTTATCCACATAACATCAAACATTAAACGTGAAACGTATACACGTCTAAAGAATAAACACACAAAACACGTAGCCACGCATCATACCTGGCCAAAATACACCGGGGATTTCTGTCGCGTTGGAATCTAACTGCAAAATGTCAGACCACCAAAGTAGCGTGCAAACATGAACTGAAAACGCGTTAATCTTGATTTGAGTTCTTTGGAGTTTCCGACACGAGACGAGATGAAAAACCGAAAGAGATCTCTTGCAGTCAGCTAACTTAGTTAACAGTTACTTTGCCAAGAAATGTTAGCCAGCTAACGATACTTTACAATCAAGACAAGTCTTTCTCAAAAACATTAGCAATAAGTCAGCTAGCTTGCATATTCGCTAAATGCCAAATAACCACACATATAATATATACCATGTACTGTCAAATTCAAGATTTTATTCCCAAATTTAATAGATTAACTATCTTGCTAAATTAGCCAAAAGCTAAGGAACTTGTCAGCCTTTGAGTCAGGCTAAGGGAGCGAAGCAAAACCGAACCGCTGTAAAGCGAGTTAAGAGTTAGCTACGCCCCACATGTCCAACAACTGCGAGGCAGATCATTACAAGAACATGTTTTTGTGCCGATCACCTTACCAGAAAGCCAGGTTCTGTCCCCCGCTTACATGTAATACCTGTAAAATATCCTGGACGCCTTTTCCTGCATTTTCAAAATTTCAAATGAGGTCTTTGAGTAATCCAGATGATAAACTCGCTATCCACTGCCCCCTTGAGGGTGGAGGCTGAGCTGCCAGAAATTGATTTGTAAAGCATAGACACTGTATGTAAATACATTTTATTCGCTTTCATTCATTTTATTTCAAAATTAGAACAAACAAACAAATAAATTCATAGCAATGGAGATCTGAATTTTGTGAATAATGAATTGTGTTCCCAAGTATGACTGCCAAGATCCAGCAAGTTAATTCATTTAATTTGAATCAGCACGACTATAGCCTATGTAAGTTCCTTGATAAAGAAAGAATATATTCATTGGTGCTATTTTTATACAGTCTATGGTGCTAACAAAGTAAATTTGGGATATGACGTCTGCTAAAATTTTAAAATGTAATTGTATCTAGGTATCAAACAAGCTGATTGTTGATGCATTTTGACAGGAAAAAACGATAGATTTTCTGTGAACTGTACTGGCGTAATCATTTGAAAATCAGAATAAAATATGATTTGCATTTGTCAAGTTACACCTCATAGTTAAATTCTAATACGAGTTGGATTTCCTCGTATCAGTGTATCCCTATGAATATTACACAAGAAGCAATATATTCCATCTCCTTTACGGCTCTGGTAGTTAGACGTGTACGTCACATTTCAGTGTTCGGAGAGAGGCTGCGCATGCGCGAGTGTGGCGCTACGGGCCTAAATTTCGCATCGTCGCTAGTACGTTGTATAGCAGAGGTATTCATGCCTAACCGGGAAATATTTTAGTGGCTTTCTCGTAAATTCCATCCCCTCCGCTTTACCAAAATTACTTTTAACTCCGGAACAACAACACAATAGGAGCTAAGAGTAGAGGGTGGTAAGGAAAGACTCTGAGGGTATTATTTAACATATTTCCCCCATCTTCAGTCGCGCACCCGACTCACGCAGATGGCGGTCACTGTGGAGGAGTTGTACCGTAGCTATGGGATCCTTGCCGACGCCAAGGATAACCTGAGCCAGGTGAGTGTTGATGGTACGACGATCCATGTGTACCTTTACTATTTTGGCGAGAACGCAAGGGTTGTAACCGTATCTTGATGGGACGTGGTTACATGCGTTTCTTGGCTAATGCTAGCTTGCTAAGTAGCTAGTAGTCCGAGAAATGTCGTCCCTTTAAGGCTGCAGTGGGGACTGCGACTCCGAGGCTTCAGTGTTGAGTGTAGGCCCAAATCCGGTAACTGGTCTGTTGTAGCGCCTTGTCTCCTGCCATGATCGCCGATTTTGACGAATCTACAGGAATCACCTGAAGGATAGGTAACCTGGAAAATGCAAGTTAACAAACCAGAGTAGCTGCTAATTTACGCTAGTTTCTGAAACAGTTATCGTTACTTTGCTTAGTTCGCGATGATGGCAAAGCTAAACCTGGCACAGCCAACGTTAGCTAAGTAGGTTGTACGCAGCAGGTCAGCGAGTTGTGGAAATAATGGCTTGTTTTTGGTTTCCATGGATGCGGTAATTCTAAAATATATTACTAGTTATTTGCTGCTTACTTAATCGTTATCCATTTCAGTAGTATGTGTAACAATTCTGTTTTATTTTTAACATTTACGTCATTTGCAATAATTTTATATGTTTGGCGGTCGGTAACTAGCTCCCGTTTCGTTTCTTGCATCTTTTTACAGCACAAAGATGCGTATCAGGCTATTCTTGATGGCGTGAAAGGCGGACCGAAGGAGAAGAGGTTGGCCGCCCAGTTCATCCCCAAATTCTTCAGCAACTTCCCCGAGTTGGCGGACGCCGCAATCAACGCCCAGCTTGACCTGTGCGAGGACGAAGACGTTTCGGTAAGGGATGGGGGCATTAGGCAGTGGAGAATATCATGTTTTAAGTTCAGCACTTATGCGTGTAATATACAACAAATTTCTTCCGTTGCGGTACGTTGTCGCGCAGGACTGTAAAGGATAGGACCTGTTGTCATGGCTGTTTAAATCACTCAGTCATTGTTGCTCTTGACAATCTTGTGCACCTACAGATTCGCCGGCAGGCCATTAAAGAGCTGCCCAGGTTTGCTGCAGGGGAAAATTTACCCAGGGTGGCAGACATCCTGACCCAGCTGCTTCAGACAGGTACCGTGCCATGAAATGTCCTGAGCACAAAAGCGTGATGTCATATTTATCACCCTTTCTGTTGCATTGTGCGTTTTCCCCATATTCAATCAATCAATCATTTGTGCCGTCTTCGATCCAAAGGTTGGCTTTCATGGTCCCCCATATTAGGTTTGTGCAATATAATCATGGCCTGTCCAATCATTTACAAATGTGGCAAAAAGCAGCTACTGTGTATCATTACTTTCCCAGGCACATTTTTGACTTGTCTTGTGATGTTTGTAGTTATGTAGTCACTTCAGTGACTCAACTTGTTAATTTGTTTTGATTTTTTCCAGATGATTCCGCAGAATTCAACCAGGTTAACATTGCCCTGATCTCCATTTTCAAGATTGATGCAAAAGGTAATTATTTTTAAAATCAGCCCCTAACTCACATGCTCCACCCCAGTCCCGGAGGCCAGCAGCATCTGTAGTGTTTTGGTGTGGTTCAGGACTTCAGTCATTTGGGCTAAAGAGTCTGTGCACCTTTGGTTCATTCCAGTCACTTATTTTCACTCCTTGTATATCGTTCTCACGTCCTTTCCTCGCTCCTTTGCTTCACCCAATGGAGGATGCAAGGAAGAGAACGTCCTCGATCAGTCGTGTATCTGTTTTGAAGTGACGTCTTGTTACAGATGTGGAGAGGCGGATCCACAGGTGGATAATTTATACGTCGCATGTGTTCTGAAAAATGGCTTCTGCGTAGACTGCTCTCGTGTGTCCTCACTGAAGCATCCTCCAGGAGCTCCTCCATGGAGCCTTTAACTTGTTGGAATGTCCTTAAAGATGGCGGCCCCCAGTTGAGTTCCGGATCACGCGAGGGCTGAGGAGAAAAGGATGGATATAATAAGTGGTTGGAATGAGCCCATAGGTTTAAAGCGCTAAAGTGGCCACTGACTGAAAGGAAAGTGCAGCAGTACTTCAGTTGTAATAAATCCATTGACGTCTTGCCCCCCCCCCCCCTTGTGTATTTGCAGGAACGCTGGGAGGCTTGTTCACACAAATCCTGCAGGGCGAGGACATTGTGCGGGAGAGAGCCATCAAGTTCCTGTCCACCAAGCTGAAGACTCTGCCAGAGGACGTCATGACCAAGGAAGTGGAGGATTTCATTTTCCCCGAGACCAAGAAGGTCAGAGAACCCGCACTGTGTGGTTGAACTTGAGGATACGCAGAAATGCTGCGTCGACACTGTTGCTTAGGACGTGGACACTTGCTTAGGATCAAGACTCTGTTGCTTAGGACCAGGACTCTGTTGCTTAGGACCAGGACTCTGTTGCTTAGGACCAGGACACTGTTTCTTAGGACCAGGACTCTGTTGCTTAGGACCAGGACTGTGTTGCTTGGGACCAGGACTCTGTTGCTTAGGACCAGGAGTCTATTGCAGAGTTGCTGAGATTTGTGCCCTGTGCGTTGCAGGTTCTGGAGGACGTGACGGGGGAGGAGTTTGTTCTGCTGATGCGTATCCTGTCCGGGCTGAAGAGCCTGCAGACGGTGGCTGGGCGGCAGCAGCTGGTGGAGCTGGTGGTGGAGCAGGCCTTCCTGGAGCAGGCGCTGAACCCCGGCGACGCAGACAATGTGGACCGGCTCCTGCAGTGCACACGCCAGGCCCTGCCCCTCTTCTCTGTGAGTGCACCCGATTTCAGAACATATGTAATGTTTTGCAAAGAATTAAACTATTTTTTTTTTTGGTGAATGCTGTTCTTTAATTTCTAAAAATGTATGTTTATTTGAGCACTGGGTGAACATTTGGAACTGGGCTTGGGTCAGTAGAGCTCATTGAATGTCCTCCAGTAGGGTTAAATGAAGTGGGCCTGTGTAATAACAGGGAACTGCCTGTTGGTGGTGCTCTAGCCCATTATGCGTGATACCTGGGATGGCTCTCTGCTTCAGGGAGTTTGAGTTGCTTCATTTGTTAATATTGTTATTGGTTAATAGAAGTGATTGACAGTTTGTGGAGGCCCATGAAACCTCCCTCTCTCACCTGTGCTGTTGAGCCTGGCTTCTCATTGGCTGATAATCGTGGCCCGTTTGAGATTTCTCCTCCTCTCTCACTCACCGCATGCTTTCCTCCGCCCTCAGAAAAATGTGCATTCCACGCGGTTCGTGACGTACTTCTGCGACCACGTCCTGCCCAACCTCAGCACGCTGACCAGCCCTGTGGCCGAGCTGGACATCCAGCTGGAGGTTAGCGCTGTGGACACGGCCCCGTCCTGCAGCCTCAAACTTTGAGAAGCTGGGGCTGTCCTGGAACCTGCCAGTAAAATGCTTGTGTGTGGCAGTATGAAAACGAGTCTCATGGTCTGTGTTTGCGTTTGACCTGCTGTCTGCCCCCGCAGGTCCTGAAGCTGCTGGCGGAGATGAGCCCTTTCTGCGGGGACATGGAGAAGCTGGAGGCCAACCTGACCATGCTGTTTGAGAAGCTTGTGGTAAGAGCCCTGCCTCTGAGAAGCCCTGTTCCTGGAGATCCTGTAGGTCTTCGTTCCAACTCAAACAAAGCGCACCTTGTTCAACAGATAGAGGTCTTGTTGAGCAGCTAATTAGACTCAGGGTGCGTCAGATGAGGGTTGAACTGAACCTACAGGGTGGCAGATCTCCAGGAACAGGGTTTGGCAGCCTTGCCGTACAGCTTTGCAGTCTGCTTTGAATTTGCCTCTGCCTTACAATGCCAAACTCAGGCCTGAGATGGTACTCTGTTGTGGATTCCTGCAGCATTATGACAAGTCCGATTCAGGATAACGGTTATTGGGGGGACTGGTGTGATTTTGAAAATGGAGCCCTGGGTAAACAGTCACACTCCCATTCCATATCCTTTTACAAGGCTAGGTTGTTAACCCTTTGGAGAGCAGGTTTTTTTGGAATGGTTTTTTTTTTTTTTTTTTTTTCTCAGAATTCCAAGTCAGTGTTCTAGAACTCTACTTCTGTCGTTCACCAGTAGTGATTATGACATCAGCCTTAGAATGTTCAGTTAAGAACAGTCCAGTCACGTTTGTGATCTAAAGGGTGGTTAAATGCTTGGGTACGTGCACCCCGGAGTTTCCCCTGGCCGTCCCGTGGGGGAAGGGGGGGGGGCAGTCGTGCTGATGCCCATCTGCCTGTGCGCCCTCTCAGGAGTTCATGCCCCTGCCGCCGGAGAACGCGGAGAACGGGGAGAACGCCGGCAGTGAGGAGCCCAAACTGCAGTTCAGCTACGTGGAGTGCCTCCTCTTCAGCTTCCACCAGCTGGGAAAGAAGCTTCCGGACTACCTCATCGACAAGATCGACGCCGAGCGCCTGAAGGACTTCAAGATCAGGCACGTGCACCGGCCTGTGCCTCTCTCCCCCGTTTCCTCACCGCCGCCCCCTATGGGCTGGCGCTGTTCATGCGGTGACCTTACTGCTGTTTTATTTGCCTTGCGGTTCTGACCAGGCTGATACACTGATATGGAATTTTCCAGGAATTTGCTTTAATAATAAGCCAATGGTCAGTCTGTGCTTCTGCTGAATAATGATCTTATGTGGGGTGTGTTTTGGGGGGGGGGGGGGGGGGGGGGTCACATTGGCAGTGGCAATTTAAGCAAATTCAGCCACTGGCCTTATAGCAAAATGTGCTCTAAGATATGATAAGATAAGAGCCAGTCAAGTTACAGGAAACCAGTCGAACCGTAAGCTATCTTTCTGCAAGCTGTGAATAGACTCTGGGGAGGGCACTACAGCATTAGTGTGTTAGTTAGCTCTGGTGTTTGTTGTGTCTGTGAGCTTTCAGTAGTGTCACTCAGTTTGAGTGAAACCCAGACGGCGTGTCTGCATCAGATAGTTACAGTGCACTCCGAGTGCCAAAATTAACGGGCCTTTTTTTTTTTTTTTTTTTTTTTTTTTTTTTTTTTTTTTTTTGTCTGCACCAACACGAGTATTATTGTTGTGGAAATATACTTGTGGGGGAAAACGTTAACTTGGTCCTGTAGTTTCCTCATTCTCACCTGGTTCTGCCCCACAGGTTACAGTACTTTGCTCGCGGGCTACAGGTGTACATCCGGCAGCTGCGAGTGGCTTTGCAGGGAAAGACGGGAGACTCTCTGAAAACGGAGGAGGTGAGAGCTTTGCAAACGCTCCGGTCTGTAGGTTAATCCCGAAACGACGTGGTCGGAAACCCATGTGAACACTTACGTTTTCCCCTTGTCTCTTCCCAGAATAAAATTAAAGTTGTGGCTCTCAAGATAACAAACAACATCAATGTCCTCATAAAGGTGAGATATTTGCTGCTGTGTAATGCAAACCTCTCTGAGAAGGTGGTGCTTTAATAGCTGCAGTCTAAGCACACTTCTGCTGCTAGGCCTGTTGCTTGGGGGCCTTTATTATTATTATTGTTATTATTAACAATGAGTATTTTTCATTTTTAAAGAGCTGAATGACCTTCATTCACTTTGTTCTCTGTGGGCTGCAGGACCTCTTTCACAACCCCCCCTCGTACAAGAGCACCATCACGCTCTCCTGGAAGCCCGTGCAGAAGACAGAGGCTGCTGGGTAGGTTTGCCCGTCTGAGGCTCCTCATTGGCCGAGGCGCTGGGTTAAAATGGCTGAAGTGCAGTCCCGGGGGCTGTGATTGGACAGGGGTCTGGACCGCAGGCCTCCCTGAGCGCGCTCTGAGGGGGAAAAGTTCCCAAACTTCCTGTCCGCACCTCTCAACCAAACCCAGCCCCCCCCACCCATCCAGCCTTCGAAAGGTTTGATTGGTCAATTGAATCCAGCCCCCCATCCTGCGAAAGGTTTGATTGGTCAATTGAATCCAGCCCCCCATCCTGCGAAAGGTTTGATTGGCTCGTGACAGTTCCCTGCGTAGCCTGCCTTCTTTGAATGTCCAGGTGATCAGTGCAGTGGAAAAAAGCTCTCTTCGTTTTCCTGGTTTACAGGTCCAAACGAAAATGAGCAGAACCGCTGAAGTGGCTATATAAATGCTATATATATGTTCTTATTATTATTATTATTATTATTATTATTATTTTAAGGAAGATTTGGATTATGTCTGTAATAGTTTGCTCAGGGACTGACCACAACCTCCCCCCTCTCGGTGGCCCCTCCCTCCTGTGTCCCTCCCCCCCTCCCCGTGACCTCCCTCCCTGTGTCCCCCCCCCCGTGACCTCCCCCCCCCCCCCCCCCTCCTGTCCCCGTGCTGCAGTCAGAAGAGGCCGTCCAGTGAGGAGGTGGGCGCAGGGGCGGGGGCGGGGGGGCGCTGACCAAGAAGGTCTCCCCGCTGCCCCGGCGGGACGCGCGGCAGATCTACAACCCCCCGAGCGGGAAGTACAGCGCCACCATCGGGAACTTCTCCTACGGTGAGCGGGGGGGCGGGGCTTCTCCTATGGGGGGGTGGGGCTTCTCCTAGGGTGAGCGGGGGGGCGGAGCTTCTCCTATGGGGGGATGGGGCTTCTCCTACGGTGAGCGGGGGGGCGGGGCTTCGGCTTCTGCTTTTCAGTAAGCGCAGGTTGAGCCGGGGGCTGGGGTGGGGGGGGGGGGGGCCCTGGGGGGGGGGGTCGGCCTGCTTTTCTGTTTGGGCCCGGGCCTGTGTTTGACACGCGACCAGCAAGTTTGGTTTCAGGGTACAATTCTTGAGTTTTCAGTGAGGCTGTCACTGTCATCCTTAAGAGGTGGTGGGGCTCAGTCAGTATCTGCACTGAGTGCACAAGCTCACGGCAAAAAGAGAAACTGATTTTTATTTATCCCCTGGGAGAGGTGAAAATGGGTTAATGCTGCTGGAACTATGACTGTGTGCCATCTGCCATGAAAGCAAACCCTGGGTGCATGAGGAAGACTGTCTGAGATTTAGCTGCCTGATGCAAATTTGCTGATCTGCTGTGTTTTCTATACTGTGATCTAGGCTGATAGAAATGAGCTATTGTGCATAACAGATGTTTCGCTTAACTGAAATCAGAAAGCCTAGCTCTGAATTGTCTTGTCTTTTTTTTCCGGATTCTAGAACAGCGTGGCGGATTCCGTGGTGGGCGGGGCCGAGGCTGGGGTGGCCGGGGCAATAGGAGCCGGGGGAGGATCTACTGAGGGGGGGGCCTGGCTGGATTCCGCGAGATCACGTGACCGCACACTGACCCAAGTGCAGCGTGTGCATACTGCTCGCTGCACCGGCGAATGTGTCATGTCTGTGCACCCCCCCCCCCCGCCCGTGAGCTCTTCGGCCAATTACCGCTCTTTCCACCTTTTCCCTTCCTCCCCAACCACCTGTAAAAAATGAATATTCAAATGTACTTTTTTATTTTCCTTTTTTAAAATCCAAACCCTTTTAGTGGAAAGAGCTTGTCACCCAGATCTATTTCTCCTGCTGCATTTGTTCAAGTAGATGTTTATGGATTTTCTTTTTTTTTTTTTTTTTTGTATGGACGAATTTCTGTGGATCAGGACTTTCAAGCTGTGCTATATTGTACTTTATTAACTTGTCAGACTGTTGGAACAAAACAAAAAAAAAAAAAAAAAAGTGACTATTTTACAAAACGAATGCCTACTTTGTACCTTGTTATTTAACCTTTGTGTTTTTTTTTTTTTGTTTTTTAGATGTTTGATTTGGGTTGCATTAGTCTTGCAGGTTTGTAAGGATCAATAATGTTTTCAACTGAATTTTACCATAAAATTGTCTTGGAAGTCTCTTGTTGCCCTCCTGATTTTGTTGAATTCTGGGGGGGGGTGGGTGGTGGAGGAGGAGCCAGAATGGAATCCTCATAGTTGTATAGGTGTAGCAATGTATGCAGTAGATCTAGATTCAAAGAAATAGAAATATATACACCCATAAACCAATATGTGCTTGTACTCTATATTTTGTTTACCATAGGAGCACAAGAATCGATCAGTTTGAATTTGTCTTAATGACTCGCAGACAACCAGCAGTAATACAAGTTCAAAAACAGGACAGTTAAATGTACTCGAGGCGCAACTTTGCAACGTAATAAAAGGTAGTTATTAGACTGTTTAACAGAAGTTTTTGGCTTAAAAGTTTTGCATGCATCATTTTGTAATGCCATTTTCTCATGTTAAGTGTTATTTAAAATGTTTTTGATTAAAAAGGAAAAATGACATTTGGACCAAATCAACTCTTATTCTGTTTTCCTGAGATTTCATATCACCACTTTTCTGTGATTAATGGCAAAATGTATTTATATGAAGAATGTTTGGAAAGAACTTTTGTCAAAAGGTCAAAAGTTTACTTTTTAATTCTTACAAATTGTTTTGAACATTATTTGACCAAGGCACTATATGAAAACGAATTTAAAACCAAGTTTAGAAGCAATTAAAGTAGTGATTTGGAAAATTATATTATTTTTACTTCACTACAGCTAACATGGTAGATATCAGCAGTGATTCGGTTTCAGACTGTAAAATTATGACCTTACCATCATGGAGGGGGCTCTCCGACACCACACAGAGCAACACGTGAACTTCCCGGTCCGAGATCGTGCAACGGCTGACTTCCGCTTCCGGACGCTTTCTCATAGAACAAGCAGGCATAAAGATGGCGGACCTGAGCGTAAGCGGGCCAGGTACCCATCTATGTACCAGTGTCCCACAGAAAGCCACTGTTTTTGCCAGGATCTTTCTCCTTTTTGTCATACTTTTGACCGAGCTCGGTGGCGCCACCACCCACTGGGTTGTCACAGAAGATGGAAAAATTCAACAGCAAGTACGATATCGGCCTGTAATGATTGATATTGCTAGCTTGTTATCTATGTGGCTAACAGTAAGCGCTAGCCAACTTAGCATTACTCACCGTGTAAACATTAGCATTTGCTAACTACATGATGCCTTTCTTGCTAGCTAACTGCAGCTATAGCTAAGCTGGTGAGCTGTATATTCACTGAATAGACCTGCTTGATAGCAGGCTAACCCTTGCTCACTGTGTAACTACCGGCATGTGAGCAAAAATGATGCGAGAGATTCAAGATAATACGGGTTTATGTCGGTTTATGCGTCTGACTGGGCTAGTTATACAAATAATATGTCTTATTATTAGGCACCACAGTGCGACATCGCTTTTACAAAGCCAGTTATATGTTTGTTGGGTAGCTATCATTGGCTAATTGTTGACACAAGCGTGCGTGTGTTAATGAGTACCTGGCTAACGTTATCTATGTAACGTTCATTCCTGACCAGGTGTACTTATCATCTGACTTTTCGTAAGGACTAAACGAAATTGTACCTTGTCAGGACGACAGTTATTACTGTTTTTTTGGCTCTTAAAGACAGCCTACCTTTACCTGCTTTCACCTTGAACCGACAATTGCGTTGCATGACGCATCCTCCACACTGTTTGATG
This sequence comes from Anguilla japonica, assembly GCA_025169545.1. Taxonomy (NCBI): domain Eukaryota; kingdom Metazoa; phylum Chordata; class Actinopteri; order Anguilliformes; family Anguillidae; genus Anguilla; species Anguilla japonica. The sequence goes on from CM045898.1 coordinate 46,746,574, forward strand.
AACCATACACCGGGTTATAAATACTGTTATTGTTCCATAACTGTTTGGCAGGGCGCCGGTTTATGTCAACGGCTTCAACTTGATGCCTGTTTCCTGTGGTAGCTAATGACCTGGCTAACTGTACGCTGCTGCCATTGTGATTACCCGTGTGTTTCTGTTGATCCAAACACGTCGATGTTACAGGTGGATTCTCCGCTCAACCTGAGGCATCCACATGACCTCGTGATCTTCATGCGGCAGGAGCACCGGGTAAACTACCTCAAGGAGCTGGAGGTGAGAGGATGCTTGGGGTGTAAAATAAATAAAATAAAATAAAAAACAGCTCTGCGCGGAGTATTTGAGAGCAAGGCTTGGTGGAGTATGGCTGTGTTTCCATGGCCTGACCAAGATTCAGGAATGGTCACAGTGAAAGGCCTTAGTTGTCCAGTCATTGCTTCAGTCAGAATTTTAAAAAAAGTTTACTGACTCTTTGTGGGAGAGACTCATTACGGTTGATACCTGCATAAACAATGTTAGTGGCATGAAATTATTACATTTTAGATTGCAAGAGTTAGAGGCATTGTGAGCTCTTCTTGTGACTTCCTGTTGAATAGTGCTCACCACGGTCTGAGCCAGTGAACTCTGTTCCCCAGCTTATTTCACTTCACTTCAAAATATGCTCTGCCATTTTATTCCATTTGGGCAATTCCTGGTCCAGGTTATCCATCACTTAAACGTCCTTCCTAACGTTGCTTATTTCCCAACCCTTTTGTTCTGTCCCACACATTGGGTTCATTCCAGTCGCTTACTTACACTCCTTACATCTCTTCCTCACGTCTTTTCCTCGCTTCTTAGCTCCATGCAAAGTAGGACGTATGGAAGAGACGCAAGGATGAGATATAAGGGACAGACAGAGAAATCGAGGGAACACGTATTAGGCAAATGGAACGTCCTCGGGCCAGTCAAGCGTCAGCTTGAAGGCGTGTCAGTTACAGACGTGGCAGATGTGGAGAGGTGGATCCCCAGGTGGATCGTTTATACGTCACGCGTTTTGATAAAATGCTTCTGCAGAGGCTGCTCTCGCGTGTCCTCGCTGGAGCGTCCTCCGGGAGCCTCCTCCCTCCGCCCCGGAGCCTTAGCGGATTGAAACGTCCTTAAAGATGGCGGCCCTCAGTCCAGTTCCGGGTCACGTGAGGGCCGAGGAGATGAGGACAAGTAAAATAAGCGACTGTGGCGAGCCCACTGGTTTATTCATTTCACCTTTATTTCACCAGGCAAGTCATTAAGAACAAATTCTTATTTACAATGGCGGCCCTGGCAAGCGACAAAAGCCACTTAAGGAACACAGTGGAGAGGCGGCCAGTCGGGTCTCTTCTTCTGTGGTAAATAAAGGCGTGGAGCCCTGTGCCCGTTAACGCCCTTCATTAACACCCCCGAGCCTCCTGAGTGAAAGTGCAGGTTAGTGAGTGAGTGAGTGAGTGAGTGAGTGAGTGAGTGAGTGAGTGAGTGAGTGTGTGTGTGTGTGTGTGAGTGAGTGAGTGAGTGAGTGAGTGTGTGAGTGTGTGAGTGTGTGAGTGAGTGTGTGAGTGTGTGAGTGTGTGAGTGTGTGAGTGTGTGAGTGGTGTGAGTGGGTGAGTGAGTGAGTGAGTGAGTGAGTGAGTGAGTGAGTGAGTGAGGACGTGAGTGAGCGAGTGAGGGTGGCTGGCTGTGACGCAGTGGGTAAACGAGAGCGCTGCTGCTGTACAGCAGAACGCCAGGTTCGCTGGCGCTAGGCTAGCACGCGTGTGCCCGCACGCCCACCTGCCCGCCTGCCTGACCCCGCTGACCTCCGACCTTTCCCCCGCGCGCGGTTCAGAAGCAGCTGGTGGCGCAGAAGATCCACATCGAGGAGAACGAGGACCGCGACACGGGCCTGGAGCAGCGCCACTACAAGGAGGACCCCGACTGCGTGACCGCCAAGGTGCCGCTGGGCGACCTGGACCTGTACGACGGCACCTTCATCTCGCTGGAGAGCAAGGACATCAGGTGAGCGCGCCGCTCTAGCATAGCAGCGTAGCGGCGTAGCGCTCGGGAAGCTCAAGCGTTAGCAGCCTGTAATCCCCGGTGGGGGTGTTGCTGTGAACTCCTCAGCCCAGATACTTTGCCTCAGTTGCAAGAGTGAAATCTCTGGCTTTATGAAACGGGTTGCGTGTAAAAAAATGTGAACTGTGTTTGTTAGTCACTCTGGAAATGGGCTGCTCAATAAATAAATAATCTGCTGTTGTTTATTTGGACCTGTTCTGTTGGGTCACTGCAGAGTGTTTGCTTTTCTTCGGAATCGTGGAACTGCAGTGCAGGGCAGTAGTTACTGAATTGTGCATGTGACACAAAGTTGCCGGTTCAAATTCCAGATTCCAGGGAATTCTTTTTTGTTAATTGAGTAATTGATTAACCCCTTAAGGCGTGAGATCAGAAACATGTGTTTAGAATATTTGTAACTGAAAGTTCTAATGTCACAATCGCTGCTGGTAATTGGAAGCAGTGGAGTTCTGGAACACTGGAACATTCCGATAAGCCTCCTCTTCAAAAGGGTTGATTCATTCTGTCCTGCAGCCCTGAAGACTATGTGGACTCCAGGTCTCCCCTTCCTCCGGACCTGGAGGAGCCGGACTGCAGCCAGATCTTTGAGCTTCCGTACAGCATCCACGCCTTCCAGCATCTCAGAGTGAGTCACCCGCTCCACTGCAGCTGTGCTCGACCGCGGTGGTGCCCAGCCTTACCCAAACAGGGCCGGTGTGGGTGTGGGTGTGGGTGTTAGCTTCAGCCCAGCTCTACAGCACCTGATTTAAATCAGTGACTAATCATGGTCTTCAGTCAAGACTGTAAAGAGTAGAATCAGGTGTTTTCATGCTGGGCTAAAACAAAAGCCCTGCACCCACACCGGCCCTTAGTAATCAAACGGTCAACGTTCTTCCACCTTCTGAACGCCCTTGCTCTTGGAGGTTACTCTGTAAGGAGCTGTCCGGTCGTGTATTCCTGTGTATGAATATTCATGAATAAGTTGCCCAAGGACGGTGTATCCTCTGCTACTTATTTTGTTTGAGGAACACGCCTTCTTCATGAATATTAATAGCTTGCATCAACGTGCGGTGTCTGAGCTACAGGTGCAGAATGGTCAGAGTTGAGATTAGGGGGCTGGCCATCTGGTTAGCCAGCGTAGCGTGTGTTTGCTGTGTCACTGAGAGCAGACAGTGCGCAGTCAGCTACCCGCCCTCACTGCTGGAGGAGATGCGTTGGCTGCGCAAATTTCAAAATGGCAGTTTTCATGCACGTGTGTTTTTTTTTTTTGTTTTTTTTTTACGTCACTGCGTCCTCTAGCGACGTCTGGGGACAGATGGACCAATCGCAAGCGGCATCTGTGAAAATAAGCTGCCAGCTCTGCCTGGGGCGGAGGTGTCAGACTAAATCCCCAGGGGGCCGCAGTGTCTGCAGGTTTTTGGTTTCAGTCAGCTGCCAGTTAAGGCCTTGAGCTCAAAGTGTTTGGATTCTTGAGCCAATCAAATGACTTAAATTCACCACTGGTGCCAAAACACACCCTAAAAACCAGCAGACACAGCGGCCCTCCTGGACTGGAGTTACACTTGCAGCCACAGCGCCCCCTCCTGGACTGGAGTTTGATGTTCATGTGACCCCTGGAGTGACCCCCCCCCGTTTGTGCTCTAGGGTGTGCAGGAGAGGGTCAACCTGACGTCCCCTCTGCTGTCCAGCGAGGACCCCATCTTCAGCTCGCTGTCCCACAAACTGGGGCGCAACGTGGACGGAGGCGGGGCACCGCATTCACGAGGGCCTGGTGCGGGTGAGAGAGCCGAAACCGTGGTAACCATGGTAACCGTAACCCCCGGTCCCTGCAGAACAGCCTGTGGGGTACTGAGGGGGGCACGCTGGCGCTCAGCAGAACGGCCAAGCCTCCCCAAAACTGCCTGAACCCGGGGAGGCCTTCACAGGCTTCCTCACCTGCGTAGCTCACAGACGGCTAACTGAGAGCCTGAGCAGGGCCTTCTCTGCTGATGTGTCTGGCCGAAACTTTGCTTTAGTTTGATGACTGTGGCTGATAGGTGGAGTTGTCCAATTAAAAAGCCTGCTGGTCGTGGCTCCCGCCCCCCTCTGCAGAACTCCTCCTCCTGGGTGCTGTATGACCTGGCGTCCTTCTACTGGCGCATGAAGAACAAGCCCAAAAAAGCGGTGGACTGCGCCGTCCGGGCCTTGCACTTCTCCCCCAGGTACAGCCGCCCAGAACCTTCGTCCCCCTGTCCCTTCCTCCTCCTCCCTGCTTCTGCTTCCTCCTACCCCTCAAAGCTTCCCCAGGGCTTACATCTGAATCATTAAAGATTTTATTTCGGTTATTTTCAAAACTAAGTTAGAAAGATTTTTCTACACTTTCGTCTGGAGCTGTGTGACGTTCTTTTGTCTGTGGTGCACATTTGCAGTGAAAATGTGGAAGGAACCGTTGTGCATTTTAGCGACTAACCAAATGTTAAACAAATAAATAGGTTTGTCTTGTGTTGTAAATGGCACAATGAACTGGTTCAGTGGAGTCCGGCGGCACTGTGGGATTATGGGAAAGCGCAGGTGGTTTGCTGTGCGCTCAGTTTGCAGACGCTTGTTCATCGCCCCCTGCAGGCAGCACAAGGACGTGGCGCTGGTGGTTTGTAGCATGCTCAGTTTGCAGACGCTTGTTTATCGCCCCCTGCAGGCAGCACAAGGACGTGGCGCTGGTCAACATGGCGAACGTTCTGCACCGCGCCCACTTCTCTGCCGACGCCGCCGTGCTGGCGCACGCTGCCCTGGATCTGACCTCTGACCTCCTCACCAGCCACTACACCCTGGGCAACATCTACGCCGTGAGTACACCCCTCAGCCTGTACACACCAGAGCCAGTACACCCCACAGCCAGTACACCCTGCAGCCAGTACACCCCACAGCCAGTACACCCCACATCCAGTACACCCCACATCCAGTACACCTACCGCCTGTACACCCCAGAGCCAGTACACACTACAGCCACTACACCCCACAGCCTGTACACCCCAGAGCCAGTACACACTACAGCCACTACACCCCACAGCCTGTACACCCCAGAGCCAGTACACACTACAGCCACTACACCCCACAGCCTGTACACCCCTCAGCCTGTACACCCTACAGCCAGTACAACCTACAGCCAGTAGACCCCACGGCCTGTACACCCCAGAGCCAGTACACCCTACAGCCAGTACACCCCATGGCCAGTACACCCCACAACCACTACACCCTGGGCAGCTGCATTAATGGATGCATATTTTTGATAAATGTTGTGTAAGTAACTCTGGATAAGAGCGTCTGCTAAATGCCGTTAATGTAATGTCCTGATTCCTGTAGCAGCACGGCAGTGTGTGTCATTGCTGTAAATGTTGTGGTTGCGTTATGGTGATGCTGTGGTTGTGTTGTAGTTGCAGTATGGTTGTGTTATAGGTTGTTTTGTGGTTGCGTTTTTGGTTGTGTTATGGTTGTGATATAGTTGTTGCGGTTTGTGTCATGGTTGTGTTGTGGTTGTGTTATGGTTGCGTTATGGTTGTGATATGGTTGTGTTGTGGATGTGATATGGTTGTGTTGTGGTTGTGTTTTACCTGCAATATGGTTGTCATGATTGTGTCATGGTTTTGTTATAGTTGTGTTGTGGTTGTGTTGTGGTTATGTTATGGTTGTGTTACGGTTGTGTTTTACCTACGTTGTGGTTGTGTCATGGTTGTGTTGTGGTTGTGTTATGGTTGTGTCACGGTTGTGCTGTAGTTGTGTTTTAGGTGTGTTGTGGTTGTGTCACGGTTGTGTTGTGGTTGTGTTGTGGTTATGTTATGGTTGTGTCACGGTTGTGCTGTAGTTGTGTTTTACCTGTGTTGTGGTTGTGTCATGGTTGTGTTGTGGTTGTGTTATGGTTGCATAATGGTTGTGTTATGGTTGTGTTTTACCTGCGTTGTGGTTGTGTCATGGTTGTGTTACAGTTGTGTCACGGTTGTGTTGTGGTTGTGTTTTACCTGCGTTGTGGTTGTGTCACGGCTGTGTTGTGTGTGTTGTGTGTGTGCAGATGCTCGGAGAGTACAACCACTCGGTGCTGTGCTACGAGCAGGCCCTGCGGGCGCGGCCCGGGTTCGAGCAGGCCCTGCGCCGCAAACACGCCGTCCTCTGTCAGCAGAAGCTGGAGCAGCGGCTGGAGGCGCAGCACCGGTAAGGGGCGGGGCCCCAGGGCTCGACTCCGCCCACTCACCCCTGGGGGGAGGGGCCTCAGCGCCTTTTGGGGTTGGCTAATTGGCCTTAAATGGTAAATTTCTGTAAATGGGGTGGAGATTGGGGGAAATTACTCTGTATTTTGTTTCTGTTACTTTTTGCGTGTGTGTATTGTGTGTGTATAATTTGTGTGCGCGTATATAATGTGTGTGTGTGTGTGTTTGTGTATAATGTGTGTGCGTATGTATAATGTGTGTGTGTGTGTTCCTTTTGTGAACTTTGCTTCCTCTGGTTTTGGCGGGTTTTTCGCGGGACAGGTCCCTGCAGCGCACTCTGAACGAGCTGAAGGAGTACCAGAGACAGCACGACCACTACCTCCGCCAGCAGGAGGCACTGGAGAAGCACAAGCTCATTCAGGAGGAGCAGATTCTCCGCAACATCATCCACGAGACGCAGATGGCCAAGGAGGCGCAGCTGGGTGAGGCATGCTGGGAAGGGGGAGGGGCCAGGGGCACTAACTCCTTTTCCTGTTACAGGGTTTGTATGCTTCGGGTAGATGCCTGACAACTTCTTACATTTAGCGAAAATAAACACAATGACTTGTAAATGACTGAAATTCTTATTGAAAATGTGTGTGCGTGTGCGTGTGTGTGTGTGCGGGTGTGTGCGTGCGGGGTGTACGTGTGTGTGTGTGTGTGTGTGCGGGGGGGTATGCACGTGTGTGTC